>JAKSZT010054393.1:4273326-4439783 GCA_026826555.1 Tolypeutes matacus
CAAAGATTGACTATTGCTTATCTTTGGGTACTTCCCCCTAAACTCACAGCCTGGCAGCAAGTAATTGCTCAATGAAGGGTAGTGATAATATAGGTTTGGTAGAGATACCATTAGGAAACACATTTCATTTACAGAAGTTTATTCAGGTTCCCATTACTCTCATGGTGTTATGGCTTGCAATTTGGGCATCCTCAGGGAGTTATTTATAGACTACTTGGGCAACTAATAATTATCATCTCTTTATGTGCAACACTAGCTTATCAATTGCATATTAAAATAAAAGGCTTGTATGAATTGGCTGGCTAAAAATAACTCTGTTTGCACAAATCAGTGCAATATAAACACACAAACAAGATTTTTATGAGCATTTTAGCCAAAAGTTTAAAGTAAGCCTGTACTTCATGAAGCAATGCTATAAAAGAAAGTCAAGAGTCTGGATTGGAGCTCCTGAAATCCCTTCCACTTGCCTTTTGACATAGCTTTAAACATCTCTTAGGGACTTGATATGTGGGTAGATGAATTGTCTCAAGTGATTTTCTAGTTTTGTTTGTTTGTTTGTTTTAAGAAGATACTACTAAAAAAGACATGGTGGTATGTTAACTTAGTGCAAAGAAAATTGTATTTCTAATTCTATTCCCCTATATCATATCACATTTTTGCTTGCAAGGACATGACAAGAAAATGTTGATGGCTCAGTATGAACCATCACTTCTATTGGGAAACGCACCACAATGAAGGAATGTCCCTAGTATAATTTTCGTTTTTACAAAGATCAGACTTCTTAAATATAGAAAGTGGTGGCCATTCTGTCTGAATTAAAGTGTTCTTTCTGGATTTTCATTTTGCTCTTTGTTCTAATTCCCATTTCTAGATTTTCTCTTTTATGTATGCTAAATATAAAAAAACCCAAATCCAAAATAATAGATGGAGGACTGGAAAACATAGAATGATTGTTGCAAGACTGCATCATATCTAAAGATAGAGTCCCAGTGATTTATTTGGCCATGTCTGGGGGGCTTGCTTAGGGAGCTAGAGATCTATTCCTTCATTCTATCAACAGCTTTTCCTGTCAGTTAATTAGAATATATATTCCTATTAATTCAAAGATGTGTGATGTCTTCTTTATGTATACTACAAGCATTTCCAAGAGACTGCATCTGTCCTCAGTTATAACATGCAGCATCTCACCCTGCATTTCACTCTTTCATTCCCAACCTACATATTATATGCTTGCCAAACTGTACAGTTGCCTCTTGGATTGGAAGTACATTGCTGTTTTTAATAATACTTTTAAATGTTGAGAGTGTAGATTTAGGCTTGATCTATTTACAAACGTGGATATGCAAAGCCCATTTAACAGATGAGGAAATTAGATCCCCTATGATTTTCCTATAACATGCAAACCAAAAGATGATATAACTCTTCCTATTGAATTTTCCGCAATGAATATAACTATCTCACAGAAATTAAGGCCCCAATTCAACTTCTGAAATGATTTAGACATTTTGAAAATAGAGGCACTAAACCCATTACCTTTATCCTCAACCTGCATTTCTTTATGAAATTCCTTACTTCAGCTAATGGCATTTCAATACACCCTGTCATCTCAGCTAGAACTTGTAAAGTCATCCTTGACTTATGTCCCTTATTTTCCATGTCCAATTGATCATCAAACCTGTCAGTTCTTCCTCAGAAGTGTCCTCTGGCTCAAGTTCCTCTTTATCATCCTCACAGCTACCTGGCTTAGACCTTCATCATTTTTGTTTGGAGTATATTACAGCCTCCTATCTGATCTTCTTGGCATTGATCTTCCTCCCCTCAGGTCCATTCTTCACATAGACATGAGAATGATCTTCCTGAAAATAAGTCTCATCAAGTTACTTCTCTCCTTAAAGACCTCTGCTGGAGTCCACTGTTCACAGGATGAACTCTAAACTTCTAAGCTGGACCTACAAGACCTTTGCAATCGGGCATCAATTTCCTTCTCCAGTTACAGTTTTTGCTTTTTTCTGTGTGGAGTCTCCTCTCTGGCTCCATTCATAAACACTCATGTCAAACTCAGGTACTAATTAGTTATGTTAATTTATGTGTTTGTACATGTTTTCCTACTGCCTGGGATGCTTCATTTCTCCTTCACCACATAAACTCTTTTTCACCTTTCCAGATCTTGCTCTTCCTGGAGCTTTTCCTGATACCTATAAGCAAATTATTCTTGCTCTGTTCTGGACTTTCTCTTCATACTGATGATACTTCTATTATAACATCTATTGCTTTGTATTTTAATTATTTGCTCACAGGTCTGGTTATCATCCCTTTTAGGATAGGCCTATATCTGATTCAGATTCAAATTTGGCAAATAAAAGGATATCCAATATATGCTCCATGCATGAATGAATGATCCATATTGAACTCTTCTCCACACTGTAATGCTTTATAACCAAACCAAATGATATTTTTTACTTACAAGGGCTTCTACTATAATTTCATGAATATATTCCTGAAAAATTCTGTAGCCTGCAAAAACCAAACCAAACTAAACCAAACCAAACCAACACAGAAAACAATAAAAAGGGCTCATGGGGCAGACCACTCAAAACCTTATGAAATTTGTAATCAGAGCATTAATAAAAACAATACTTAATCTCTGAGCTAAGGTGAATCTCCAAAGCAGTCTGCTCAGTGTGGCCTGATGCTGCCATAATGCAAGTCAATAAGAGAGTGGAGACACTGCTACAACTTTAATTAGTGGGGAGTTGCTGAGATATTGCAGATGGCAATGGAATCCAAGTCAGCGGGGTGGTTGTTAAGGGGGCAAGGGGCAGTACAACCTGCCACAAGCCTGCTCTCTCCTTAGGCTTAAGGAACTCCTCTTTGTGGAGGGAGCCTGAAGGACAGATACTCATGTTTAATTTTCCAAAAGTAGACACTGAAAGGTCTTAAAAGAGCTATTACAGCTAGTTCACTAGCCAAACTGTAGAGCTTTTTCTTTCTGCAGAAAGTTATAATTCTACTCTTGGTATATCTTGGTTTCCCTTGCCTACAAAAAAAATTACATATTGAAGCAATGTGACTTACATTGAACTTATATTCCCCTATTTATCAATTATGTTTGAACTAAAATATGCATTCCAGCAAAACAGACAGTATTCATATTCTTTAATTTTCTAATGCCTATATCTTGTCCTTCCAATGAAATGTTACAGTGAATTCTTTGATAATAGGACTGTATATAATACTGAAAGCATCTGAATTTTTTTCAACTTTTGATATGGAGTTCTTTGAGTAGCAGGTTCTATATTTTTGCCAATCATTTACTTGTTTTCTCTCAAACCTATTCTCTGCCCTTCTTCTTTCTATTCTGTGTTGCAGGGAACTACATTACTCAGTCTCCTTTCATAAGCGGCTTCTGGGTGGTTTTGGCCAATGGTAGGCACTGGTGGAAGGCTGGTGAGCAGCAGGGGAGAAGGCAGCTATTTCTCCTTTTTTTTTTTTTTTCCATGTCCTGCTTCTCTAGCAGTGACTACTTTCCTTCTGTGGCTTTAGCTCCTGTGGGATCACCCCTCCCTCCTTGTCCCAGTTCCCTGCTGTGGTTCTAGCTCCCTCTGGGCTCTAGTAACACCACCTCCTCCTACTGTTCATCTAGCCTTAAGGTGGTAGAGTTTTACAGCTGTTGCTACCTTCTGGGTTGCTTCATTGTTCCCTGTCTGGCTTCTCAGTTCTTCCATCTTTGTGCTTCCCTGACTGAACTCAAACTGATACACTGTTGAAAACAATATAGTATAACAGTAACATTAGATATATTACAAAGTTTCCATTGCAGGATAGAATTAAAAATCACAATGTCTGTGACTACTCTGTAAGATGACAATTGTAGCCAATATAGGCACCCTTTCCCTAACAGGTCATTGGGAAAGTTAAACTAGATCTTGTGAACAATTCCTAAATTATTAAGAAAGTGTACAAACTGCTTCCTAGGAATTATTCACAGCAACTTGGTTACAGGTGCTGTGATTACAGATTGACTCTGACATTCCTACCATATCCAAAATAGGCTCTAGAGCTATGCTACTGATGATACATTTCTAAGACTCATTTTGTTGGTTTTCTTTTAGGTAGACAATTAACTAGAGAAATGATTGAAATGTCCTGAAAATTCCAAATTTTCTGTTGCCTTTATTCTACACCATTTGATATCAATGAAAAGACACACCATCCAAAACATCAAATAAATCTGAAAACAAGCAAGGTCTGGATCCTTTGAGGATAGCTGCGATAAAAAGCACCTCCCCAATTGAAAAAAGAACTGGCTGGGTTGGTACACAGTACAAAACCTTGTGTTAGCACCTCTTGCAAAAGATGATTTCTGACGTTTCTGGGAGAGTAGGATGATGAGTTGCAACTAATCTAACTTTTATTGAAGAAAAGAGTACTGAAGTCATAATCGCACAGGCTGACTAAAGAATAATGCAGCTCTTTCGAGTCAGGATTAAGTTGTGTTTGTTGATGGGTTTGGAAAAACAATATTATACTTGGCTTCTAGATAAATACTGCAGAGACCTTCTGTAAATCCTCCAGTAATTTTTTGTAATCCTTCACAAGTAGTAAAATCATTGCTGTGAGGCAGAAAGGAGAGGAATCCACAAATAAGACATCTGTTATTGTTATATCAATGATGATATATACCCAACTCTGAAATAACGACATTTAACAAGAAATGGAACCTTATCCAAAATGAGATCTCACTCACTTCCATGACTTCATTTGCTACATTAATAAGAGTAAACTGAAGTTTATAATTGAGTGATCTTATCTATTAGCATTAGTAATATATCACAGGTACAGGGCTTTTTATTTTAGATTAATGGAATTAAAAATGTTGGAAAAGTCCCTTGCTAATATATAGACTGCATGGGCAGATGAGGGTGATGATACATTGAAAAAAACAAAAATATTAGGACTGTGTGCCATTTTTTTCTGTTTTTAAATGAAATTTGCACCCCAAAAGTTTATGTTTATTTGTTACAAGTTTAAGATATTTTTGCAAAAAATATATTAGGGCCCAAATGAAAGAATGTTGAAGTTTATCATGCTTTCATAAGACACTCTCCATCAAAACTTAATATTCAAAATGAAATGGTTTATTTCTTGAATCCAACACATTTTAACTTACTGGTGAAACACAAATTAAATTCTAAACTCTAAGGACTCTATTACCATATAGTTAGAAGAATTTTTTAAGAATTTTGTTATGGATTAAGTTGTGTCCCCCCAAAAGATCAGTTCAAGTCCCAACCCCTGGTCCCATGAATGTGATCTTATTTAGAAATGGGATCTTTGTAGATGTTGGTAGTTAAGATGAACTCAAACTGGATTAAGGTGGTGTCCTTATCAGAAGGATAGATTTGGACACAAGCAGACAGAGAGAAGACTGCCATGTGACAGAGGCAGAGATTGCATTATGCCACCAATTGCAAGTATGCCACTGGCAGAGTCCTACAGATTTCAGAGGACTTCATCCATGACACCTGTGACACCTACACGTTTTGATCCTCTGGCTTCTAGAACTATGAGACAATAAATTCCTGTTGTTTAAAGGTACTTTGTTACAGCAGCTCTAGGAAATGATGATAAACCCCAAAGTAGAACTTTGGCAAGGAAATAAGCAATTAATGGCCAGCACAGATTGATGTACAAGTCAAAAGAATCTTAAACAGTCTCTTTTAAAATGCCTTCAAACGACATCCAGGAATTTCTTGGTTTTTACTCATTTTTCCATTGACTTATTTGTCTCCTGCTGTTAACTCAATGCTTTATATGCTATTAAAACAGACATTTGCTCAATTCTCACATTTGGATTGTGGCAACTCTATACATTCCCCAGTTTCCCCTCAGTCTCATACTCTGCAATTCACATAGAAGAAAAGGTCTTGCTCTGGTCTCCTGTAGATATTCAGCCCAAACTATGTTTTGATCCCTTTAAAGCCTTTCCTAAAGCTGGTGACTTCCAAAGCCAAAGATTTGAATGTTGTGTGAATCAGCCAAGTAGAAAACATCCAGGCTTCTCAACGTTTGCCACCACTGACTACAACAGATAATTTGAATCTCCCCCTTCCTTGGGCTTCCATGATGCCCTTTGTCCTACCTTTCCTCCTACTTTTTGACCTGACCTCATTTTCTCAGTTTACTTTGTCAACTCTCATTCCTCTTCCCAACCTTTGTATGTAGGGGCTTCTAGATCCCTGTCCCTCATCATCTTCCACATCTTCATCATTCTATCTACTATACTTGATATCCCAAAGTGAATGGCTGAATATGGGAAAGGAGTGGTGTGGCCAGTATTGTAAGCCCTACTTAAGACACTTGCCATATTTCTAAATCAAACTTTATTAAAGCGTAAGAGAAGAAATACTTTTCTTTTTCATAAATCCATAAAGAACATCCATTCTGGAATTTTATTAGTCCTGCTTTTAAAACTTCAAGTTGAAGAGGTATGTTCCTTAATGAAAACAAATACAACTATTAGCTTAAATTAAAAATAAAGGGTATTTAACCATTACAGAAAAGATTCGAGGTATATATCATATAAAGCTATCTGACCATTGATGAGAATAGTCTGTTAAGCTACTCACTAGATAAATTATCAGCCTTGACCTTCACCAACCCTGTAGGCCTATAGGTATATGTAAGTGTTGAGGCCCTCCATCTGCAAATCCAGTCTTCCTCTGTCTTTGGGCTCAAATCTGGAGGTCAGGAAGAACAGTAGGAGTTTTGCCTCACTAGGGGATGGGAGCTAGAATTAGATTTGCTTCTATAAGATCTCTAAGATGTGCTGTCTCTAAGATTAGTTCTGGTACTCATTTATCCCCTTCCTATGCCTATCCTGGACATCTTATTGGGTTTTCAGATGAGCATTCCAAGGTCTTGTAGGTGCTGGATTTCTGCCCTAGATCCCAGACCACTGACAGATACCTTGCCTAGCTCTTGCCAGCCACCTTTCCCAAGAGCTGGACTCTGATACCTCTAGCTCTTAGATAAGGTCTTGATCTTCAAATGGACTGAAACCCACAAATGTGGAATTGTCACCCACTAAGTTTGTGGATCACAAAGGTATAGCAACTCCAACAACTGTCCCCTTTGACCAGACGATCTCTTATGAATACAGATGCTAAGTTATATTGTTGAGTAGCTCTTTCAGTGGCCAGCTCCAGTGTTGGGCCAGTTTTCCAGTTTCAGTATGAACCTGCCTCCTTTATGCCCACTTCCCACTATGGTGTTCCATAGAGCAGATTATCCAAATTTGAAAATTTTCACTGTTTTCATTAGTTTAGATCAGCTGTAATGAGACAAAATCATGAATTATTACAAGAGAGCCTGGAAGATTACATGAGTATCTCCTCAGCAATAATGCTTATTGAACAATTAAAAGGTATTGTTTCATTCAGTGTGAGGAGACAGAATTGTAAGACCTTCTCTCTGTCTCATATTTGTCCATGCACGTGCGCACACACACACACGTACTACACAAGGCAGAGTAAGGGTCAAATAAATAAAAATGACAAGAAGTGCCAGAGGAGCTCAGATAAGAGAAAGATGACTTGGGATGGGGTGGTCAGAGAAGGTTGGACTCGGTGAGTATTGAAGAGAGGAGCAGAGACAGGTAGGGAGAAAGCAAGTCGATAGTGATGTTTAGAGAAACTTTATGTGCAAAAGCCTGGGGAAGACCAGGGTCATTGGAGCCAAGTATTTAGGAAGGGAATCATGAAGATATGATTTCCTATATTTTAATCAGTCTTGATTGGAAGGGATCCCAAGGTTACAGCAAAATTGGGAAGAGCTTTCTGGCTCCCAAGCTTTGGGAGTAACATGCCATATTATGGGGCACTGGGGTGGCTCTAACAATGGCACTAAAAGGAACCCAAGTCTTGAGGCTTTATGCTTTAAATTAGTTCATATTTTATAAAGGCAAATTTGGTCCATTTCCACTTCCACTCGAAAACCCAACCTGCTCTGAGAGGCCTATACTATCCAACTAGTCTGCTCTTGTTTACTGTGATTGGATTTTGCATATATAGAAATGTCAGAAGAATGGGGAAAGGGATTTGTCTTAGCATTTTATCTTCTCATTAGGGAAATCCTAATGAGAGAAATTTTTGGTTCAGATTGCTTTACCTAATACTATGAGAAATGCAATGGGAGAAAGAAATGGAGAGGGAGAGAGAGGGCGAGAATGAACCTTCCTTTCCAGGCTAGCTGGAAGCAAGCCCCTTAGAGTGTTGTAAACTAAATCCAGCACTTGAAGTTGGGTTTTGGAAATGCAAAGGAGCTTGGGAACAGTAGTGTCATGTTCAGCAGCTTAGTGAACTAGATAAAATGAGAAGCAGTATAAGTTTTGGTACTCTCAATTTTTTTTTTTTTTTTTGCCTCTTTCCTATCTGCCTCTCCTGCTCACAACCACTCCCTCAGCTGCTCAAGACCTGCTATAATGTCTCATTCATGTCTGCCTCTTCCAAAAGAGCCTTCTAATTCAAAATTTCCCCTTTCTCCTTACCTCTATCCACAGCTCCTATAGACTCAATAACAGTGATAACATATGCCACTTATCGAATGTTTAATATGTGCCTGGCACATGCATTATTTAGTTTAATGCTTACTCTTTCACAGGGAAACATCAAACGATTCAAAGAGGAATGTAAAGAGACTGGTCCAACCTCTCTTGAGCCTTGATTTCCTCATCTATAGAATAGAGATCAGCATTTACCTTTTAAGTCAATTTCAAGATTATAGGTGGGGAAACAGGCTTATGGAGGATTACACTGTAAGAATGTGCACAGCCAGGGTTCAAACTCATGGGACCTGACAAAAGTTTGTGCTTATCTCATTCCACTATGCTACAGCAGGAGAATTTCAGGTTCTGGTTGGGGTAGGGAGAGAGGGAATGGAACTTTTTTTAGTACCTGGGGTTGCCTGATAAAATACAGGATTCCCAATTAAGTTAGAATGTCAAGTAAGCAATGAATAACTTTTTAGTATATGCACATACCCAAAATTGCATGGGACATGCTCATATCTATTCGTTGTTCACTTGAGATTCAAATTCAAGTGAGTGTTCTTTTTTTTCTTCCCCCTCTAAATATGGCAACCCTACTAGTGTCCCATAAATCACACCATGTAGACAACTGCTGAGGTATAAGGAATGCACTCCTTGAGGCTAAAAGGAGGTAGACTTTTATTATCAAGCCATAGCCTGAAGAATTGGAAAAGATCTTAGAGGTCACTCAGTCCTCATTTTACAAACAAATAAACTAAAGATCAGGGTGGGGCAATGACTTAGACAAAGTCATAGTGCCTATAAAAGGCAAAGATAAGACTTGAAGCCAAGATTCCATTATCCTCATTTAATGCTGAATCTACCACTCTTAAAGCTGTTGAAAAGTTTAGAATCCACCCGAAGTTTGCTGTTAGGAACATGAACTTCATTGTCTGGCACATTGTAGAGGCTTTATAAATATATTGGTCAAAATAATGATTTTGATACCAATCTGGTACTTTGTACAGTGTATTTCAAGAAATAGACACTCAAATGCTTGTTGATAGTGACAAGTGTCACTCACATGAACATTAGTATAATCGTAAATATACATCTTCATCTTTAGGACTTGAGAGAATATGTTGATGTCTTCTGAATGTATTATTAGATGCCCTTGGTAGATGTGAAACTAACTCAAGTCAAACAATTTTTGATAGGTCTGAAATCCACAGTAGCTAATAGAAAACTAGGGCAGCATAACATCCAGATTAAGTGAAAGAAGGACCTTCTGACCTGTGCTATTCAGAAAGGTTGCCACTAGCCACACGGGGCTATTGAGCACATAGAAGTGGCTAGCCTTAACTGAAATGTGCTTTGAGTATCTATTACACACTGGATTTTGATGACAGTACAAAAATTACTAAATATCACAATATTTTTTAAATATTAATTCACTTTGAAACGATATTTTAATATATTGGGTTAAAGAAGATAAACTATTAAAATAAATTTCACTTGTTTCTTTTTACTTTTTTAATGTGTCTGCTTGAAAATTTAAAATGATGTAAATGTCTCAGATAATATTTCTATTGGACAGTACCATTCTGGATTAACTATTTTCTTAAGCAGGAAAAAAAGAGATTACTATCCACACACATATCTTACCATCGTTTTATGATAGTATTTAACTCATTTATTTGCTTCATTGCAAATCCATGGAGATGTTTTGGGAAGTGTAAAATATTAAAGATGTATAAAATATTTTTATAATCATTGTTGTTCTTAAGAATGATAATAACTTGCCATTGGATTTTCTTTTCAAAACCCAGCCGATGTTGACTGATCTCAAGCTGCCTATCTCCTTGGGGTAAGTTGTTTAAGCTGAGGTCTTAATTGAACTTAGTTTATGCCTCAGTTTCCTCGTCCACAACTAGGAACCTCTGAAGGGGGAGGCTGCTCCCAACACCCATGGAGCACAGGACTGCCATAACAATGAATAATGTGGCCCCATTGTTGCTGACAGATGGGAGTCATTCCCTTCGTAGTGTACTGTTTTTTGAGATGCTTTTAAGTTCACACCTCCATTGTGGCTGTTGCCATGGTCATATGCTTTATGGCAGTCACCCCTTGGCCCTTGCTTTGCCTTCCCAGAAAACAGAGACCCTTGCTGCATGTTTCACAATTGTAAAAACATTTTCCTAGTCAGTGCCTTTGCAATCTCTTCTTGTATTTCCCATTAAACTTGGGCGATTCATAGACACAGATAATAAAAGCTATCAGATATAGGGGGAGGTACAATCCGATTTCACTTCATTAGAAAGTGCCCTAAGAGAGTCTTGGTATCGGGAGCTGCATTCTAAAATCCTTTCTTGTTCTGCCAATTGTACGTTTTAAGCTCTTGTCTTTGGCATGGAGGCTATTTTGCATTTTTGGTCAGTGGCAAAAGCCAAAATGTCTCCTCATGATGTCAGATTATGCCTGGTAGAAGAAAGATGAATATTTTAGAAGCTTTTTTTGTTGTTGCTTCCATTTCTACCTCATCTTTGTTAGTGCATCTGCACTCTACCTGACCTTTCCTGGTTCTGTTTTTAATTCTCCTCATATACCAGCTTTTAGTGGAGACTGTGTGCTTTAAGTAACGAAGGTCAAATTTCTGAGCCCTTGTATGTTCACCCAATGATTTCTAGCCCTCTTTAATCCTTCCCTACACCAAGTGCTGCAGTAATGAGGGGCAAAGGCGGCCGAGGATTGAGGTCATGGGCTTTCAGTTTGTAGTTATATATTTCTCGATGCTTACATGGAACAGCTCCTCTTAGTTTTCTAGAGGTGGGTTAAAAAAAAAAAAAAAGTAGGAAAGGAAAGAAATTGCTGAATTCCATTAAAATGTATTGATATTGTTTAAGTGTGCCTTTGTTATTGGCTTCTCCTGACATTGTTCATCCGTATTAATCATGGAAGGAGAAGCTCTTGTAACTCACGTAAAGGAATGCATCTCAATGTACCCAGTGAATGCTTCTACTTGGTCATCCTGATGAAGCAGTGGTTTCTTGCCCAGAAATGTCAAAGTACAGGGTATTGCCTACCTACTAAAGAATCACCTTAGCTTATTTTCTTCTTAAGGCCATTTCTTCTGCCTATCACCTCTAGATATTCAGGCCAATAAAGACACTGTGTCCTTCAATCTCTGCAAATATGTATAAAGACAGAATTCTAAAAACATTGAATTACTGATCCAGAACTCATTAAGCATATTTGTAATTAGTTTACAGTCTTTGTTGTAAAATAGAACAAATTTAAATGGTGAATGTTTAAGATTCAGTCCCAAAAAATCAATGGAAATTAGATGTTGAATTGCAGACCCTGTATAAAGTTGTTATAGTTTTAGACTATAATACTGAAGACTTCTATTTTTGATGAAATATTATGAAGGGTTTTTTGACATCATTTATGAAATACTATAATAAACATTTTCCCTTCTGGGACAAACGAATGTGAGAAAGAGAAAGAAAAACAATTGCTTCATTTATTTGTTCCTTTATTTGTTCATTCACTTATTCAACAAATATTTATTGAGCACCTAGTATATGCCAGGTTCTCTGTTAGACATGGGGATGTTCTGTCTACTGACAACTACATACTGATATACAGAGTTGAGCATTTTTCAAACAATTCAGGCACTGTTGTCATCTGGTTAATTATGATTTCTTTTGTTTTCCTTTTGCTATAAGATGAGCGCTCTACTTGGTCTTATGGGCACATTGGCATAGTTCCAACCCTTAAGGAGCTTACATTTTAGTAGGGGGCTATGAAGCACATATCAATAACTGTAATCATAGAGCACAAATGACAATTGACACAGAAGCACAAATAAACTGTAGTGGGGGTACAGTGATAGCAAGGATGACTTTCAACAGGAAAGGACTCTCACAGGACACCAGAGAAAGTCCCTGGAGGAAATGACATTTAAGATGGACCCTGAGGGGTATTTACAGGTGGAGCATAAAGGAGAGCCAGGAAGAGATTCTAGGAGGAGAAAACTCTCTAAGAAAATGCATCACCAAGTCTGAGTGGTACATATGGTATATGAACTGTAATAGTGAGACACAAAACTCCATACCTGAAGGCCTTGAATGCTTAACCCAAGGATTTGGATTGCATTTTGTAGGCATTATCAGAGATAACGTGTGATGAAATAGTGGGGCTTAACTTTTAGACTTCTTTAATCTAGCAAGCTTCTGCGGTGCTTCAGAAGTGGTTGAGAGAAAAGTAGGTCTACATTCTACACAGAGAATATACATTCCAAGATTTTTGTTTTGCTTCTCATTTTACCTTCTTTAATTGTCAAGTCCTTTTCCATACTATTATGAGGCTGAGTTTTACTGAATTATGCTGAAATTTGGTTAAAGCACTAATGTTAATGCGTGAATGACAGCAGGCATAGTCTTTTAAAACTTTCCCCAAAGCTAATAAGTTCCTTGGTAACATGCATTTCAAAGCAAGGTGCACAGAGAACACACTCTCATTGAAAACATTCTTAAATTATGATGAAAATGTTGTGTTTAGGGTAAATAATTTCTGTGAAACGTAATCTACCTTTAAATTTTAATGTATGTAGTCCTTTAATTGAAAATTGTCTGAGAAGTTCTCTTATTGGCATTAATCACGATATATACACATGAAAATGGTGGTGAAGCATTAATGCAGCAGACTTTGGAAATCACTGCAACGTGTTTAATTCTTTTATAATTTAGGTTTACGAGATATTTAAAAGAAAAATAAATTTGTAACTCACACAATTATTAGGATGTTAAAAGAGGAACATTTGCATTTATGCAATCGATATTTTCCCTCCATTTTTGTCTTGCACTCTTGTTTGCTTAGCTTTCTTTCCAATTTTCCTTGCACCAAAGATGCCTTCACCATTGCATTTCAGAGAAGTAATCTACAACCATGCGGGGCCTGACTCTGAATTTACGGGATTCTTTAGAGTGGTGGCACTGAACAGGTCAGTGTTCTTGTTAGAGGGATTCCAGGGAGACACTGAGTGCCCCCTACAACAGCCTTATGAGAAACAGAACTCCCCCAAATTGATAACACTGACCTGTAAAGGGAGGAAATGAGAAATGGTAAGATAGGAGCAGAAAGCAAGCATCCAAAAGAGAAGACTTCTAGACTATAAGGCAATTTGATCTCACCATTCTTTTTTTAATATAACTTTCTAAGACAACCTCTTGAAGATCATGTTCTGAAGAGCTATTAGATGAAGCTGTTTGGGAAACTACAGTGTGTATATTTGGGGAGGGGATGGGGGTGTTTCACTACATATTATGGCTCTAAATATTTAACTTGCATATACGTTAATTTCCACAACTTACATATAATACATGAAAACATTTTCATAAAAATCCACTTAGTACCACACTATATGGAGTAACATGTGGAGGTCCTTTTTCCTGCCCTGGAGACTCTCCTTCCTCTTCTTTGTCTGGTCTCATCCACAGAGGTCTGCTGCTAGTAAAGTTTGGATTCTTTTAAGATCTTTTCCCATGCATTATACATAGGTACACACACACACATGCAGACACATATACACATACCCCTCTACATATACCATTTACCTTGTGGATTCAGATAGTATATATTGTCCTATAGCTTGCTTTTTGGGAACATTTCATATCATGCACATGGATTGATTTTGTTCTTTTTAACTGCTGCATTATACTGCATAGTATGGATTTCTATAGTTTATTCATGGTTCCTTTATTGATGAGCATTTAAGATGTTTCCATTTTCCCCCCTCTTAAAAACAATGCTGTAATAAATATCCTCCTAATTCTCTTTTTGTGTGTATGTGAGAATATTTTCCCCAAAACACATACTTAGAAATGGGCTTCCTGGGACAAAGAATACCCATATATAAAAATATATAATAATGGGATATTTCCATTGCAACTATTTGAGATTAAAATCTTTATTCTTTGGCAAAGATCTGAATTCAGCTGAAATCCTAAATCCAGGTACCTATCTCTGAAGTTCTTGATTTCTTAAAGACTATGCTCAAAATCCACTTCAGAAGCAAAATGCTGTTCCTGATAATATATGCCAATCACATGCGTTTAGATTTAGATGCTGCTCCTTCATTTTCCTGTGTTGTGCACTAAAGATGCCTTTAACAGGCATATTATAGCTTTGCCGGATAGAATTGCACAAGTTTTGTTCATATAGGCATGGACTTCAACAGTGTAGAAGATACTTCATTAGGTAGCCATTTGTCTTTGTATGGTATAGATTATCCAGAGCTCCATTCGAGTGACAGACAAGCCTGATAAAATGAAAGTCCTTATTTTTGAGTGCCCAATACTGATTTCTCTTTGGCATAGTTGTCAACAATGTTACTTTACATTTTGTCTTTCTCACTCTTTCAAACACTCTGTCCATTAAATAGGCACGCAAATATTAGGGAAATCAGATATTAACAAGTTCACTTTTTAGCCCTCAAGGGAAATTATTCAGATTGCCCAGTGTGCCTTAAAGCTTGAGTTTTCATGCGGTAGGGTATAAGTTCTTTAAAGAAGATGCCTCCGGTGTTAGAGGGAAGTAAACCGAAAGTCCTGACTAGGTTTCAGGATGGAACCTGATGGACGTATTCTCCAGAATTCAGTTTGCATGGAATGCATCCTCATTCTGTTGGGCAGTGGCCTTTTTAACGGGGACGTGGGAAAGATGGAATTGGGCATCTGGGACACGCAGGTGGAAACAATTAAGATTCAAAATGGATTTTGAAAACTGATTTTCTTTTCTTTTTGTTCTCCGCATAAAAAGTAGTTCTAGGTTCCTAAAATCTCTCATCCATTCATTAAGTAAATTCATTAGTAGAACAATTGATGTTTTGTTGCTTTTGACAAAATCTACCTTACGTAATATATATAGAATACACACACATATGTATGATCAAATCTGGGTTTCACATCAAACATCTACTGTATGTTTCACTAGGGAGACAAGACCCATGTGTTTTGCAGAAGCTTTTAAAGCTGTTTCATTTATTTTATTAGCCTTTAATGAATGTAATTAGAACCCAAGTAATTAAATGCAATTGTGCTCAGTATGTTCCTGTTGTAAATTGCCCTAAACAATGTGCATCGTGTGAACAAATTTGTGGGATTAATCGAGGATAGATAATGTTTTTGGATAGTATTTCACACTAAACGGCCGCAGAGAGAAACAAAGAAGCTGGCGCAGCGTCATTAATCTTAGTCAACTGGCAGCTCTGGTGTAATTTGCATGACTTAGGCAGTGACACAGGATGAGGCTTGCTTGGGATGGGTGTTAGATCACTGTGATACGTATGTATTTATTCCCCTTTAGTCTCCTGATTTATAAGCAGAAGGAAGTTTGCATGTGGAAACGGATAAAAACAACAGTGTTAATGGAAGGAGTTGTAGATTACCCGAATTATTACAGGCAATATACATGTTTCTTTGTTTTCATATTTGGTATTTCTGTTTTATGGATGTTAAAAAGACATCTGTGAATCCCTGTCAAGATAGAAAAAACAAAAGCAGATATATGGTGGCTGGATAGTGCAATACCAGGGAAAGAAGTTTGGCTTTTTCTCCCCTCCTTTCATGTCTAATACATATTGATTCATTGCTATAACAACCTATCCTTTTTCGGAGAGGCACTTTTGAATTGCATTATAGAAAACTGTCAAACTCTACCTAAGAAAATATCATTTGGAAATAAGCATTTGGGTGTGTAGATAGCAAATTGAAATGCTTTTTTTTTTAAGCTTAAGATGTAGAATTCAACTCTGATTTACAGAAACAATTAGGTAAGACATTCTAAAAAAAGCACACAAATTGTGCTTCAAATGTCATAACAGATGACAAATAAAAGGTAAATGAATTTGGGGAGTTTTGAACTGAAATGACCATGCCCTCGTGACCTAACAGACATGCTAATCACAGCGGGCACAAGTGTATCTGACATTTATGAGCAGTTGGCCTTGGCCATTGTGTTCTTTTTTTTAATGATCAAGATGAAGTTGCTTCAAAGGTAACTATAATGCAGCCAAATAATTTTGAGGGTAGCACAAAAAGCTATATTGTTTTTGCAAATGCAGCAATTACACACAAGCTATATTTAAATATTTGAGAGGGCTTTCTGCACAAATAAAGTGGCGCATCAACTTTCAAGTAAGAAGAGAATATTCTTTAATCAAATAACTACATTTCACAATAACTTTAGGGTGAGCTTTTATAGTCATTTATTCTGCACACATCTGTTTTTATTTATTTACCAATTTGTTCCAATTTTTCAAAATTAATATAGCTTATCTTTCTGAAGTTCAATTAAACCATAAACATTACTGAGCTTTACCCTCAGCAAAAAAGACTTCTCTTGCCTTAGTGAATATATAGATTTGAATAAAACTTGAAGGAGCACAGAAACTTAGTGTGTGACTTTCTCTCATCTGTGTAGGCACTGTGGTGTATATGTGTGTGAAAGTATCTCCTTTTATGTTCTTACTTTAGGAATGTCCAAAATAACAAAAATAATTAACAATTCATGAGCATAGCTGATCCTATTAATATACCATTGACCTGCACACCCCTGTTCAACATTTAAAGACCTGGAACAGCAGTATTTATTATGAGGTCAGGCATATCAATATAACATTAAAATAAGTCATATTTAATACAGTGCCTAGAAATGAGCATGTTAATGTTAAAACCTGTATGGCAGCACAGCTATAGTTAAAATGATGCAGGACTTGTAAAGCCCAAATATTACACAAATCACCAGAATGAGAAGAAACAATTAAAAAAAATTAATGTTGGGGGTGTGTTTATTGTTCTAGACTGACTGGGCATTGGGTGAGAGGGAGGAAAATGTTGCCTAAGTAGACAACTCTTTTTTTACATATAAGAATGTGATAGTCACTGGATGACCATTTGATTTAATAGATCAGAATGTGGGCTTTCCAATCCTTGCAGAAATACTATTCTAAAACTGAAGTAAACTGGTGGATCCTCAGCTGAGCATCATAACTGATCATCACATGATTCAACCATTGTGTTTCCTGAGCGAGCACCCTTTCTATGCACTCTCTTGTCCAAGTCAAAAATATATGTGTGGAGAGTAGATATAGCTCAAGTGGTTGAGCACCTGCTTCCCATTTAAAAGGTCCTAGGTTCAAGAATTCTGAAAGCAGCAGGTCATGAGAAAAAAGACAGTTTTCCCTGAGACTTCAATGACCTCAGTCACTCACTCTCAGCGTGCCAGTTGCCCTGGAGAGACCCCAGGCAACAGCCAATGAGGAACTGAGGTCTGCCAACAACCCAGTGAGTGCACATGGAAGTGATTCCTCCAGTCTCTCCAAGGGCTACCCCTATGATGGCAACCTCATAAGAGACCCTGAGCCATTTAGCTAAGCCCCTCTTAGCTAGATGCTATTCCGACTCTTCCGGCTGCATCCAAATTTCCTCTCTTAATAAGACCTCCAGTTTCTGACCCATAGAAATTAAGTGAGAGAATAAATCCTTGTTCTTTAAAAAATAAAAATAAAATAAAAATAATAAAAGGTCCTGGGTTCATTCCCCAGTATCTCCTGAAAAAAAAAAACAACAACAACAAAAACATGTGTGGCAAAAGTAATTTGTCCTGTCTCTAGAAATTCTCTCTGAAATCAGTGTAGCCCACATTATATTTAATTTTGCAGTAAAGAAGATAATCTGCTATGGTTAAGAATGCATTTTTTAAATTGGCAAAGAAACATTTATTAGGTAAGAAAATATATATAAACAAAATTTTAAAAAAAGAAAAAAAGTAATTTATCCACAGTACCTGAGAGAAGAATTTCTACTCAGTAGTGAAGAGTAAATGAAAGTAATTTACTGAAAGTCTGTTCACAATACTATTTTCGTATGCAGTCCAAGACACTATTAGAGGCATCTATACATGCCAGATAAGCCATTAATTGCTACGTCAAGTCTTCAACAGAATCGTGATTGATGCTGCAAGGTTGCAGAATCTGACTTCCCTCAGAGCATTCAGTATCTTTTTGTACATATTGCAACATTCAGCTTTAAAATTTATACAGCAATTTATCTATTATTGACTTAAGTCTTAATCACAAATTGTTTTGTCTTTACAACCTATGAGAAGCTTCTGAAATTAAACTCCCAAAGACTTACACATAGAATATACACACTTGTAAGGTAAAAGTTGCTTTTAGGAAACAGAGTACATCTACATTAAGACTTTTATAGAGAGAGACTTAAAAATATAGATATAATTAAAGCTATTGAAATATCTGTACTGTAAGGCTCCTGATAAAATTTACCGAGAAAGAGATATAAGCTTATACGAGTTCACATTATAAACAAGTGGGTCATTTGGTTTGTGAGAAAGGTCACATTTTCAGAAGAAAAAAATAATTGCTCTGAGATCTACCTTTTATTACTGGTGCTCTCTGTAGCTTGAAGAAATGCCTCTTTACTTTCCTATCTACAAAATGGGTAAAAAATAATTACTTTAAAAATTTACAAACATGCATATGAGAAAGGAAATAAATTTCTAGAGAACAGAATTCAATGGAAAAGTAGCTATTCTTGGTTAATGGCCTTTGAATAGAAATTCTTTTTTTTTTTTTTTTTAAAGATTTTATTTATTTATTCATTTATCCCCCCCCTTGCTGCTTGTGCTCGCTGGGTCAGCTAACCACGCCGTGCGGGCGGGCTTGCCTTCACCAGGAGGTCCCAGGAACCGAACCCAGGGCCTCCCATATGGTAAACGGGAGCCCTACTGATTGAGCCACAGCCACTTCCCAGAATAGAAATTCTTAATGCATGTATTGTTTGCTGATGTATGGCAGAAGGTGCCTTGGATTGTGTCTAAAACTAGGGTTCAAAATGGCTTTGCTGCATACAAGATGTATATTGTTAGGCAATTCATTTATATTGTCTTCTGCCTCATGGAAGGACTAACAGGACTATCTCTTAACCAGATTTTTATACAGAACATTTTAGCTGGACTCAGAGCCCAAGATTTACATGTTGTACATGCTGTAGGTGCATCATTCTTTCCCCAATATACCTTTTGCATTTAGAGATTGATGCTTTCCGGAGGAACTGAGCAGTAAATAATAGTGAGGGTAGGCTATTTGTGCTGAAGAAGAGTCAAACATGTATGGGCAGAACACTATAGAAGTTTGTCAGCCCTGGGCAGGCATTCAGGTAGGCAGGACGACTCTTCTTCACATGGTCATGTAGGGTCTCAAGCTCAGTTTTCCTTGTGGCTCTGTCATCTACCAAAGCCTCATTATCACTGAAAACTGCAGAAAGGGAAATAGGGGATGTATTTATTTTTAATTTTTTTTTATTTTTAAAGAAGTTTTAGATTAGATAAATGTTACATCAAAAATATAGGGGATTCCCATATACCCTCCCCCTCCCACACTTTCTCTCATTAACAACATCTTTCTTTAGTGTGGTACATTTGCTACAATTGATGACTACATATTGAAACATTGCTACTAACCATGATCTATAGTTTACATTATAGTTTACACTTTGCACAGTGCAATTTTATAGGTTTTGACAAAATGTGTAATGGCCTATATCAGTCATTGCAATGTCATGCAGGACAATTCCAATGTCCCCAAAATGTCCCATGTTATGCCTATTCTTCCCTTTCCCTCCTCTCAGAACCTCTGGTGACCACTGCCTTTATATCAATATTACAAGTTCTTCCATTACTAGAATAAGTCTACTTTAGTCCATAATTGCATCCCCACCTTATGTATGTCCATTCCTTAATCTTGAGGATTTGGGATGGTGATGCCTACTCTGCTTCCAGTTGAGAGGGGGTTTAGATCCTATGGGGCAGATGAATGGAACTGTCTTGCTTGCAGTTGTAGATACTCTCTGTTTTTTGGGAGGGCATTGTCCATTATAATCCTTTTGTTAGTTGTCCTGGGAGAGTCCAATGAACTGGAGAGTAGGTGCTGCAACTCTGCTGAGATTAGGGCTCAACCAGCATATGAACAGACTGAAGATTTAAGTCTCTGGGACATATATTTAATGAGCATAGTGCTAATTATAGGTTCAAATAAAAGGGGCAGAAGAGCCATGTATAGGGAAATTATAAATGATTCTAACTCTGTTACATTGGGGAGCATATATTCCAAAGTAATATATGCTGACAGGGTGCTGAATTCCTGAGGTTGACTGCCCTGCCTATAGTTTCTAGATGTTTCTAGAACCCTGAGGAGACCCACTGTTTGAATCATTGTGTCATTGTGGCAGTCAATGAGTTCCTGATGAGACATGTATAAGTGTAACCTCTGGAATGACCTCCCGACTCACTTTAAAATCTCTTAGCCATAAAAACTCATTTGTATTTAATATTTCCTCTTTTTGGTCAAAGTTTTTTTCCAAATGCATCACTAGTTGGTGCTTGGTAATAATCCCTCAGTACCAGGGAGGTTCATCCCCAGGATTCGTGTCCCATGCCAGGGGTTGGGGGAGAAGGTAGTGCACTTATATGCTGAGTTTGGCTTTGTTTTAGCAACAAAGAGGATTTCAGGAGGTAACTCTTAGGCAATATGTAATACTAGGCTGAGTTTCAATTTCACAAGAACAAGATTCATAAGTACAACCATCAATATCAAGGACCTGGTGTAATGCTCTGTCCTCCTTCACTAGGCACTGCCTGTATACTCAGGAGATTCTTACTGCTCTATTAGAGAATGTAGCAGGATTCTCAGGATGGGAATTCAATATTCTTTTGGTTATTGTGTGGGTCTCCACCCACTTAGACAACACCCCATGACAACTTGAATATGTTCATATGTCACAGAGGCATGCCCTAGGTGCACCTCTCCCCATATACCCCCTCATTATACACCCTACACCAGTGATCCTCCCCTGTCACAGTTGTGACCCTTCTGGGATCCAAAACCTCCCCCCAAACAAAGTAAAAAACATAAACAAATAAAAATAATAAAATAAAAAAAAAAATAAAATACAAATATAAAAAATAAATATTTTTTTCATTGTATCTTTCATCACCATAAGATCTGTTATCTTTTATGTACAGTGACAATTTCTTCCATATGTTACCCCAGTGTCTTATTTTTTTCTGCTTTATCTTCAAAGAAGCTTTAGGTTTCAGAAAAGTCACATAGAAAATATAGGAGAATCCCCTATACTTAACGCCCTCCTCCTCTCCCACTCTCCCCTATTAATAACATTTTACATGTGTATTGTACTTTTGTTACAATTGATGTACTAATATTGAACATGGTCAATGGCTTACATTATGGTTTGCATTTTGCACCATACACTTTTATAGGTTTTGACAAAATTTAAGATGACCTGTTATTGCAAGATCATGCAGAACAATTCCAATAGCCTAAAAATGCCCTTGTTCCTTCTATTCTGTTCTTCCTTCCCCCTCCCCTCAGAACCTATGGTAAACACTAAGTTTCAATTTTTGAAGAATAAGATTCATACTTACATGCAAAAATATTGAGGGCTTGACATATTGGTTGGTTGTCTTTTATTAGGCACTGCCTATGTTCTTGAAAGATTCTTGCCCCTCTAATTGAGAACATAGCAGGACTCCCCAGGATGGGAGTTTAATATTTTCTCGTGTATTGTGTGGGTCTGCACCCACTGAGATAACACACTATGACAAGATGAACACTTTCATATTCCATAGAAGCCTGCCCCAGGTGCTCCCTATCCCACATATCCCCTCACCCCTGATGCCCTGTACCAGTAAACCTCCTCTGCCATATATGTCAAAAAAACATTCCTACCATTCTAGTTTTAACCACAGACCTACAAATCATAGGGGAGGTTTTATGATACATATCACTTCTGCTCAAATTCCACTGGCAAGAACTTGGTCATAGGGCCCAACCTTAACTTCAAGGGAGGCTATGAAATGCTGTCTAGTTTTATGTTCAAAAAGGAAAGAAAAGAAAATGGATTTTAATGAATATCAAGGATCTTTGCACCAAGCAATATAATTTAGCCTACACATCTACATAGCTACATTTAAAATTTTACATAGGGGCCTATGGACCCGAATATTCTCTTCCCAATCTCCAACTAAGCTTAAAGATTATTAAAACTCATCTTAAGTACCATTTTCTGGTCAAAATAAAATATGTGAATTCAGTTCTGAATTTAATAACATACTTTTTTTGTTTTCAAGTCTGTTGAAGAAATTGAATTCAGCCTGTGAATGGCTACAGATTGTATGTGAGATGAAAAATCAGAAATAATTTCTAGTTTGCAAAAAATGGTGCCACTAAATAAACAGGCAATTGCAAAAACAAACAAACAAACAAAAAAACCCCACAACACAAAACAAACCAAAAAATAAAAAACAAAACAAACCTCATCTAATGAACTGTGGAGGTTCAGACTTATACCATATTTCAGAAAAGAGAAAATCTTTGTGATGAGCTTAGATCCATAAGCCAGAAGTTTTGGGGAACAGCTCTTTGCATTTCCATGTATACAGCCTTAGTTCTCTGCATAGCTGTGGCACTAGTTTGGCTGGGTCTGGGAGAGTTTTGATGCCAGGCATAAACTCTCTAGATTTAGTCATCCCTTAGCCCTCTTGGTGTAAAGTGGATGGACAATAGGGCTCGGTTGTCTTGTAATTGGAAGTATTAATGTAAATTAACATCATTTGAAATTACAGACAATTAGGTTTGGGTACACTTTACCCTCATACACCACTAAGTTTTTATTAAACATTTTTATATGCAAAAGTTTTATGTAAAAATAGAAAATTTAAAGAGATTATTTGTAATAATGGTCTTCAGCACATTTATAAAATGTGATTTGACAATATTCTAAGATTTGCAGTGTATGTGTGTATGTGTGTAACTATGCAGAAAACTTTTTAAAAGTGGTCCCCAATTTACAAGTGAGTCCTGTTTCAAAACTTAGTTCTTGGTGTGCCAATCCATGGGGGACAATAACGTCTTGTACTTTGCCTGATACATAGCAGGTGCTCAAAATGATAACTCTTTTCTTGAGCAGCTACTGTGCACAAGTAAATTTAGACACAGTCTCTCATGTAATCCTGCACATCATCTAATAAAGTAGATATGATTTTTCCTGTTTCACGGTTGAAGAAATAGGCTAGGACGTTAAGTAAACTGCACAAACTACCAGAGCTATGAAGCAGGAGAACCAGGATCCAAGTTCTGTTCATTTTAATCCAAAGTTTGCATTTATAACTATTATACCACATGGGTTCAATAAATATTGACTCATATGAGACCAGGACAGACTGTCCAGAAAAGCACAATGAGTCTAGCAGATGAGGTAGAGCTAACTGATCAAGTGATCAAGTCCGGCGGAATGTCTCAAGTCAGAAAGGATAAGTAGTGGCCACCGGATCATGCAAGAAGTAAAGAGTAGCAGAAAGGCATTTGGAGTGAAATCCAGGCAGAAACAAGGCAAACTACTTAACCTCTCTAGGTCTTTAGGGATACCTAACTCTTAAGGATGTTGTGAAGGTTATGTGAATTCTAGGACAGTGCCTTGCACTCTGTACAATAACGATCAGTATTTATTAAATAAACTTTAAGCCCCCTTCAAGCTCTGTAATGATTGACCTAAGACTCAAAGTGAGCTTTGAGAGTTAGAAGGGAGAATTACTAGGCAGAAGCATCATCAAAGTTAAGTCCTAAGACAGTTCTTGCTTTCAGTTGGAAGAAAGACAACTCTGGTGGGTGGGTGGTGGTAGCTCAGGGCTGATGGACAGAGCCAGGAGCATCAAATCAGAATCCCTTCGGGTCATGATTTCTGGCAGGAGCTTGCACAGAGAAGTAAGAACACAGATGGGACCGAGCAAATAAAGCAGGGTCAGGGTATTAGCAGCATCAGGGAGAGCTCCCAGGGTTCTTGTAATCCCTGGAAGTCAGGAAACAAGTATTTTCCCTTTATCCCTTGGGCACTCTGTTTTTCTCTGGTTAGGTCTACCCTTAAAGCACAAACTTTTAAATTTGTCTAAATGACCAGGTCTTTTAAGGAAATTCCCGTTCCAAGAGAAAGAAGATCGCATTTTCATTAACTCAGGAGCATTTAAGACCTGAATGAAATCAAGTCCACACCTCTTCCATGGATTTGGGCTTTGATGGCATTCCAGTCCCCTGCAAACTCTGACAGCAGTGATTCCTGTTTTCTTTGCTCCAGGTGTCTTCCTGGAGTATGGTCAGGGCTCCTAGCGACATAAGCATTGACAAACAAAAATTGCTTTCTCTCTTTCTTGTCTTATTCTCTTTGGAGAATGTGGGCTACCCTAGGCTCATGTGTACTGACTAGGGAGAGAAGCAGAGGCATGCAGGAGAATTTTGCCCTAAGCTTAGAAGACAAGTTTAGAATATATTTTCTCAGGGAGAAAAGGATTTAAAGATCACTTTGGCCCCAGCTGATCCACATAAAACTTATTTGACTTATACTCCAGTTTAGTGATCATTTCCTGTAATGTTTTTGTCCTGAATTCCTTATCCCAAATGTGGGCAGAAGTGACAAATCTACTTCCCCATTGGCCTCTAGAAAACAAAGGGCTCCCTCGGTTTTTCTGGCTGTGAGAGGGGCATTTCCCCTCACCTTGATTTTTCCTGTTATTTAAGAGAGTTCCTCTCACCCTTCCTCCCAACCCCATGGCAGTGGCAGTAAAAGAGACAGCCCTGGGCAACTTGGCAGTGGCCAATCTGTGGAAATCATTGCTTTGTAAAGGACAATCTAAGTATAGAATACCAGCCCTATCAAAACTCTGACATGAGGTAGGCCTGCCTTTGGTATTAGACTAAAGCACTAATGTTATTAAAATTTTTCTTTTAAAAAGTGGATTGAAACAATAATTTTTGTTGTTTGGGTGGGGGAGATAGTTCTTTTGAGTTAATCCTTCATCTTCCGAATTTGCAGAGGCTTGTCAGTAAAGGAAGATTATTTCACTTCCAGCAAACTTCTCTTTGTTTAGCTTTCTCTTTCTTAACATCTATGACCAACAATTCTGGTTTTCCTTTTATCACTCAGGACACTCTACCCTGGTTTTGTTTCCAATTGCATCCTCTTATTGGGCCGTGAGAAACTTTCGGAGTTTCTTAAGCTTCTGAAATTACTCTTCTTATTTTCTATATTTCTTCCTAGTGATCTTATCTACCCCTAGGGTACAAAATTCCAGTTAAAACCAAAAGTCTCCCATGTTTATCTCTCTAGTTCATACCTCTCTTCTGGGTTTCATATCCATATATGAAACTGTCTACTCTGCTTTCTCAGGTAGATGTATCAAAGCACTCCAAACTCAAAACATCTAAGACAACTCAGAATCCAGTTCTCCTCCTAAACCTGTTCCTTCTCCAGTGTTCCCTGTCTCAGTGGACTTCAAACACCTTAATTTATCTCACCCTCCTTATCCACTTCATTACTAAATTCTGTAAATTAGAGCCCCTGAATATTTCTCAGATTCCCTCAGTTCTTTCTCCATTGTCAACTCCCCACTAGTTCTCCTGGTATGGACTCTGCCAGCCTGTGCTTCCACCCCCAAATATACACATATACACATATGCATATAGTACATCTTTTATATTACGTAAATATATATAATATAAATAATAAATGTAATAATTATTTCTCCACATTACAACCAGAATGACCTTTTCAAAGCACACAACTTCTCAAGATTCCATTCTGCTCAAAAAGAGCAGTGGCTTTTCACTGCTTTTGAGGTGAAGACCAGCATACTTAACAGGGTTTACAAGGTCCTGTGTGATGCGGTGCCAAACCCTACTTCTAGCCTCATTTTGTAGCACGTGTCTTCTTTTTTGCCCTATACAATCTGTGCTGTCTTTCACATACTTATACAAAGTTCCATTCTTCCACCTGCCTCAGGATATTCTTTTTTTTTTATTTATTTTTATTTTATTTTATTTTTTTTATTTTACCGGGAGGTCCCGGGATCGAACCCAGGTCCCTCCATATGGTAGACGGACGTTCAACCAGTTGAGCCACATCCGCCCCCCATGCCTCAGGATATTCTTGAGCATAGGAGCCTTCTGCCTTCAGTTCACTCTTTGCCTAATTATTTCCTACCCATTCTTTTTTTTTTTTTTTTTTTTTTTAAAGATTTTATTTATTTATTCATTCACTTATCCCCCCCTTGCTGCCTGCGCCCGCCGGGTCAGCCAACCACGCCATGTGGGCGGGCCCGCCTTCACCAGGAGGCCCCGGGAACCGAACCCGGGGCCTCCCATATGGTAAACGGGAGCCCCACTGATTGAGCCACAGCCGCTTCCCCCTACCCATTCTTAACATCTCAGTTTGAATAACACTTTCTCATGGAAATTTTCCTGATATCCCAGGCTACATAATGTCTCTCAAGATTGTAAATTCTTTGATGATACATACCATATCTATTTGGCTCATGCATCGTATTTCTAGGATGGAGAAGAGTGGCTGACACCTAGTAGTTGTTCAATAAGTACCCATTGAGTGAATGAAAGAGTCTCTCCAAAGATCATCTTCTTGTATTACTTTAATCCTATAGATCAAAAGAGTGATTCTTCTCTTCAAAAGGCTTATAGCTTGTCCTTATTCCTGGAATAATCTTTATTATAGTTAGTTTTATTTATTTATTTTTAAAGACTTATTTATTTACTTTATCCATTTTAGATTTATTTATTTACTTTATCCATTTTAACGCCCCCCTTCCCCATTTGCTGTTTTGTGTTCATTCGCTGGGCAATTCTCTGTGTCTGTTTCCTGCCATGTCTTCTCATCCTCCTCCTCCAGTCTTCACCAGGATTCGATCTTGGAGACCTCTGATGTAGGAGAGAGGTGTTCTGCCACCTGCGCCACCTCGGTTCCTGGTTTCAGAGCTTTCGGAGCATCTCATCTTGTCTCTCCCCTATTACGTCATCATCTTGCTGCATGGCGCCTGGGGCCTGGCAGCTCACCAGCACATGGAGCCTGGCAGCCCATGCGCCTTCTATATATATATTCTTTATTTTACCAGGAGGTCCCGGGGATCGAACCCAGGTCCTCCATATGGCAGACGGACGCCCAACCATTTGAGCCACATCCGCCCCCCTATAGTTAGTTTTAATTGTTTCTGAATCTTTAAGATTTTTTTTCTGCTTGAGAATTAGAGATTAGAAAAGAAAATTTCAAGACTTTCTTTCAGTTGGTACACGAATATGCTTGTACTTTAATGTCTCCATTCAGCATTATCTCTTAAATTTTAGCAATCTCACTAAGGGCTTTCTGTTATTATTTCACAGTCTTCTGAAACATCTTCCAGCAGAAGTCCTTTCTAAGTCAGTTATCACAAAACACGCTTATACTCATCTTTTGCTCCATGATACACTTTTTAAATTCATTTAACTGCTTCTAACACATTTACTCATACCTCAAGCTGTGCAGAATTATCAGAGATAGTCACTCAAGCAAGTAAATTTCTGACTAAGCATTTTGTGCCCAACACCTTGAATGACTGGGTGCTGCCTTTGTTGAAAGGCTGAAGGCATGTGGTGTTTGGTGACAGAATTTCCAGTTTAATATTAGACCATGCCAGGTAACAGGCAGCATAGATCATCACAAAATTTATCTTTGGTTTTCTTTCATTGTTTGCTAATATCACCATAATATTTGTGAAATTGTTCATCATTATGCTAATTTATCTGTTTATTATAAAACCTATAAAGCCCTATGGTGCTGACACAGAGCAACAATTCTTTCCTCATATTTTCATTAGTACAATCCCTTCTCCACTCTTTTTTACTCCCTTCAAGTGTTTGGAGAGCAAAGCTACAAAGAAAAAACCTTGTAATAGCTGAATCTATCTATTCATTATCTATCTATCTATCTATCTATCTATCTATCTATCTATCTATCTATCTATCTATATCTATCTATCTCATCATCTACATCATCTCTCTCTCTCTAGATGTCTATCCAATATCTCCTCTGCCTTCTTTTTCCCTGACTTTCATTAAGGTAACCCCGTCCCAATCCATTTCTCACTTCATTTGATTTGCCTGGAACTGACCCTTTACTGAGCTCTAAGAGTGGATGCATGGTCTAAAGGAATCCAGTTAAAAGAAATCGGCAAAAAGATGCGCCCGCGTGTGTGTGTGTGTTTATTTTTTAATTTAGGATTGTTGAGAGATTAGAATTTGGGTCTGGATTCTGCTGAAAGTCATCTTAAGTGTGCCTGGGACTGGAGCCAAACCAGAAAGAGGCAGAATTAAGAGACAGTGTGAGCTTGAGTCCCGATTTTATCATTTGAGGTCCCAGATCCTGTTGAATATCAAATAGCTTTACTTTTGGACTTTTCAACAAATGTCTTTGTTTGTTTGTTCGTTAATCCAGTTTAAGATGTGGTCTCCCCTCACTCCCCACTGTAACCAAAAGAGTCCTGGTAATGTATCCCTTCTGGTTTTTTTTTTTTGTTTGTTTGTTTGTTTTTTTTTAATCATGCTAAGTTTATTGCCACCCTAAAGATGCTGAGGGAGAAAATGCAATGAAGCTATCAAATTTGCTATAGGAGGAAGCAAGTTTCCTAAAAGATTGTTTAGTCCTAAGCATTTGTTTGATAGTGATGCTGAACCTAGGATGGTAAGTATCATATCAACCACCATACCTAATGGCTCTTTTAAGTCCCTTTCAGTTTCTGAGAATATATGGTATCAATGATTAGATGGTTTCGTTCTTATATATTTGAGTGAAGTCTTGGGGACTGGTTTTCAACTAGAGTAGAAACCAAAAGTTTATGGTATCTAAAATGTCCCTGCAGCTTTCAATTTCCCCAGTTTTATTTCAACAATAATGAAATTCCCCTTTTGGTCTACTTTCCTCACTGTACTTGGGCAATTCGAGCCATCAAGATCTCTCTAGTTGCTTACCAGTAACACTTCTGAACCCCCAGAGGGCTTAAGGGTGGTATAGCTTAATCTTTGAACAACTCCCTAGAGCATGGGTTTTTGTAGAAAACTGCTTAAACAGCCACATTTTCTTAAAAGGAATTTTGTATCTTAAAGGGTATTATAACATTGTAGAACACTTGTTTACCATTTGAAAAGCATCTTTTTATTCTAAATTTAAAAGTCATGCATGCTTATTGAATGAAATTTGAGTTGAACATTAAAACTGAACATTTATAATCCTTTTACTTGGAGAGAACCACTTTGAATCGTTTTGCATATTTTCATCCAATCTTGTTTTTCTATGGATATAAAAACAGTCATCCTTTACCACATATGCAGTTTTTCGTGCTTTTTGACACTTAACATTTTATTATAAATATTTTCCCTCATTTTTACAAGCTATTCAAACTTTCAGTGACTGTGTAATTTCCCCCACAATGTGTCTTCCATTATTCTATTTTGCACACCACCTAATGCACTGGGATAGCTATTAGCTAATTTTGTTAAAGAATCAATCTTTTGTCCACCTTAGATTCACAATTGCTCTTTTTAAGTAATTAAATTTGTGCTCAGATTTTTAAGTGATATGTATATTTTTTAAGGATAGCATTCCTAAACATTCATTTGTTATTTATTTATTCATTTGTATTTTCAGAATGCCAACTATGGCACAGCATTTTGTTCCTAGACATATTTTAAAGGCTAAGAGAATTATGCTTTAGAACATTTGTATAATGATAGCTAAATTTCACACTTGCAAAATTACAAAAAGCTGTGTAAAGGATCAAGGGTCTTTGAAGCCATCTTTGGTTCCACTTACTTGTCATTATTTAATCAGAAAATGGCCTTATTGGGACACATATGGTGTAAATAGTTCAAAAGGCATTTAGATGTCTTCATGACAGAGGGCTTTATCACACCTCAGCCCTTAAAATGTCTCATTCTAATTTTCCATAGCTATGCACGTTTTATGAAGGTGGCATATTGTGTCATATTTTAAAAGCAGAAATTAACCAACTTTTTCTCTTTCCAGGGGAAAATTTTTTTGTATGGAATTCTTCTCATTTGCAGTGATGAATGTGTTTGAAAAGCAATATGCATGTTTTTAAATATTCCATCATACAAGAGAGAAATTGTCTCTTCTACTGATTTGCATGGAATTGAACTTTAAAAGAACAGGTCCACGTGCAACCTGGAAATCTCAAAACATTGACTGAAAGGAAACTCCTATCTATCCAACCAATGTTTGCTGAAGAGGCTCAACTGGGGAATAAAAGATAACAACAAAGAATATTTGAACCCAGCCAAATAACTATTGAACTGCCCTGCATTTATTGAAGGTAGGTGAAACATAGTTGATTTCATACCACAGGGGGCTTTCGTACCTCTTTATTTAAAACTATAAATTATTTCTCTGAATTTTAATTTCAGGTTTGAGGTTTAATACATTCTCTTACTAAAATCAATATTTTCTCTCTGCTAAAAAGTGTCTTGTGCATACTACTTTGAGGAATGAATTAGTGATGTAAAACTGAAAAATAAAAGGTAAGACAAGTTTCTTAATACTATTTAATCCCCAGAGAATTTCTGACTACTTTGAGAGTTTATTTGTAAAGAACTTGTTTCTTTTTCATCTGGTATTGCTGAAATGAAAATGTATACAAAAACCTGACGGGACTGCTGCTAAATTAGCATTTGCTAATAGACTTGAAAATTAAATTTTCTTGGGAAGCGGCTGTGGCTCAATCAGTAGGGCTCCCATTTACTATATGGGAGGCCCCGGGTTCGGTTCCCGGGGCCTCCTGGTGAAGGCAAGCCCGCCCGCACGGCATGGTTAGCTGACCCAGCGAGCACAAGCAGCAAGGGGGGGATAAATGAATAAATAAATAAAATCTTAAAAAAAAAAAAGAAAATTAAATTTTCTTATTCCTTTCTTTTCTTTCATCCTTTAGAACTTCCCTTCTTAGATCTAAGATGGGCTGTTTAAAACATATCTCCTTACAACCTCATGGGGGGCCTTTATAAAATGGGGTCCTCGTACCAAGTCACCTTTATTCGTAGTGGCACTCATCTGGCCCCTGTTTGAAGATAATAAGACCACTCTATATATTCGTTTGGAAGCAGAGTTTTACTCCTGATGTTACATTTTATATTGATTATCAATTAATTTTTTTAAGTTGCAGTTAAGCTTAAGTACCTTTTACACATAGGGAATATGGCACACACTGAATTTTTAAATAAAAACTTCCCTGAGGACAACATTTCTATTCACTCATCATGTATCACATGAGTCTTTTATGGCATCTTCAGTTTGTGGACAAGTATATTCGATATAATTTATCAAAGTTTATGTCTTATGCTATAAAGTTTACTTTCAACATTTAAAATGCTTTCCTCAATACCTAGGTATTTAATATAGGATATCATACTATCATTGAGGAATCAAAAATTATGGAATACGTATTAGTTCCTAATTCTATGCTGAAAGTTGTGTACTTTCACTACTGCTGGTTTTATGACCGTGTTCAAATCAATTAATCTCACTGTATTTAATATTATTTGAATATGAGGTAATATTATTTCTATTTTTATAGAGACCTCAAGTCTTTCCTTAGGATCATAACCAAATTTATAGGTTCTCCCTGAGCCTGCGCCAATTTAAAGCTTACCATCCGAAGTTTAAAAATTTTTAGCCTACAGAATACTGTGATTTCACAGTCTAAAATTAGTGGCAACTCAATTTAAGAACATTTTTCACTTACTAGCTGTGCCTTTTAGCAATAGACATAATAGCCATATAAATAACTAAAAATTAACTTTTGAAGGCTTACAATGTACAGCAAAAGTATTGTTTATAAACACATCATCTCATTAAGTCTCATGATCCTATAAAATAGGATTTGAGAGTGTAAGTAATTTATCCAAGGTCATTATGCTACTAAATGGTGAAGTCAGGATTCAGATATCAATGTTTGGACTCCAGAGTCCAAATTCTTTATCTAGAAATTAGTAATATATTACTATATTACTAATGCTCCAAGTGTATATATCCACGTATTAGTCAGGGTTCTCTAGGTAAACAGTCACAACCCATTTACAATTTTAAAAGTAGTTTTTACTTCATTGTTTCCAAGAAGGATTTGATGCAGCTTACTGTAAAATAACTAAAGATAAGGATACAACAAGGGGTCACAAACAGAGAAAAAAGGAGGCAATATTATAATTAAAAACTAAAACCTACACTGAAATGATTACTGAATAGAGTAGTAAATTTAGGAGACTTTCCACAGACAAGGCCAAAAAAAAAAATGTGTTGGGCTATATAGATATTATTTAATAGAAAGAAATATATACATATTCCTCAGTTGGGACACACTTCAAATTTTGTTCTGATACTAAATTTCAATAATTTATGACATGAATCCTTCCTTCTCTCTTTTATTCATTCATCCAACAAATGTTTATTGAATTCCTTTTATGGCCCTAGAACCGTGCTGGTCACTGGTGCTCAATGGTGAGCAAAATAGCTCTTGGCCGTTATGGAGAGTACAGCAGTGGAGGAAATAGCCATCAATCCTATATATTAGTTTGTTATTAAAAATTGAGATCAGTGCTACGCAGGAAGGAGCACAGTTCTAGAAGAGCACATACTAATAGAATAGGACCTACACTTGATGCTTAGGAGAGGTTTCCCTGAAGAAGTTATGAATTCCTAAGGATAAGTTTAAGTTCCCTAGGCCCTTGCTTTCCAAATGCTGTCCACAGACTCACAGCACTGGCACCACCTGGAATCTTCTTAGAAATGCAGAATTTCAGGCTCCAGCCAGGACCTACTGAATCAGAATCTGCTTTTTGACAAGATCCTTAAGCAATTCCTTTAGATATTAAAATTTGAGAGGCACTTATTTAGGGGAAGTGTTGGGACGGGGCAAAGGAAACAAAGGCTCTATGGCAGGAAGGCATATTGATGAACTAGAAGATGGGCAATGTGGCTAGGTTGTAGTAAAAGGAAGGGGAAGAATTGCCAGAGACATACATATGCTGGGGCGACTTAAGCAGAGCTTTGTAGACTTGAGGGAGAGTCATGGGTGATCTTTGAAGATTTTTTTTTAACAAACCAATTTTATAGATACATATTAATAAAGCATAAATCCATCCAAAGTGTACAATCAATGGTATTTAGTGTAATCACATATTTGTGCACTCATCACTTCAGTCATCCTTAGAGCACTTTCATTGTTCAAATAATAATAATAATAAACAAAAACAAACAAACAAAACTCATCACCTCTCAAGCTCTCTATACTTCCCTTGCCATACGTAACTGCTATTCTTTTTCCTTCTCTCTAGTATTTTGTATTTATATTTTGTAAAAACAGTCTTAGATATGCAGTATCACCCAAATTCGTGTTTTACATGAGGTTTTACTATCTTACATAGTTCCATGTTAGCTTTTAGCTTTTCTTCTAGTAATATACATGACCTTAGGCTTTCCCTTTCAACCACTGTCATACCCATACAATAGCACTGCTAGTTACAAACACCATGATATGCTGTAAACATTTCTATTTATTTCCAAAGATTTACAACCTTTTTAACAATTCTGTACGGATTAACCCTCATCTTTCCATTTTCCAGCCTCCTTCTATTTTCTGGTGACCTATATTCTAATTATTAACTCCATGAGTTTTCACAATATATTTAGTTCATAATAGCGCAATCACTCAGTATCTATCCATTTGTGTCTGGCTTGCTTCATGCAACATAATGTCCTCGAGGTTCATCCATGTTGCCGTAGGCTTCACAACTTCATTTCTTCTTACCCCTGCATAAAATTCCATCGTGTGTATACACCACAATTCGTTTATCCATTCATCTGTTGATAGACAACTGGATTGTTTCCAACTTTTGGCAATTGTGAATAATGCCACTATGAACATCAGTGTGCAGATGTCCATCCATGTCTCTGCTCTCAGTTCTGATCTTTGAAGATTTTTAAGCAGAGGAAGAACATCATCAGACTTGTAATTGGAGAACATCACTCTGCATTGCAGAGAACAAATGGAGAGCCATTTAGGCTGCTGTTATGTTATCTAGGTGAAAAGATGATGTTGTGGAAACAGTGAGAAGAAGAGAAAAATGAGAGATACTTTGGGGGTTAAATTAATTGGCCTTGTTAATGAATTTAACATGAGGATGAAGGAGAGTGAAGAGTAAAGGATTAGTCCCAAGTTTCAACTTGCTCGTTCGTTCTGGATGGTTGAAGGTATTTAGATATGGAATCCCTGAGAAAGGACTAGATTTGGAGGGGAAATAATAGTTGGCCTTAGGCATGTTGAATTTGAGATGCCTTTGAGGCCATGGAGATATTAAATAAGTTGCTACAAAAATGGGTTTGGACTCGTCTAGGCTGAAGAAATAAATTTGGGAACAAGATTGAGTATTGGACAATTAATGTAGGGAAGATGCGAAAAAATGTGTTTCATAGTACCATCTCCTGTACTGAATTTCAATAACACTTGCTAATTTGATGAAAGCATTTTTATAAAGTGCCATATTAATGTATTCCAGGTACATTATTTTCTATAGGTTAAAGTAGATTCTAGAATAGAATTTAGAGAATCTGAAGGAAATAGATCGTTAAAATATTCCTTAAACTCTCACAAATATTGGTTGTCTTGACCATGCTTTGGCAGATGTTGGATGGAACTCATTTAAAAATTGGACCCCATGTGCCTCAAGCATGGATATTATATGTTGCCAATTGTCTAGCCCATAATATATCCATAATAATATTTGAATTGATGTTTATTGAAGTGAGAGCTGTATATTTTAGATATCAGATTTGCAGGTGGCAAAGCTGGTATTCTATTATGAAAATTAATGAGCCTGATAAATCTTCTCACTCAAATATAGTATCATCTTACCTCTGTGAAGAGAAGGGCTACAAGGGTGCATCTGAGCTGTGCTAAGGCTAATCTCTAAATTATATTTTGAGTCTACTCAAATAAATGGACAAATATACATGCTTGCACATCCATAATGTGGACAACATAATTTGACTAGGAAATTTAAATGTAGATTTTATTAGTCAACTGCATTAGCCATGAAAATATAAATGTGGCTTTTATGGAATAAGTCTACTAGCTTCAAAATATACCCCCAGGAGTGTGAATAATTAGCCTGTTAGATAGAGGAAGAAGCTAGAATCAGGGGTAATTATAAAAATATTTAACAACTGGTGTGCTATGGGAACAAACCAATAAGAAAAGACATTAGTGACAGTGCTGGAACTATGCCCTGGAGAACCTTTTGCTGTAAAGGGTATTTGGTTTGTTGAGTTAGCTGGGGGGTTGGGGAGAGGTATTCTGGGGTTGAGGAGCCAGGGTGACATGAGCATGGGGAGTCTTTGAAGGGTAAGAGCAGTGCTTAGGGGTTAGTGACTATGAATGGCAGTATTTAATTATTTTAACAACCAACATGGTCATGCTGTTACCTACTGGCTGAATACCAGCCCTGCCTACAATTGTACATTTGAACAATGAGGGATGATGAAATTGATCCTCTCTGATGTGAACATGGCTAATGTTTTGCTATTATTATTGACAGTGATTAACTAATAGGTTATTATGCTTTTCAAGGTCATATACAATAAAAATGTGTAATCAGCAATAGAAGAAATGACTCATCATTATTGCTTTTGACAGGTGGGCAGTAATGCAATGCATGTAAATGGAATGATTTATTTACAAGTAAGTAAGGAGGGGAAGAAGTAAAACACATACCAGTTGTACACCATTATAATTAGAATATGGTCTGTCAAAGGGCTGTTAACACCTCCTTTGATTCTGGGAAGAGTTTTATGATACAGCTCTGAGAGAGCATTAAGTCAGGACTCTCAGTTGAGGTTATATGACTTGGACCAAACGTTATTTCTGTCTATGAAATCAATGACTCAAAATGGCTGAGAATTGCTGCAAATATATATCTTACGTGGAAAAAAAAAAAACCTCCCTTCTGATTACTGGTGTTGGAAAAAATTTTCTTAATCCTTTTAGCAGGATGTTGGATGAAAAAATCCAGTCATACATTTATAGCTTTTTTCCCCAACAGATGTGTACTAATCATGGGCTGAACATCAGGTATACATTGGTGAACAAATGGAAAAGATTCCTACCCTAATGATGGATTATTCACTTAGAGAGTGTTTTAGTTTCCTAGGCTGCTCAAGCAAACACCATGAAATGGGTTGTGTTAAACGATGGGAATTTATTTGCTATGGTTTGGAGGCTAAAAGAAAGTCCAAATCAAGCCATCATCAAAGTGATGTCTTCTTCCCAAAGATTGTGGTGTTCTGGAGTTGGCTGCTGGCGATTCTTGGTCCTTAGCTTGTCACAAGGCAATGGGCATGGTGGCCCTTCTGTTCTCTTCTAGGGTTTCATTGATTTCAGCTTCTCACTTCCTGTGGCTTTTTTTTCTGTCTGTCTGAATTTCATTCTGCTTATAAAGGACTCCAGTTATAGGATTAAGACCCATCCTGACTGAGGTGGTCCACCTTCTTGACTGAGCTAACTGCCTCAAAAGGGCCTACTTATAATGGGTTCACACCCATAGGAATGAATTACATTTAAAATTTTAAAAATTTAATTAAAAAAAATTTTAGGGTACATACCTTCAAACCAGCATAGAGGGGGAGGAAGAAATTGAACAAATATTTATCCAAATATATATAAAAACAATGTTTTATAAGAGCTACAAAGGAACGCAAAATGGTACTGCAAAATTGTTTTATAGGGGACCCAATTTAGAGAGGGGGATCAGGAAAGATGTCTCTGAAAGAGTGGTAATTAAGATGAGACCTTAGGCATGACCAATTTTTAGCCAGATGAGGAGTGAACGGAGGAAGTAGCAAGAGGTGGGAAAGGCAAACTTGGAGACCAGCACAATGGATGTTTCATCAACCAATACCATAGTAAGGGGGAGAAGGAGAGAAGGACACAAGATGAGGTTGAGGAGTAGGCAGGATCTTGTAAGTTTTGTTAATATTTTATGTTACATTGATGGCAATTTGGAAGAGTTTAAGAAGTGACATCATCCTGTTTGTGTTTCAAAACTAATCAGCCTTTCCAGGAATGCTCCCGTACACAGGAAGGCAACCTGTTTCCCCAGGAGTCTGTAGATCTCCAAAACCTAAACTGCCTCCAGATTCCATATTGTTCATGCTCATTTTCACCCCAAAGGCTCTACCACTGGTGCCCAAACCCTTGCCCACTCAGAGAAATTCCTTGCTCCTTCATTATCCTTCAGTTCTCCAAGAGAAACTAAATCCAACTGCCACCTTTAGCCCCGGGAAACCGCTCAGCTATGGAGAAGTACTTAAGTTGGTCTGGAGGACGAGGGCAGCATTGCTTGAAATGATCCTGCCACAGGCTCCTTACTTTCCTCACCACCCTCTGATCTGGGGCTCAAAGTAGAGTCAAATCAGCGAAAGCACTATCAGCTTTTTTTTTTTTTTTTTTTTTTTTCCCCCCCCCACTGGTAAATTTTTTTTTTTTTTTTTATGGGTAAAAATTAAAATTCTCATAATACATACAAACATTTGCAAAATGATATATAAATATATATGCATATATGTGTATTTGCTTACAAAAATGTTATTTATATATATATATATATATATACATATATTTTAAGAGGTGCTTAGATTACCCAAAATATTAAGCACTATCAGCTTTAATTCAGGTACTCGAAGAAGGTAGTTTTCTCCTCTTGAATGCTGATATCCTTCTCAGACCCCACACCTTTTTCCAGGTTCTCTGGTCCTTCTTTCTGCGCTCTTTGCACTTGACTGTGTTCCTGTCACAATATTTTGAATTCACCTTAGATTCTGAGTTGTACTTTATTTACTTTTGATAATTAAAGTAGTCTCTGATTGCTTCTTCCATGCGATGTTTCAAGCATGAGTCCATCACTCTGAGCCTTGCCTATATCTTGATCAATCTGACCATATCAACAGAGCCACTTTTCCAAGACTCTGTCTTAATTTCTGTATTAAAAACTTGTCCCAAGACATTATTTGGAAACTGGTGTATATTATGATACTTTGTTTACACTGCAAATGCTAGATGCACGTTTATTATGATCTCAAATTAAGCAATGTTTATTTTTAAAGCAAACTGAAATGTTAGAGACATCAATATTGAAATAGCCTCTTTCAGACTTCATGGACTTAGGATGTATTTGTTGTGATTGAAACCTATTTTGCTCTCCCAAGATAACAAAAATATAAATGAGAAAATATATTGTTTCTTAAGAACCAAAAGATGAAATCAGAATAATTGCATAATGCAAATACATGTAAAACTTAACCTTGGAAGTATTATTCTAGTTGTCTAGTTGGAAGTATTATTCTAGTAGGAAGTTGCTTAAAATTTCCCCTCATCTCCAAAGGAATGGAAATGGTCTATAAGTATCTTGTTTCATAAATATCTTTTGGCTATTTGTTGTTGCTGATCTCACAGAGTTGTGGTTTTCAATAGAGCCAAATAGTTGGTTCGGTTGTTGCCTTAGAGGAAAAAAAGATCTCATTTTGCCCATTGTATTATACTGTCAGAATTGTGTAATACCTTCATGGGGATAATATGCATTATTTCTCCTACTGTTGGAAACATTTGAGATATAGGCTGATTTGTAGCATCCTCAACTCGTCAGCCAAATAAAATCCTGTTGTTTCACTTTCCAGATAATTTTTCCTTGTAAAACTTTCTTTCCTTTGTCTCATAATAAATATGCCCTTTCTAAATCCTTTTTCTTTTAAAATGAAAAGACTAAAAAACTACTTTTGTAATAAAAAGTCATTTTAAAATAACCTCAGAAGATTGTTTCTAGATATCAAAACATCTTTATGGTCCCATTTCTATGGCAAGAAAGACAAGCGACTGGGATCCTGTACATTTTACTGTAGTCTACATTAATTATCTTCTATTAAAAAATGACAAAGACCTTTTTGAAAGGGAATCTGGCACTCTTTCCACAGAAATGATGGCAGACACCCTACTTTGCTGATTTCTTGACACTTCTAATTACCTGTATTCATTTGAAATCGTTTCCTTTGTAGAGAGTTATTGGCATGATTTTCTGAGAACGAGAGGAAAATGGAAAACATTTTAGCAAGTTAAGGGAAAAAAAATCAACAGTATCATTGTTTGCTGCTTTTGTTGAAACTACCTACACGAGTCATTTGAGGGACATGAAGGTAAATGAAAGGTTATACTTTGCCCTGCACGTTGTTGCTGGTATTTGTAATGTCAATAACTGTAGAAGGTTGTCAGGAAACTGGAGAGATAAAGGTCAATAGCAATGACAAATATATCATTGTATGTGTTTGAATATGCAATATCAGCCTAATCTGCCAGTGGAGGCTTTCACACCCTGGAAATATCAATCAGGTGCTATATGAAACCCACCTATTGTTCACTAGTCTCCTAGAATATAATGGGGAGATCCAAAGATTGAAAACCCATCAGAGGTTTTTTTTTGTGGTGTTGTTTTTTGGGGGCGCTGTTAGTGGTGGTGGTATCATAGTCATTGTTGAACATACATATAAGTGATTAATATTTCTTTTGAAGTTGAGATTAAAAAATCATATTAAAAGTTATCCAGTTTCCCAGCTTGCCTTGTTGGTGGTAAATTTAAACATTTTTCCTTTCACCAAAGAACAAGACACAGTTTAGCCTTGTACATCAAGGCAGTGAGGTAGAAGCAAGTGACTTTCAGTGTTTTAAGCTAAATTAAATATTAAGTATGCCTTACATACAATTCTTTTTTTTTTTTATTTTACCGGGAGGTCCCGGGGATCGAACCCAGGTCCCTCCATATGGCAGACGGACGTCCAACCATTTGAGCCACATCCACCCCGCCATACAATTGTTGACAAACGTTTAGGTGGGCTGATAGGGAATCCTTTATACACCAAGTCCTGCCTCCTGTTGACTTTTATGTGGTAGAGAGTATGGCTATTTATATGCAATAATAAATTATTTACAAATGAAATGCACAATAGGTTACTTAAACCATATCCCCACTAAGAACAGACTTGTTAAAATACATTTTCTTGGAGCCAAACCAAACTATTCAGATTAGGTAGAAAAATGCATCCATCTTCCTTTAAGTGAATCGTGCTAAAGAAATCATTTAAAACCTGTTGGAAATGAAAAGGAAAAATAAAATAGCAACAGATCTCTTAAATGAATGTGCTTCAACTTGGTCTTAAAGAACACCTGCAGGACATAAAGGCAGTGTGTTTGAAATATAGGGGGATCATATTTTATGGATATAACTTTTTAATTTTTTCATCTGCTGATAATTTACATTAAAATAAAATATTTAGAAAAAATCTACCCTTTCTGAGACATTCTGCATTTTCTTGGGTATGATGACCCCTTTCCTTGACCCTGACCCAGTGGATAAGTAAGTCACCCTTCTCAAACACACAGACCACGTGGAAATAGAGAAGAAAAAGAGATCTGCTGCTGAAGATTGTACAGAGTGACAGGAAAAAGAGCAGTAAACTCAGCAGCACCCTGAGGTGACAGAAAAAGAGAAAAGGCTGGAGGGGACAGAGAGGGCCTGAAGGAAAAAAGAGATAGAAAGAAAGATGGAAATGATTTAGGGAGGGGGAAATAAAGAAAGGCTATCACGATGGTAAAATATAAATATAATTTAACATAATAAATATATTTGTTATATAGGCAAAGTGAGATTTACTGAACCTAGAGAGAGAGAAAGAAAAAAGGGTAGACTACAAGGGTTGAGAAAGAAAGGGATAATGTTCAGAAAATTGATCAGAAAAGTAAGTCCCAGGCAAAAGGGAAAGGAAACAGAAATCGCCTGAGGTTTTGCAGCCAATGTGCCTGTCCATTGGAGACGACAATGGGTCAGAGGCTCAATCTCACCTTTCCTCTACATATGCCACAGAAAAGGGGCCTGGTTAGAAAGATATGCGTCATCTTCATTGCAGTGAATTGACAGTGTGCTTTCAATTTCTTTTCCCTTCTAAATATTCTGCAGTGTTCATTACGGTGTTAGTTTCTTCCTAAAGCCCTAATTATGTCCACAGAAATAATGATTTAAAAAGTCCTCAAATAAAAACCCTTAGTGATTTAAGTAGAACATTTTGAGTTTTGGATTATTTCATCTTTCATGGGTTTCCCTTTGTATTTAGTTAGATTTTGATTACATTTCTGACCTTCAGATAATATTCCTGTGTGAGTAAACAGTCTGGCTATATTCACCATGGGCCACATGACAGCTAGAATACTGACCCAAAGAGTTTGTTTATTTATTTATCTATTTTTGTAAATAGAAATTATATAAGCAGATGTGGACTTTTACTTTTCTCTTGTCTTCTTGCTTGAAGGTAGTATTTTCTTCATGAAGGTACCTAAAGGGTTTAAGAAACAACAGAAGGGTTCTCCTACTGTAAACTATGAACTATAGTTAATAGTATAATTATAATAATATTGTTACATCAATTATAACAAAGGTAACACACTAATGTTAATAATGGGGAATACTGTGTGTGTGTGGGGTTTATAAGAACTCTGTACTTTCTGCATGATGTTTCTGTAAACCTACAAATGCTCTAATTAAAAAAAAAAAAAAAGAAAAAGAAACAATAGAAAGATTCAAATACACCACGCATAGAGTTAACTTTTCTTTGCAATTTCAGCAACTTGAATGCAGGTGCTGAGAACAATAGATTCTGAACTGTCTCTGCAAAAGTGTCTCCTTTTATAGGCTAACATCTGGGTGAGGATAAAATTTTGAAGATTTAATTTTTTTCCTGCCTTTGTTTTTGGCAAAGGTTAGTCTGGAGATGAATGGATAGTATAGTGCCACATACTTTTCATAATATTTATTGCGATCTCTTTTTTAAAAGTTTGTGATATAGTACAAATAAAAAATATAACAGTTTCATACAAAGTGTGTTCATCTTTTGTTTAAGATGACAGGCATTTGAAAGGAAATCATAATTTTCAATTTAATCCATATAATTTTATAATTTTCCTCATTTCTTTCACAGTACAATATTTGGGCACTAGTAGAATTTTATGTGTATGTGTGGTTTTTTTTGTTTGTTTGTTTTTGTTTAGTTATTTTTTTCTTTTCTTTCTCCTTTGTTCATTGTTATTACTAGTCATTTTAGTTTTCATTGGCCCAAGGTGAGAAATACTCAGAATTTGTATTTCTGAGTAAAACTTAATATAAAACTTAATATAATTTCTAAGTGGAATAACCTACTCTACAAGGTGAACATGCTGAAAGAAAATTGTAATTCATAGGTTTTAGAGATAGGAAAGATTAGATATAATTTTATTCATATCTATCTTCTTTCTCTCTAGGTAGACAGATGAAGTATTAGACATGATGGAGTGTGCATTTGTGAGGAAAATCACAAATCAGGTCTTTTCTGAGGTAAGAAAAGGGTGAAGGCCAAATGCCACCAGTTTTCTAGAAGTTAACTCATATTTACTTGTATACACAGATACCCTATCTTCTCTCTCTCTCTCTCTCATACATGCAACATTAACCAAGTCTTCCTGTTTGAAATGAAAAATTATCCAGCTCTTTTACATTAATCTTTTTTATTTTTTATTTACATTAATCTTTTAAAAATATTTTTCCTTCTTCAAAACTCACTTAATTTTATTTCAATAGATTAATATTATGTTCATGTTCTGCCTATGTTTAGAATCTGCCTAGGAAAATTAAATAGATACAGGGATTATTTCAATTATTCTAGCATTAAAAAATTGTTGAGGTTTTGATAGCTGTCCAAATTATTGTGACCTGAATTTAAGCAAGAGAAAACATGCAAGGTAAGAAATGGTAGTTAGTAGGGTAAATAGAAAAAAACAACAAAACAAAACAGTGAAAGTTATTTGGAATAAGTGAGAGCAATTGACTTGTGGAAAGAGAAAAATAAACTCTAATTATAAAAAAGCAAAGATTTCTTCAAACATGAGTAGGACAGAAAATGATACAGAGGGCCAGAGTGGATCACAAGCTAATTATGGTTTTAAAATATAGCCCTATTGTTGAAAGACAAAGTACTAATAGGCACACACTGAAGAATTTAGGAAACATAAATAATCATCCACATTATATGCATTACTAATCAGTTCTTCATTATCATATTCTGTCCTTTAGGATTCTTAGCGCAATGTACAGAAATTTGGAGTAGGTCCAGAGGAAGCAGCAAAATGATTAAAGGTTGGGAAATAGTCCCAAATGAGGCAAGGATAAAGGAACTAGCCTTGTTTAGTCTGGAGAAAAAAAAAAAAAAAAAACTTGGAGGGAATTAATAGCAGTCTTTGAGTCCATGAAGGAACACAGAACACAGTCTTTTGCAGGTAGAGGTGAACAGCTGGTATCTGTTTCCTCTAAGGAGAGTACAAAGCAGTAGTATCTTAAATGCAGTACATGAGATTTAGGCAAGATATTAGGACGATCTTTTCTACCTCAGCAGAAGTCCGGGGAGAGGATCCTCAGAATTTAGAAGGTGTTGAGGGAATTATTATTATTATTATTTTTGATAGTCAGCTAGTCCAAATCACAGAACAAAAAGAGAGAACGCAATCTATACAACAGGGAACTATGGAGGACAGGAGAGTAAGAATGAATAATAGTGTTCTAGGGATAAAGGCCACCTAGGATGAAAGAACTACTATACTCTAGGAGTGTGTTAGAGTCAGAATACTTGACCAGAAGGAAAAAAAACATTACAGAAAAAAGTGGGTGGTAAACAGGTAAAGAAAAAACCATGAAAATTTGAGGGAATGCTGTGTATTTGGAATAAATATACAATTTAGTAAAAATTTTGTTTTGGTGGTAGGAAAAGAATTCTAACCATCCATGTGCACAATATATACAAACCACTTGGAATTTAAACAATTCTGTGGGACTGACTTCCTTGGATATTAAAAGTAGGACCAAAAAATAAAAAAATAAAAAAATAAAAGTAAGACCAGCAAACAGATTTGCCACAGTAGTTTTCTGAAAAAACCACCACCACCACCACCACCACCACCACCACCAAAACAACAAAAACAAAAAACCAAAATCAAATAGGGAAATGAACTAAATAACTTCTCAAATCTTTTCCAACCTTTTGATTTTATTACATGTGGGAAAATCGTCTGTGATTGTGTGGTAAGTAAATGGCAAATATGTACCACACAAAATAAGAAAAAAGGATACACAGAATTTAAGAAGGGGTAGTATAAGAGTAGGAATAGTTCAGAAAAAATGATTGCAAAAGTCATTAACATCCTTATTACAGGAAATATTAACTGATTGTTCAGTGATTTAAGTTATATGCAGCTCCAACAAAGGAATGTGATCCATGATTTTAAGAAACTTAGAGTCTAGGATTGGTTGTCCTATGATAAGAATGTTGCATTATAGGTAAATCACCTGACATTGCAGAATATATTGCACTTCAAATGACCCTTATATGTATAAATATAGGAGCATAAATGACCATTTCAGCAAGCCGAATTGTCAAAGGATATACATTAGCTTTAAAAAAAATAATTACAGAGGCTAACATTTCCAGTGTTTGCAGTCCCCTCAAACTATGATTGCAACTCAAGCCAATAATCAGAATTGTGATGAAAGATTCTAAATATATCGTAGGTCTGGGTAAGCACTTGGTTCCTAGATTACTCAGTCAGTTTTGTCAATTTCCTATCCACTTTTATTCCTTCACACACTCTACCTCTTTTGAAATGGAATGGATCCTGCTTATGTTTATCTGTTGAACAAATTCTCAATATTTCACAGCTGTATTTTGTCATTGATAAGTTCAGTATAATGAGTTTGCAACGCACTATTTTTTTCTGGTGTTTAAAACTTTCTTTCACTCTAAAGTACAGAAAATAGAATAGTCCATATTTGAATTTATTTTGCCAAGATTATAGTTATGTAGTTATGTATATTTTATAACATTCTGGTACACAGATCTTAGCAATCTAAAAATAGATCCCTGCAAATATTTTTTTTACTGCTTTTTAAAAAATATAGTTGCAAACACTTCACTTGTGAAATAATTTTGGTTTGGAACTACATCTTAGTTCTTCTCTCTTTCCCTTCCTCCTGGCCCCCCCCCCCCGCCCCCAGCCCCCCTTTCTACAAAGAAAAGCCTTTTGTTCTGGTCTCTCAGGCACTACCTCATTCTGTGACTTTCTGCTGTCCCCTAGTGGCATGTTAATCTTCTTGACTACTGTGCAATTGCCCCTGGAACCAATTCTCTACTCTTCTGTGCTTTTTTCTGACTCTCATTAGCAGACATTTAAAATACTATTAAACAAGCCATGAGCTGCCTTTTAGAAGCAATAACCTGTTCTTTAGCCCAAGCAGTTTTCCATTTATGAATTCTTAGCCGAGTAAACATGAACAGGGAATGCATGCTAGCTAGATACAGCGCTATATTTCACCACAAAAAACATCTCAGGTTTTCAGAATTCTTAAAACAAAAGTGACGAAAGCAAAATTTTATCAGTTTTGACCAGGCTATACATAACATACAGTAGCGAAAAGGTAATTTGTGACAGGTTAGACTATTTATGTTAATAGGTTTACAAACTATACTATTATACAATTCCTTTTCCTTTCAAAGACCTAGTTGATTTTTCTATTATAATTATAGTATTTGCTCTTCCCATGGTGAAATTTTATATGAGATATTTTAAAGGCATTATGAAACTATATGTATTTGAAACACTTAATGTGAGTCATTATGTAAAAGATGGACTTTGAGTCAACATATACTGGACTGATTTAAAAAAAAATGTTCTTAAATTTTTCTGGATGTTATCTTTTTTCCTACACGAATCAGAATTCTTTTAAAGATTTAGAGTTGGATTAGTTATTTTATTTACCCTGTATGATTTATGTGTTTGAGTTACATTGTTCAGTTCAAAATGGAGCCAGTACATTTTTCAGTATAACATTTTCATTTTTTGAATTAGTCATTTCAAAATGTAGGCAATTAAAATGGAATGTAAGAATTTGTCAAAAGCAATTGTTCAGTTTTTTAAAAAAATTTAACTGTAATTCATAAAGAAATACTATAAACCTGGCTTATATAGGCCTTTTAAAAGATGTCTAAAAACAAACAGAAGAATTTACACGAAAAAAAGGTTTGATGAAATCTGGCCCATTAACTGAACATTACAGAAATCCGAGACGTATACTGAACTAATGATTTCTTGGCACTGTCTTTTTTGGCACTTAGAGTGGTTTTGACAATTATCACATGAATAGAAACATTTTTTTTCTCTCTGAACTGGGTGTGTGTATGGGGGGTGATTAGAAGATCGGGGTGTGTGTGTGTATGGGGGGGGGGGTGGATAAGGGAGGTCCAAAGCCCTGGAAACTTCTATTTCTTAGTAATTCTACATGTACAGTTTTGCCTTGTGGAAGAAAAAGAACTAAATTCTAAGGCACTGTAAAATGATAATATTCTTGTTTTTTTAAAAGGAAACCTGGTGTCGTTTTTTGAACTGCCTCTCTCCTAAAAGGTCAGATTGCTGCCCAATTTAGTCATTTTGTCTGTTTATACATGCTTCATTGGGATAAGATCTCCAAAAACAAAGGCCTGGATTGCAATAAATGACAGTTAAGTGCAAAGTCACCCAGCCAATCCAAGAAATCCTATTGACTATCATGTGGAAAGAGAATAGGAAGGGTTTAAACTTCCTTAACATTTTCTCAAGAGAAAAGATAAACCACTTTTCTAAAGCCCTTCAACAAATGATAGAACTCATGCCCCCTCCTTCAATCTTGTCCTGCCATCCAATTTCTCAAAATCAAATTTTATGATTTTCTGAAAACCCATTTTCTATCAAACATTGTAATTCAAAATGGCTACTTTTTTTCACACAGAAATGTTTGATTTTTTTTTTTCCTTTTAGTTGTCTATTCAGATTTAAAATGTTCTAAAAATGTTCTCCTGGAGTTAATTTTAAAACCCCATGGTATGTTCGATAATAAATATGATACTCTGTTACTGGAAACATTGGAAACACCATATTTGACAGGTTAATAGGAATGAAGATTCCATTTGAAATTTTATATAATTTCATTTTAGTTAAATGCGACTCCTTCAAAATCTTCATTCTAAAGAATAAAAGGCCAAATTTCTTTGCCATTACTGATCTTTTTTCAGTTATATATCTTATAGATGATATGGCAAATAAGGACAGGAAAAAGTTTCTTTTTTTTTAAAAAAAAAAAGTAAGCTAGAGACAGTCTTAATAAATCTTCTCTAAAGTACTATAGTATTATCAGTGGCCTATTCTCTCCAGAATTAGTTTTTCCAAAACAAATAATAAAGCTGAGCAGTCCCACTTTTTACAACTCTGGAGACTATCTAAACAAAATGAACAGATTTATAGGACTATTTTTAGTGTGTGTCACTTGCATTCCAGTTTATATTTGCTTTTGAACCTTATTTGACATCCTCGGTAGAAAAATACAGGCAGAACACTCATTAAGACCCTTCATAAAGGGCAGTCTCCATAGGGCAGTTACCAAAAAGATGAAGTCGGAGCGTGTGTAAGAATATTCTTTTTGGACTTCAGTTTATGCCATGCTGCTTAATTTTCAGTTGTCTAAACAGTAAAGCTCTGGACTAAAATGTAGATTTAGAGGTTTTGCTTATAAAAACCATTGGGCGTTGTTAGAGACTACTATAATAACTGAAGTAAAAGCACATTTGTGAAGGTAGAAATTTTCACGCAGCAACAGGTAAGTGCTGCCATGCCTAAATAACTATTATTTTTCCACAAATTGTATATTCATATTAAAGTGAAAATTAACTTGCTGAAGAAGTATAGTACAATGCTGTGATTTTCTGCAAACCATTCTTCCGTGAATAAAAATGCATGGAAATCCTTAGGTAATTTTATGAAATATGTCATCACACATAGATTTATGAAAAATACCATGTTATATTTCAAAATATAGATGAGAGGATTAAATGTTTGCATTTCATCTAAACCAAATTTCTCTAGCAGTTTGTTCCATGTAAGGAGAAAGTCCAGCGCGTTCCACAGGGAAGGGGACCCCATTTTTACTTGCATTTTATAAATAAGGAATGAAGAATTCATCTCTTTTGTTTATTCTCAAAAGCTATCATATCAAGGGGAAAATATTAGAAAGATAAAACCAGATACATATTTAACCACTTTCTCAAGTCTTTTTCTTCTGTGCGAAGGGGAACACTTTGATAAGGTTAGACTGAACATGAAACCTAAAGTGACACCCTGTTCAATGACTTGTGGTACTTTTATATTAATCGTGTTCACCAAAAACTCCCTAGTAAGGAAACGCCTTAGCTGTAGACATCATTTAGCTGGGCCTTATAAATAGAGCTCAAACTCAAAGGTAAGAAAACAGACAAGAATTTTACACTAAAGGCCCCTGATAAGATTATGTTTTCAAAGCAAAAACATGTCTACAAAGTATTGTGATGTGGAAATGTCCGATTAAACACTTAAGAAAACATGCTTTCCCACACAGCAGCCTCTTTATTTGTAAGAAATAATTCCTTAGAGCAACAAAAAAAATTAACTAGGCACAACCTTTGGGGCTTATTAAAAGTCAGTGTACCATATTTAAACCTGAAAAAAGAGATTTCTATAAAATTATGGCTTGACAGATTGCTCTCTGTGAAGTTGAATAAAATTGAAAAGTGAAAATACCTTTGGAACTAATAGAGAATAATATCCCAACTGCTGAAAAAATATAAGCTAAGGCATTTTAGGAGGTTTCAAACAAGTCACTACGGATGAGTCTTTTAAGAAAGTAGTTTTATAGCTTGATGAGTGTTCTTAACTAGCGAAAGATGTTACTACAGCTACCTTGAAACCATGTTGTAAACAATGCCTCTGATTAAAAGATTGTCACAGAATGCTTTTTTTTATTTGAAGCTTTCAATCTTCCTATTTCTTAGGTTTTGCAGTATAAAGGAATTATATTTCTATAGTAAATTTATCAATTACTAATTTGTTTGGTGGTGAGTGCCTAATTTGAGTTTCTATAAAATAAAGGGCCAGTTTCAATTTCTGCTAGCACTGGTTTATCCTGGCCTATTTAACATTTGAATTAAGTCTGAATATCTTTCAGAATCCAATATTGTACTTATTCCTGCCAAAATAGTAAAAAAATAATTTATTGTTGTACTCTCAATTTATGGTTTAGTTAGGCTGAGTGAAAATATGACCTCTGTAGGAATCCCTGTTGCCCCTTAAATTCCAGCCAGTTTGCTTTACAATAGGTTTGTGTGCTGGTGAAAGTTGGTGCAACACTTACTATGTCGATTTAAAAATGAGCTGCTTTTGAATTTAAAATAATGTTTAAATAAGAGAAGAAAACCTGAACGTCTTTAAATAGATTATTTTGCTCCTTGTAACTTTAAGTAATAACCAAAAGAAGATAAACAAAGTCATAAGATAAATATATTGCAAGCAGGGACAGATGAGGCATTTTTCAAAATTAAACTGCTGTGACAAGCAGTTGTAAGGCAGTCTGCTTTCTTATTTTTTTTGGGGGGGGAAGAGGGATGTTATAATTGAAAATGCATACCCACAACAACTAAAACCTACTTTTGATACATACATTCAAATTCCTCTTCTTTTTATCAAATGCACATGCGATATTTTATAATTTTGGTAATATTTGCTTTCTAATTATGGTGGATTTATTTAAATTTTACAACATTACTTAATGTGCTATATATTTTCATCCATAGAGCATTCTCCAAATGGCAGTTATTTATGTGAATAATAGAACAAAGCATGGAAATATGACTTTTATCCCTATTCCATTATTGAAATGGAACATGAACATTAGCCAAGGCTGTGGTTTAGTAGCAACATTTTGAAAAATAGTCCAGATGAATAGATGCCAAATTAATCAAGAATGGACTATTACCATTTTCAAAAAACTATATGCCATTAGGAATTTTCAGCTCTAAATTATTTTTATGAAGAAAATAAAAAGTTGCATCTTTAAAAATTAACATACTATATCTCTTTTGGCTGTTGAAAAGATTCAGCACTCAACTTGGATTTGTGAAAATCGTGATTAAGGAACTGCTCATGATCATAATGAAGTCACATGATTAACCCTGAATTTAGAAGTTCATGATGTAGCAATAGACAATACTGTGACTAACACAGTGTTTGTCTCTGTCTCATGATTTGGAGAAAGTGTTTCTGAATCAGCTTCTTCAGTGTCTGCAAAGGTGCCTCACTTCTCGAAGCAAATAAGTTTACTTTGTCCAAACTCCTTCTAGTGCTTTCACTTTGCTACTTAAATTAGAGACAAAGAATGTTTTCTAAGGCATTGATTTTCTACTCTCTTGTGATTAATAAGAATCTATCATTTAGAGGTCCTGCAGGTTGAAATGCATATAAAAATCAGTTTTGATTTCCAAAAACCATTTACAGTGAAAGGAGAAGGAATTTCAATCATTTTATCATGTGGTTCATATATCTAGGTATACTTTTAATTATATACCAGTCCATAAATAAAGCGAATAATAGAAGTTAGCAGAGAAGCAGTTGATCTAAATCATGACAGTTGCTCATTTATCTTTGTCCTAACTAGACAATAGGAAATGACACCATGCTGTTGTTTTCTATGCATTAAGATTTCCTTCTTAAACAAATGCAATTGAGGCGGTTTGCTTTCCAATAGCCTAGCACACCCTGCCAGTGGCCAGAGTTTTGTCTTGTCTTCATCCAGAGGAGGATTAATCTTGGTGATGGTGCAAACAAAATGTATGTCTGGGGTCAAAGTGCAGACTGCCTTTTGGGATCTGCATTACATTAATGTCATTTTTGGGTTCCTGACGTTAATCAAAACCAACACCATAAAGCGTCACTTAGCTAATTTGTGTATTATTGTCAATGTTACCATTAATTATGCGTTTGTGAGGAAAAAGAGGATTAATGAGATGTCACAGGTAATTTACAATGATCAGGCTCCCCAGGACATTAAGAAAACACTAGCTGGGTAAGATTACCATGCAATCATAATAGTATGCAAGAAGCAAGTCTTTGTTGAGGCGCCACACTAATATTGTCCATCATTATCAAAACCCCTCTTTATTTTTTGACACTAGAGTAATTCCTAACTTGTAAATACCTTCCTCGAATTAAATGTTTGTGTTGGCCAAAAATGGTAGGCACCCATATATTGATTGTGAGATTTCTGCCAAACTGTCTCTCTCTCCAATTTCTAAGGATAAACTATTGTTTCACTTGATAGGTAGGTAAAGTCACTGAGGGCAAGTTCTTTACTGTTCTCCATGAACTAGGACTCACATGTAATATCTCCAGCATACCATTTTAGGTGGTGAGGGAGCAGGGGGAGTCGGGTGGTTGCATTTAAATCAGGCTGATAAAAAATTCTCCTATATCACATTTTCTCTAGCCATGTAAAAAAAAATGTCATTTGCTCTCTGTATCCCTTTTATGGAATTCATTCAGTGAGGAGGGACAGAGTAAGCTAATGTAAGAATTATATCAACACAATACACATTGGGACAGGAGCACTGGAATATAATTGTGTACTGTAATCTAAAAAGCCATGCATTAGAAAGAGGAGAGTGGGGCTTCACCTTCCCTCTATTGCCCACTCACTGTGGCATGTGGTGAGTTGTGGCTGTTCTCAGAGAGGAATCAGGAGCTCCCACAGGGAAAAATCAGGGAGTGGTAGGTTCTGTCTGTGACTGGAGAAACCATCCTGATATAGTTGCTCGCTGAGAGCCTGAAAGCCTGGTAGGGGTTCTGAGAGCCAGAGAGGAGTTAGAGTTAGGCACCAGGAGCCACTTAGAGGAATCAGGACATAGGAAGATGGGAATTATTGAGAAAGCAGCTGCCTAAATCCATGACATTTATTCCTTTAACAGATATTTATTGAGCACTCATGATGCTCTTGGCACCATGACAGGGGATGGGGATACAAAGGGGAACAAAACCAGACACAATCCCACGGAATTCATGGCCCAGGACCTTGGTAGCTCGATGAGCTTGCTTGTTGAAATGATCTCTCCACTGTAGGGTAGAGAATAGACTCAAGGAGGATTGGAGTAGATTAGGGGAGACCACGTAGAAGGAACCCATTTGGGAACACTATTTGCTATTTTAATTTGAATTTCTGTTGACCTATTCTAGTGTTGTTGTGGCAGTTTGATATTACTTATGAATTCCAAAAAGAAATATAGACTATGTTTGTAAACCGGTCTGTTTCCTCTAGGTGTGATATCCTTTGATTGTATTAAATTTAAAGGTTACGTTTACTTGATTAAATTAAGATTAGGGCTTTGATTTGGCCAAGTCAGTAGGGCGTTGAGTCCCCGCCCCCTTTTGGGCTATACAGGTGGATGCTCAGTCAGGAAGACACACAGAGAAAACACAGAGGAATAGAGAATGCTGCATTGACATAGCAGAGGCCCTGGGAAGAGAGATGAGCCTGATAGTTTGCAACTAAAGAGTGCGGACATTGGCAAGGTGGGAGGATGTGGTTTTAGTGGGTTTCTGGGGTGGCTTGTTTTATGAAATAAAACACTAAGCATGAAAAAAAAAAAAAAAAAAAAAAAGAGAACAGAGTAGCCGAGCCCAGAAAGAAATAAGCTCTGGTAAGAGAAATGAGCCTTATTTCAGCCTACCATTGAGATCAGAAGAAGCTTGGACCACGGATCCTTAAGAGGAAGAGGAAGGCTGAACCCTCGCAGAGACCAGCAGCCATCTTGCTCTATCACATGGCAACAGACTTTGGTGAGGGAAGTAACTTACTCTTTATAGCCTTGTGGCTATAAGCTCTACCCCAAATAAATACCCTTTAGGAAAGCTAACAGATTTTTGGTACTTTGCATCAGCACCCGTTTTGGCTGACTAATACAGTTGTTTTAACCTTATTTTTATTTATTTGAGGGATTATACGATAAAATTACAGAATTATGTGTTCACTTATGTACATATATATGCAATCTGGGTTTAAATTAAAACTCTGGGAGAACTTGAACAAGTTATTTAGCCTCTATGAGTGTCAGTATCCTCATCTATGAAAAAGATATAATAAAACTTACCCAAAAGAGTTATGTGAATTAAATGTGATAATGAATGTAAATCACTCAGTGTAGGGCTCAGCACACAGAAAGTGTTTAACAAATCAGTGCTTTTTAACCTTGAATTTGAATCAGAAACACCTGTGGAACTTACAAAATTACAACTGCCTGAACCATACACCAAACCTATTGAATCTGAATATCTGAGTGTGATCTCTATGTATAGCCTAGCTGAAAGTCACTACAATAAAGATTAGATATTAACCAATTATTCTCACTTGTTACTAGCATTAATATATGCAATGAAACTTCTTTTTAAATTTGGCCTGCTGTCATAGAGTAGAGTCTACATCTGTGGGATCAGACACTTATTTTATCAGACACTTATGCATGTGATTGTATAATGTTTGGGGTCATGTAATTTGAATTGTGGCACATAAGATCTATGAAATATGTTACATTGCAGTTACTGGGTGTTTGTATGAGTACATTTGTGCACATGTATTGATCTATTTTCTAGGGTGCAGAAGTTTGAGATGGCTAGTGTTATATGAAAGCTGTACTGAAGAAAAACTGTCCATGTTCCAGAATAAGGTCAAACCACAAGTGAGCTGAATTTCACCATCTATTAACAAATGAAAATAAAACATTTATTACATTGTCCACTCTCACTTTTTTATGTTTATGGTATATTCAAGGAGATTTCCCTGTAGGGATAACATTTCAGAAGCAGAGAGGGGAGAGCAGGGGGAAGTTTAAATAAAAATGCTTTATTATTGATTTGGCTGTTGCTGGGGCTGGCCATAGCGATTGTGGAAATAGTGTAGTTTCTTTCCTTTTTTTATTATCTCCAAAAAGTAATAGCTTAGCATGGCCATTCATTTATCTTTTAACTAAGCTGTGAACTGAGTTGGTTGTTTCCCAGAATGCAGTATACTCAAGAAAATAAAAGCAGAATGATTTTTAATAACCTTAAGTGTGATGAAGGAGAAGATCCTAAAGATGAGAGCTGCTTTTCTTCTGGTCTATGATATTTTATGGATTTGAAATGTCTTCCTTTATGATCATGGTCCCTATAGTGACAAAACCCCTGCTCTGACTAAAATTAAGGATACATTCATGTGTAAAGTTTATTCAAGTTCTGAAATTAAATGGTCAATGTAATTTATCTAATCCCTAATGGCATAATGTGAAGAAAAAGCTTTATCAAAACATTTTGGACCCAGAGAAGTCTATCAAGGGATTAGCTATTGCTATCTTTAAAGGACTAGTTGCTTTTTTAAAATTTATTTTTTATGTGAATATATATGAATACATGTGGGGCCATGTATTACTATTCAAGACATCAGAAATGTGTACATGTTCATACGTTTTATTTAAACGAGTTTTAGTGACCAGATACCCTGTTAATATAATTGCTAAGATATTGAAGTAAGGAGTAGAAAATATTGCTCAGATGGCAACAAAAGCTCCTTGTTTAGTTAGCCATGTGCCTATGACAAATACCACACAATGAGTTGGCTTAAATAATGAGAAGTTATTGGCTCACTGTTTCAGAGGCCAGAAGTCTAATCAAGACGTGGGCTTGAGGACTTGATTCCTCACAGGTTTGGTAATGCTCAGGCTTGTGGGCAATCTTTGAGGGTTCCTTGGCTTTCCCGTCACATGGCAATGTCCTCCCCTTCCTCTTCTGATTTCCCACTGACTTCTGGCTCCTCTCCTTGCCTTTTTCTCATTATTTCTGAATTTCTTCTGCTTATAAATGACTCCAGTAATCCAGATTAAGAACCAACCTCATACAGTTGGGCCACACCTTAACTAAAAGTTACATCTTCAAGAGGTCCTATGTACAATGGGTTTACACCCACAAAAATGCAGATTAAGAGCAAGAACATGCCTAAATTTGGGATATACAACTCAAGCCACCACACTCCTCTTCAACATAATTATGAAAAACTTCTTATGATTTGAAAGCTTCCATTTTCATGTCAGAGAAATAAGATTAAGTAATTATTACATTTCTATCTTTTCCACTGCTGGCCCAAAAGTCCTGGCAAACTTCTGAATCACTATGGACCTAGATAGTCAATCAAGCATTACCACAACCACATGCGCTTGTGGAAAATAAAGCCACATGTGATCAACATTTCCAAAAGAGGAATCATCTTAAAAGCAGTCCACCAGAAAATGAGGGGTATCCTGATGCTAAATACTTTTGAAAAATTATTTTCATCTTTGATATAGGCAATATGCATTCACTTATTAAATGCTTCTGTTGTAAATAAGCTTTTTTACCTTAGAAAATAATTTCCAGGGGGCAGATGTAGCTCAAATGGTTGGGCATCTGTCTCCCATATGGAGGGACCTGGGTTCGATCCCTGGGACCTCCCGGTAAAATAAAGGAAAAAAAAAAAAAATATATATATATATATATATATTTATTTATATATATATAAGGCATGTGGGCCGCCAGGCCCTGTGCATGGGCCAGCCCCCAGGCCCTGCGCATGGGCATGCCAGACCCCACTGAGCCACGCAGCAGGATGATGACATAGGAATACAGACACACGGGAGAGCCAAGACGAGACGTGCTGAGAAAACCAGGAACTGAGGTGGCCCAGGGGGTAGGATGCCTCTCTCCCATATCGGAGGTCCCCAATATCAAATCCTGGTGAAGACAGGAGGAGAAGGATGAGAAGAGAGGGCAGGAAATAGACACAGAGAATTGCCCAGTGAATGGACACAAAACAGCAAAAATTGGTGCTGGGGGGGTGGGGGGTGGAGAGGGAAAATTTAAATGGATAAAGTAAATAAATAAATAAATCTTAAAAAAAGAAAAGAAAAGAATTTCCACCAGATAAAACAACTTACCTTAGAATTGCTACTTTATGGAACACTCTGGTAACACTGCAGTAGATATTGTCTGTCTCCACCACCTGGGCCAGGTGGGGATTGTTACTAAGTATGCCCAGTTAAAATCAGTCTGATGCAGGGTAGCCAGGGAGAGAACCCAGGGCTACAGCTGATATATCAGTGCTGATTGTCAGGCCAGGAGGGCTAGATGAGGCCCCAAATGGGTGCACCAACAATGTGGGGAAAACTACAAGTATTGAAGAGACAGGAGTGGACCAATAATTTAGAATTAAACAGTAAGAGACTGTAGGTGGTCCTTTTTGATGTAGTGTTTATTACTTGGTATAGTGGTAGAGTGGAGGAAACCTGAAGGGCTTAGCTGATAAGAGCCACACTGCACAAAGACTGGATTAAAAATAGAAAATAGTATCATGGTCTGTACATAACCTCTAGCATTTTACGTTATGAGGAGACTGGGTCTATTGTAGGTGTTGGGAAAATTAAACTAACTTGAGAACTTCTCCAATATCTTTTTTTTCCCTAAACTTTTAAATTTTTATAAAGAAGTGGTAGGTTTACAGAAAAATCATGCAGAAAATACTGAGTTCCCATATACCTTTCTTTACATCCACCATTTTCCTTATCATTAACAATTTGCCATTAGTGTGGTACCTTATTATAATTGATGAAACAATAGCATAGTTATACTATTAAATATAGTCCATAGTTTACACTAACGTTTACTGTTCGTGTTGTACAGTCTGGTGGTTTTTAACACTATGTTTATTCTAGTAACATATATAACCTAAACTTTCCTCGTTTAACCACATTCAAATATATAATTCAATGTTGTTAATTGCAGTTACAATGTTGTGATAACATCACCAGCATTGATTACTAAAACTCTTCCATCACCCCAAATGGAGACTCTGTACCAATTAAGCATTAAGTCCCCATTTCCTATTTCCACTCCTATAGCACCTGGTAACCTATATTTTAATTTCTGACTTTATGAATTTGCTTATTCTAATTATTTCATATCAGTGAGATCAATACAATATTTGTCCTTTTGTGACTGGTTTATTTCACTTGACATGATGTCTTCAAGTTTCATCCATGATGTTGCATTTATTAGAACTTCATTCCTTTTTATGGTTGTATAATATTCCATTGTTCGTAAATGCCAAATATCCATTTATCTTTTGATGGACACTTGGGTTATTTCCATCTTTTGGTATTTTTCAATAATGTCTATAAATATCAGTGTAAAAATATTGTTCAAGCCCAGCTTTCAGTTCCTTTGGGTATGTACCTAGAGGTGAGATTGCTAGGTCATATGGTTATTCTATACTTAACTTTCTGAGGAACTGCCAAACTATTTTCCACATGGCTGCACCATTTTATGTTCCCATCAACAAGGAACAAGTGTTCCCATGTCTCCACATTCTCTCCAACACTTATTTTACAAACAACCCAATTTTAAAAATGAATAGACATTTCTCTAAAGAAGACATACAAATGACAAATAAGCATGTGAAAAAATGCTCATAATCATTAGCCATTAGGAAAATGTACATCAAAACTACAACGAGATGTCATTTCACACCCACTAGAATGGCTACTAAAAAAAAAAAGTAAAATAAGTGTTGGAGAGAATGTGGAGACATAGGAACACTTGTTCCTTGTTGATGGGAACATAAAATGGTGCAGCCATGTGGAAAATAGTTTGGCAGTTCCTCAGAAAGTTAAGTATAGAATAACCATATGACCTAGCAATCTCACCTCTAGGTACATACCCAAAGGAACTGAAAGCTGGGCTTGAACAATATTTTTACACTGATATTTATAGACATTATTGAAAAATACCAAAAGATGGAAATAACCCAAGTGTCCATCAAAAGATAAATGGATATTTGGCATTTACGAACAATGGAATATTATACAACCATAAAAAGGAATGAAGTTCTAATAAATGCAACATCATGGATGAAACTTGAAGACATCATGTCAAGTGAAATAAACCAGTCACAAAAGGACAAATATTGTATTGATCTCACTGATATGAAATAATTAGAATAAGCAAATTCATAAAGTCAGAAATTAAAATATAGGTTACCAGGTGCTATAGGAGTGGAAATAGGAAATGGGGACTTAATGCTTAATTGGTACAGAGTCTCCATTTGGGGTGATGGAAGAGTTTTAGTAATCAATGCTGGTGATGTTATCACAACATTGTAACTGCAATTAACAACATTGAATTATATATTTGAATGTGGTTAAACGAGGAAAGTTTAGGTTATATATGTTACTAGAATAAACATAGTGTTAAAAACCACCAGACTGTACAACACGAACAGTAAACGTTAGTGTAAACTATGGACTATATTTAATAGTATAACTATGCTATTGTTTCATCAATTATAATAAGGTACCACACTAATGGCAAATTGTTAATGATAAGGAAAATGGTGGATGTAAAGAAAGGTATATGGGAACTCAGTATTTTCTGCATGATTTTTCTGTAAACCTACCACTTCTTTATAAAAATTTAAAAGTTTAGGGAAAAAAAAGATATTGGAGAAGTTCTCAAGTTAGTTTAATTTTCCCAACACCTACAATAGACCCAGTCTCCTCATAACGTAAAATGCTAGAGGTTATGTACAGACCATGATACTATTTTCTATTTTTAATCCAGTCTTTGTGCAGTGTGGCTCTTATCAGCTAAGCCCTTCAGGTTTCCTCCACTCTACCACTATACCAAGTAATAAACACTACATCAAAAAGGACCACCTACAGTCTCTTACTGTTTAATTCTAAATTATTGGTCCACTCCTGTCTCTTCAATACTTGTAGTTTTCCCCACATTGTTGGTGCACCCATTTGGGGCCTCATCTAGCCCTCCTGGCCTGACAATCAGCACTGATATATCAGCTGTAGCCCTGGGTTCTCTCCCTGGCTACCCTGCATCAGACTGATTTTAACTGGGCATACTTAGTAACAATCCCCACCTGGCCCAGGTGGTGGAGACAGACAATATCTACTGCAGTGTTACCAGAGTGTTCCATAAAGTAGCAATTCTAAGGTAAGTTGTTTTATCTGGTGGAAATTCTTTTCTTTTCTTTTTTTAAGATTTATTTATTTATTTACTTTATCCATTTAAATTTTCCCTCTCCACCCCCCACCCCCCCAGCACCAATTTTTGCTGTTTTGTGTCCATTCACTGGGCAATTCTCTGTGTCTATTTCCTGCCCTCTCTTCTCATCCTTCTCCTCCTGTCTTCACCAGGATTCTATCCTGGGAACCTCCAATGTGGGAGAGAGGCGTTCTGCCACCTGTGCCACCTCAGTTCTTGGTTTCCTCGGCACGTCTCATCTTGGCTCTCCCCTGTGTCTCTCTCCTGTTATGTAATCATCTTGCTACATGGCTCGGTGGGGCCTGGCAGCCTGCATGCGGGGCCTGGCGGCACACGCGCCTTCTATATATTTTTTTATTTTACTGGGAGGTCCTGGGGATAGAACCCAGGTCCCTTCATGTGGCAGATGGATGCCCAACCATTTGAGCCACATCCGTCCCCCTGTAATAAGTTTTGAAATCAGGAAGTGTGAGGCTTCCAACTTGATCTTCTTTTATAAGGTGGTTTTGGCTACCTTTCTAAATAAATTGGATGATTGGCCTTTCTATTTTGTAAGGCTTTTGAATTTTGGTTGGATTGTGTTGAATCTATAAGTCACTTTGGGTAGAATTGACATCTTAAGAGTGCTTAGTCTTCCAATCTTCCAACCCATGAACACAGAATGTCCTTTTTATTTATGTCTTCTTTGATTTCTTTTAGCAATGTTTTGTTGTTTTCTGTGTATAAGTCCTTTATATGCCTGGTTAAATTTACTTCTAGATATTTGATTTTATAACTATTTCAAATTCAAAAAAAAAACCAAAATAACAGAAAAAGGCAGCTCAACAAGTTATGGAAACATTATTTCTAAAAGATTCTTTCCAGGCACTTTTATTTCATCTATTTCCAATTACTAACTCAGTTGTTCCTCTAGTATTCAGAAAAATAGATGAACACAGATGAGTTAAATGACATAGTCAGGGTCTCCTTATTAATGAAAAAAATCAAGAAGAGAAAAAAATACTTAAGCATATTAAAATATCACAAAACCAAACCCCATATTGTATTTTTACCTTTAGCATTAATATAGTACCAACTTTGCTTTTGCTACAAAAACATTACAATGTTGTTAACTATAGTTCATAACTTACATTAGTTATATTAATTTTATTTTTCCCATGTTTCACCACAGTCTCAATACCCTATAGTAAAAGAACATTCCTGTATTTATATTATTAGCCACAATGCTCATCTACTGCCAAAATTAGCTGTCCTCCTACTAACATTAATGTTCCTAGATTACGATATTTGATTCTTTAAGTTGCTATTGAAAATTGAATTTTTTTCTTGATTTCCTTTTCAGATTGTTCTTTACTAGTGTACAGAAACATGACTGTTTTTAAATGTTGATCTTGTACCCCACCACCTTGCTAAATTCATTTATTAGCTCTAGAAGCTTTGTTGTGGATTTTTCAGGGTTTTCTGCGTATATGGTCATGTCATCTGCAAATAGGGAAAGTTTTACTTCTTCCTTTCTAATCCAGATGCCTTTTATTTCTTTTTCTTGCCTAATTGTTCTGGCTAGAACTTCCAGTGTAATATTGACTAACAGAGGTGACAGTGGGCATCCTTGTTCTATTCTTGATCTTAGAGGGAAGGTTATCAGTCTTTCACTATTGAGTATGATGTTAACTATGGGTTTTTCATGTATGCCTTTTATCATGTTGAGGAAGTTTCCTTCTATTCCTAGTTTATGAAAGTGTTTTTTTGTTTTTGTTTTTTTAATCAAGAAGGGGTGTTGGGTTTTGTCAAATGCCTTTTCTGTATAATTGGTTGATTATGTGTTTTTTCCCTTCATTCTATTAAGAGGGTGTATTATATTATTCGATTTTCTTAAGTTGAACCACCCTTGCATATTGAGAATAAATCCTACTTGATCTTGGTGCATAATTCTTTTAATGTGCTGTTGGATTCACTTTGCCAGTATTTTGTCCACGATTTTTGAATATATATTCATGAGGGATATTGGTCTGTAATTTTCTTTTCTTGTGGTATCCTTATCAGGCTTTGGTATTATGGTAATTTTGGCCTCATAGTATGAGTAAGGAAGTGTTTCCTCCTTTTCAAAATTTTTTTGGAAGTGTTTGAGCAAGATTGGTGTTGATTCTTTTTGAAAGGTTTGGTAAAGTTCACCAGTGAAGCCATCTGGTCTTGGACTTCTCTTTGTTGGAAGGTTTGTGAAATGACATATTCAATCCCTTTATTTGTTATTGGTCTGTTGAGATTTTCTTTTTGAGTCAGTGTAGATTGTATGTTTCTAGGAATTTTGCCATTTCATTCACTTTATCTAATTTGTTGGTACACAATTGTAGCAGTCTAGCTACAATGTGTTGATTTTATCGGTCTTTTCAAAGAACTAACTTTTGGTTACATTGATTGTCTGTCTTTTTCTTTTATTCCCCTATACTGGGGAGGGGTTGAAGTGGTGCCAGCAATGTGTGCCACAAACTTCTCATGATTTTTTTTTTTTTAATTAGAAAAGTTGTAGGTTTACAGAAAAGCCATGCATAAAATGCAGAGTTCCCATCCTATTATTTTAACACCTTGCATTAGTCTTACTGTTTTTTAAAACTGTGTTTTATTTATTCACCATTCACCCGCTTACTGCAACCCAATAGCGGTTTTCTGGAGTCCTGAAGAAGATGGCTCTAGCAGTTTTTGTTAGTTGCTTAAAGATTATGTGGGGGATTGGAATCCTGGGGCATCTTACATCACCACCTTGTTGTCCAGAACTCTCTCCAACACCCTCTGATGACATGATTGTTGATCTAAAAATTAATGGAGCTTCTGTTCCCATTTTCAAAGAATAAATAATCAGACTAGTGTCAGTTATTCTGGCCTACAAAAGTCATCTTCAGGATATTGTACGGGACATAGAGGCCCTTTGCCAAATATGTCAACCAGATAACTTTAATCTTATAGATCAAGGAATAGTAATGAAAACGACAGAAATGGCTCTCCAGGAGTTCTATATAGTGGAGATGATGTTCTCGAAGGACATGTTCCAGGATTATTGGAGCTTTCTAAACATTTTGGCTCATGGCATACCTTCAGTGAAGTTGGTACGTGAAGAATAACACCTGAACTATAATTTATTAGATATTTACATTATGAGAAAATGGTCTTGGTTTGAGGACATGTTCTGGGACCAATTTATCTCTGTATCTCAGAATCTAATGTTCTCAGTACATAATATGCAAGAGCTCAGTAAATGTTGATTGGGAGAATAAATATTCAACTTGTAAGATGATTTGAAGTGATACAACTACAAGCAGAACAGGTAAAATAAATGTTTTAAGTGTATTCTGAGATCATGTTTTAAACCTATAACGCAATTGTGATGACTATGTATACATGAACTCAGACAGCTCAGCTTGATAACTTGATGCATATTTGAGAAAAAAATGGAAAAGTTTTTTTTTATTTTGACAAGTGCCCATGAATTTGAGAGAGGAAGCCATATGAAAGCCTAGAAATAGTGACTATAACAGCAAATTAAGGAGCCACCATAATGAGTTCACAATGCACAAAGACCATTTTTTCACTTTTTGGTCTTTTCCATTTACATACAAATTGATTAGTTCCCTCTTTGAAAGTGAAAAACAGCAACAAAGCAAATATGTCCATATCCTTCATGCTTCAAGATGACTAGTGTGCAAGTAGAGAGGAAAAGACTTTTAAATGTATACATTCCTTTTTGACTGCATAGCCCATCCATTCAGGAATTTCTTTCTGTATCACAGAACTCTATGTAGAAGCAAGCAGCCTGAACAAGAAGGATCTCACCTGTGAGTCAGAGACACCAACACCTAAAATAATAGAAGCAGGTGCAGACAAATGTGTAAGACCCTCAGACATCCTCTCCATCTCCAAGGACCTGGAATCACTGGACTTTTTAAAATTCTATGTAACTTCTCTACTTTCGTGACCTATGATACTTTTTTTTTTCCCCTCATTCTTGAGGCTGGTCTGTTGTCATGTTTCTATTGTTCCCTTTTGTGTTTTGAACTCCAGTCAGGGGCTTTAATTCTGATTTCCAATAGCTCTTTTAATTGATGGTTTGGTTTGGTATTACTGATCATGAATTGAAATTTCGTGAAACCCATAATGACTTTTCACCATGAAAAGCTCTGGCGTCTCTCCCTGCAAAGGGTCCCACATCTACCTGAATAATAGCTTTCAGGAATAAAGATGAAGAAGCTCATTGAATCATCCTTTTCTATCTTGTTTCTCCCTCCACACCTCCTCCTTATCCTCTTCCTCTTCCTCCCTCTTCTCATTATTCCACCCCAACTTCTTCCTCCTCCTCCTTCTTCCTCTTATTCCTGTTCAAATCACTGGGACTCCAAATTCATTAAGGTTTATGCTTTTTCACTTTATCAAAGAGAAGAAGTACATTAAAAATTACTAGGCTCAGTTACTAGTTCACAACATGAAAGATGAACACAAGGATGAAAAAGAGGTAGCAGAGTAGCAGATGGAGTTCTGAATCTATTTCTTTCTTTTTTCTTTTGTTTTCTGAATTCAGCTGTTCCTTCCTTCAAATGGATCTCCACACATGCCTAGCTAACTGTGATTTATCCTTCTGGTCTTAATATAAAAGCCATTTCTTCAGGGATTGTTCTTTACCTTCTAGACTTGGTTAGATCCCCTTTATATGGTCATATTATGCTCTATAAATAGAACATCAAAGAGTTAATTCATAATCTAGATGTAGATAAATCACTGGGATAAAATGCCATCTATCCTATAATTTTGTATAATTTCTGGCAATTAGAAATGTGTAACTAATTCTTTCATTACTGGAAGATTGCTGTGGTAGGCAACCTGTAAAATGGCTCCCTAAGATCCCTGCCTCCTGGAATTCATACTCTTGTGTAACCCCAACTCTGAATGTAGGCTGGACCACATAACTTACCTCTAAAGAACAGAATGCAGCAAAAGTGATGACATATCACTTCTGAGATTAGGTTACAAAAAGACTGTGACTTGCAGCTTGTTCACTCTCTCATGGTCTCTCTCGCCTTGCCTTGGAGGAAGCAAGCTGCCATGTGACTCAACTATGGAGAGGAAAATGTGGCAAGGAATTGATGTTTCTGGCCAACAACTCAGTGAGGACCTGAAACTGTGAGTTAGCTGGAAGCAGAAACTCCCAGTCAAGCTGTGAGATGCAGGCCCTGCTGGTGCCTTGGTTGCAACATTGTGCCAAGGACCCAGGTAAACCAAGCCTGGATTTCTAATCGTATAAAAAGTGAATGCGAATATTCTCGCTGACCTGATTTTGTGGTAATCAGGGTAGGCTAAACATTCGCTGTATTAGAAACCATGCTTGTGTCCCCAGACCTAGTTTTTCTCCCTAGGCCTGGTTTTTAGAATGCTGGTGATAAACTAAGCCTGATTTATTATATGACCATCCTGCATGGGAAAAGACTGTAACTTTGGGTATCTTTGGTCAACCTTAAGAGATATAGCAGGGGGATGGATGTGGCTCGGGTGATTGGGCATTCATCTCCCATATGGAGTGACCTGGGTTCAACCCCCAGGACTTCCCAGTAAAAATTAAAAAAAGAAAAATATAGAACGTGCGTGGGCCACCAGGCCCTATGTACAGGTGTGCTGCCAGGCCCCGCGAGGCACGCAGCAAGATGATGACACAACAGGAGAGTGACACAAGGGAGAGCCAAGATTAGACGCACTGAAAAACCAGGAACTAAGGTGGCGCAGGCAGTAGGACACCTCTCTCCCACATCAGAGATTCTTAGGATCGAATCCCAGTGAAGATAGGAGGAGAAGGATGAGAAGAGAGGGCAGGAAATGGACACAGAGTTGCCTAGCGAATGGACACAGAAACAGCAAAAACGGGGGGGGGGGGGCAGTAAAAGTGGATAAAAGTAAATAAATAAATAAATAAATCCTTAAAAAAATGTATAGGGGAGGAAGATATGGACTATAGTTAGTAGTAATGCTTTGACGATGCTCTTTCATGATTTGTCAACAAATGTTTCACAACAATGCAGGGTGTTTGTGTGTGTGGGTGATGTGTGGGAGCCCTGTATGATGCATGTTTGTTTTGTAAGATCACGATGTTTACTGAACACTTATAGTTTATGTATGTTCATGTATGAATGATATACTTCAATAAATTGTTTTAAAAAAAGAAAAAATGAGATAAATGTCTGTTGTTTTAAGACATCAAGTTTTGGGGTGTATTTTATATAGTCATAGATAATTAATATAGATTTTGGTAACTGGAAGTGTGTGATGTTTTAACCAGGCTATGGATGGAGGCTGGAAGAACATTTTTTTTTAGGAGGTACTGGGGATTGAACCCATGACCTCATACATGGGAAGCAGGTGCTCAACGACTGAGCTACATGCTATATCTGCTCCCAAGGCTGGAAGAATTTTGAGAAGTGTGTTAGACAAAGGCTAAATTTCCTTGAACCCCAGGACCAATTTCCTCAGCATCTCCTCCAAATTATGTTCTAATAAGAAAGAAAATGGTTAAACATTAACAATGAGTTCTTGAAGTGCATTTGATAGTGTTCTTACCAAAAATACTCAGATTAAGGTGTCTTAAATATTATGGATTTCCAGGCTGGTAAATATATATAATTTTTTTTTTAAAGATTTTATTTATTTATTCATTTATCCCCCCCTTGCTGCTTGTGCTCGCTGGGTCAGCTAACCACGCCGTGCAGTCGGGCTTTGCCTTCACCAGGAAGCCCCGGGAACCGAACCCGGGGCCTCCCATATGGTAAACGGGAGCCCTACTGATTGAGCCACAGCCGCTTCCCCAATATATATAATTTAACACTGGTAGCCTTTTACATGCATGACTTTCACCCTTTCCCTATACAGACATCTAATGCACACCACACAAAATGGATGTGTATGGTCATGCTCTTCTACAGCTTTTTATGAGGTTCTGAATCTTCCCATTAACTTTTTATAGATGTCTAACTCAAATCTGTGCCTGTGAATAAATGACCACCCTTTCTTTTTTCTCTAATGGAAGCAATGCATGTCAATCTCACTTCAAATCTTGGTTCCAATTTCTATTATAAATATATTCTTATGTTGTACATAATTTTCTCCAGAGTCCTGAATATCTGATCTTAGGGCAAAGGCAAATTCCCTTTTGCTGTCTTGAACTAAATGCATTTAGTATTTTTGCTTTACATTAGCGGGGAGAAAAGTATTACAAACCCTGAAAGAATTCTTGCTCATGGGTAATGGAGAAAGGTATATTCATGGTTTAAGTGCCTAAAGACATTTGATTCAAGAGAGCTAAGAATACAATTTTGTGTTATTTTATAGACGATATTCCTTTGAAAGTGAATATAATTAAATCTTTATATGTATTATCAGGTAATATACATATATCCAGTTTAACAGGATACAGTTCTCATTTCATTGCCCCGAGTAATAAGAAAATGCAAGTCTAATCTATCTAAGTTTTAAAATAATGTTTTATCTAAATTTGGATCTATAAATAAGGCAAATTTATTTAGTATAAACTCTTCTTTTCCCTATCGCTTGAGAAACAGGATCTTGTAAATCTTTCAGTTAAGGCCCAATGGGAAAAAGGAGTAAATATGGGAAAATGTTCTTGGCTACACTGGCATGTGATTATTTAACAGGATATAAGTGATTTAGTAGCAACATGGTTCAACTTCCTTGAATTAATCATTTTAGCCTCCATCACCACAAAGAACTTATATACACACTTTGAAAAGTATGGTACAAATGAAAATGGCATATATGGCCAATCTCACATGGAAGTAAGGTAAAGTGTCATTTCGGTAGTGTGCTTTGAAGAAAGGTCTCTCTAGTCAGAAATATCTTCCTCTATGACATGCCACAGAATTCCAAATTCCAAGTATTATTGTCACTTTAGGGATTTTCAAAAAGCTGCACATTTCAACCAGGTTAAGCCATCACTCTGACAGGCATTAACCAGTACTAGCAGGGATTACTTAGTCTGTTTAAATAATTGTTGCTCATTATTACTCAGCAGCAGAAGGGCCTCAGGCACCATGACACAGAATAGGTGAGGTTTGATAGTGGTGGTTAGAACCAATAAACTGCATTTCGGGTTACTGATGACAGTGTCCCTCCGTCCACACTCCTGATAGAAAAAGGGCTCTGAAAATCTAGGAATAGGGTAATAAAGGAGGGCAAGGTGGTACCAAAAAAGTGGCATGGCAGGGTCTTAAAGACATTTTTTTATTTGTCAATCTTGTCTAGGGCTGGAATTCATTTTTTCTTCCTATTTTGATAAATATAAACAACTCATAGACAAAGACTGTATAATAAATTTCTGTGTAAATTTATTATAATTATAATGAAGAATGCATTGTTTTTCTTAGATTAATTCTGATAGTTTTCAAGCACATATTCTATGTCTCTGTAATTATTTTTAATGGACATCAGGTGCATAAAATGGATTGCATATAACCCTTGGTCATCATTAGTCTACTCATAGCCCCCTTTCTTCTTTCTTTCCTTCCCTCCTTCCTTTCCTTCCTTCCTTCCATGAGTTAGACAGTCATTTAAACTAATATAATAAGCATTCATGAGTCCATCCTTTAACACAAAGGAAAGACCTTGACAGTAACTTCTATCTGGCTATGTGGCCCTCCTCAGTCCACACTCTGTCATTTCCTACTTGACAAAAACACATGCCAAGTCCTGTATTCATTGTTCTTTTGCTTTGCTTTTTATGTTTTTTTTTCCCATCTAGCAATATTTCTAAAAAGTATATATCTATATTTTATTTGAGTTGTTTCTAACTTTTAAAAAAGTATTGTTTTATGTAGTCATTTGTGACTTATTCTTTTAATTTAATATGTTATCTTATTGTTGCATTGTGAAATATCCATAGTGTACATTCATTTATTTTGGTTGCTGTATAATATTTTGCAGAATCTTTTATAGCTGACTGAATAATCTCCCTCTTCTTTTCTCCCTTCTTCTTTCTCTTTCTCTCATCTCCTTTTTTAAAAAAAGATTTATTTACTTTATTTTAAAAAATTTATCCCCTCCCCCCACCCCCAGATAGTTCTCTCATCTGTCTGCTCATTGTTTTTGCTCACCTTCTCCAGGAGGCACCGGGAACCAAATCCGGTACCTCCCACGTGGGAGGCAAGCGTCCAACAGCCTGAGCCATATCTACTCCCTGTGGGCTGCCGCGTCTGCTGGCTTGCCGCATCTGCTTGTTTAAGCGTCTGCTCATTGCGGCGGTGCGGCATCTAGCTCATGGCAGCGGGTGCAGCGTATGCTCAACTTCTTTTGGAGGCACTGGAACCCGAAACCAGGGCCTCCCGTGTGGTAGGTGGGTGCTCAACTGGTTGAGCCACATCCACTTCCCTCTCATCTCCTTTTACCCCTCTCTTCTTCCTCTTATTAGTTCTGCTCTCTTTCCTATGTTCAGGACGTATAATTTCAGCTGCCTACTAAACATTTCCACCCATAGGTCATGCAGGCAACTTAAACTTTATATTTTTAAAATAGATTTTTTCCTTGTATCTCTTTTCTTCCCACACACGTTCAGAATTCTGAGAAACAGAGTTTGAAAATAATGACAAAGGCAATAAACAAATGTATGCATATATTAGGAATCCATTAGTTTACTTCAGTGCTTCTCAAACTTCAGCAGGCATCAGAATCAGCTGGAGGGCTTGTTAAAATGCAGACTGCTGGATTCTGCTTCCAGTTTCTGATCTAGTAAGTCTGTGGTGCAGCCTGAGAATTTGCATATCTGCTAAGTTCCCAGGTTATTCTGATTCTGCTGGTCTGATAACCACACTTTGAGAACTACTGGTATATTAAAAAAATAATTTTTGAAGTGTTCCAATTCAAATACTTTACATTAGTCCCACAGCAATTAAGTACCTTTCAGTATGGGTCTGGAAACTCACATCCTATTGTGCCCATAGTCAATAATATGGCCGAAACCCCAACAATCTTTCAATTATGTAAGATTAGAATATTCAAAGTTCTTTTGAATTCTATGTGTAAATTTAAATTAATACTTGCCTTTCTTATACACTGGCCAAGACTATTTCCTGAAATTCCAAAATGATTAAGTTTTTTTGTTTTTTAAATTTTTTCCACTGGTTTTCCTTTTTTTAAAAAAAGTAATTTTATCGAGATATATTCACATGCCATACAATCTATCCAAAGTTTACTATCAGTGGCTTTTGGTATAATCATAGTGTTGTGCATTCATCACCACAAAAAATTTTAGAACAAAAAGAAAAACTCCACACCTCTTAGCAGTCACCTCTCAATCCCTCTACCCTTCCCCAGTCCTACATAACCACTAATATAATTCCATCTTTATAAATTTATTTATATTTACATTTTATATAAATGGAATCATACAATATGTAGTACCTAGTATCTCGTTTCTTTAACTTAGTATAATGTTTGTTTTTTGTGTAATATTAACATCTTGTACCATTAACACACATTTGTTCAGTTTCAAAGAAATAGTTTTGTATATGCAATATTACCCATATTCATCTTTCACATGAGGTTTTACTATGCTGTACAGTCCCAGGTTAAATTTTTTAGCTTTCCTTCTAGTAATATATATGACCTTAGACCTTCCCTTTCAACCACTGTCATACCCATATACAAGCTCTCTGAGTCACAAACACTATATTGTGCTTTCACCTTTTCCATTCATTTCCAAAGATTAACAACTTTTTTACCAATTCTGCACAGGTTAACTGTCAGCTTTCTGTTCTCTGTCCTCATTCTATTTTCTGGGGACCTATATTCCAGTTAATAAACTCCATGAGTTTATACAATATAATTAGTTCATAGTAGTGCAATCATACAGTATTTGTCCTTTTGTATCTGGCTTATTTCTATCAACATAATGTCCTCCAGGTTCATCCAAGTTGTCATATGCTTCACAACTTCATTTCTTCTTACAGCTGCATGATATTCCATTGTGTGTTTACACCACAATTTGTTTATCCATTCATTGATTGCTGGACACCTGGGTAGTTTCTGTCTTTTGGCAATTGTGAGTGACACCACTATGAACGTCGGTGTGCAGATGTCTGCTCATGTCACTACTCTTATTTTTTCTGGATATATACCCAGTAGTGGTATTGCAGGGTCACATGGCAAATCTATATTCACCTTCTTTAGGAACTGCCAAATAGTCCTCCACAGTAGCTGTACCATTCTCATCAACAGTGAATAAACGTTCCGACCTCTCCACATCCTCCCCAGCATTTGTAGTTTTCTGTCTTTTTAATAGTGGCTATTCTAATAGGTGTGAAATGATATCTCATTGTAGCTTTGATTTGCATTTCCCTAATTGTTAGTGATGAACATTTTTTTCATGTGTTTTTTCACCATTTGTGTTTCTTCTTTGGACAAATGTCTATTTAAGTCTTTTGCTCATTTTTCATTTGGGTAGTTTGTTTTTTTATTGTTGAGTTGTAAGATCTCTTTATATATCATGAATATTAAACCTTATCAGACATGTGATTTCCAAATATTTTCTCCCATTGAGTCGGCTATCTTTTCACCCTTTTGACAAAGTCCTTTGAGGTGCAAAAATATTTAATTTTGATGAGTTCCCATTTACCTATTATTTCTTTTGTTGCTTGTACAAGAAACCACAACCTACCACAAGATTTGGAAGATATTTTCTTACATTTTCTTTTAGTAGTTTTTATCTAGTAGTTTTATGGTCCTGGCTTTTATATGTAGGTCTTTGACCATGTGATGGTTAGGCTAATGTGTCAACTTGGCTGGGTAATTGTACCCAGTTGTTTGGTCAAGCAAGCACTGGGCTAATTGCAATACAAGGACATTTATGGACTTTAGTCATCAGTGAGTTTATTGCATAAATGGCTGATTACATCTACAATCAAACGAGATTGCTGTTAGCAATGAGTGAAGTTTTAACCAATCAGTTGAATGCTTTAAAAGGGGAAGTGATTTCAGCATTCAGAGAGAATTTTCCAGCTTGCCTTTGGACAGCCAACATCTCCTGGGAACTCATCAAGGACCTTCATTGACACTGCTGGTTTGCAACCTACCTGTGGTATTTGGACTTGTGCATCCCCATGGTCACATGAGAGAATTTTATAAAATTTTTATATTGTTTACAGATATCTCCTGTTGATTCTGTTTCCCTAGAGAATCCTGACTAATACAATCCATTTGAGTTGAATTTTGTACAGGAAGTGAGATAAGAGTCCTCTTTCATTCCTTTGGTTGATAACCAGTTCTCCCAGCATCGTTTGTTAAAGAGACTTTTGTCCTGGTAACGTGGACTTTGTAGATTTGACAAAATTCAGGTGGCTGTAGAGGTGAGGGTTCACTTCTCAACTCTATTCTATTTCACTGATGGATGTGTCTATCTTTATGTCAATAGCATGCTGTTTTGATCACTGTAGCTTTGTTATGTGTTTCAAGTTTAGGCAGTGAAATTCCTCCCACATTGCTCTTCTTTTTTGAATGCTTTTGGCTATTCAGCTGTACTTTCCCTTCCAAATGAATTTGGTAGTTGCTTTTTCTATTTCTGTAAAGTAGGCTATTGGAATTTTGATTGGTATTGCATTGAAAATGATCAAGTTTTAAGGCAGCTTCATTATTTTCATATTTTTGTAGACCTCATTCTGATTCTATTCTTTAAATTCTATTTATAGAGAGATCTTATTTTACCCAGGAGATGTGATTTTGATAGATTGCATGTAGACCACAGTTTTGCACGTCAAATAATATTTTAAATGCACCGAGGTATCTGTCTATTAAAAAAAACAACTTAGTAACATGAGAAATTCTGTTGGGTTGTGCATAAATATCTTCTGTGAATTTAGGATTCTGTATGTAATGTTTCCTTAATTGAGAGCATGCATGTACATGAGATACAGAACTATCTTAGATATGTACCAGGAAGGCAGGATGTAAGAAAAATAGTGACTTCCCTTAGATATTTATATGCAATTTTAATGACAAAAGTTGTCCATTTCATTGTATGTCATGTACAATTTCATGCCTATTTTTTTCCAGCTCATACATGCTGTTGATTTGTATATGCTAGGCTGCTATAATATCCCCATAAACCTCTCTTCCTAGAAGAAACACAGCATCCATCAAAACAAGTCTTTAAAAATATTTACCAAGCTGTAATAAGCAACACTCCTCAAATGTGCTGTATATGAAAAAATAACCTCTTGACGTACAACAGCAGTTTTATTTTTACTCGTTAGGCTCTCGGCCTTTTTCAACCCTAGCAAATGATGTGGTCAACCTAGCTCATGAAAATAAACTTGTTTTTTTTTTTTTTTACCCTAGGAGATGATCTATATTCCCTCCTCTGGTTATTCAGATAGATAAAAACATCATCTTTTAAAAAACCTGTTCCCAGCAGGCAAGAAGATGTTTATATTTGGCATTGTGAATGAGGATCTATAGTTAAGTGAATGGAAATGTATCAGATCAAATTATATTGACTTTAGCAATAAATAACAGTGTTACCTCCTTGGTACTGACCAGATTGTTCAATAGATTTATTAACTTGTGTTATTTAAGGTAAGAATTCAAAAAGCATAGTAACATTTTTGGCTGAAATGGGGAATGGATTGCTGCTGCACCAGGACTGAGGACAAGTTGGAAACTTGAGCAATGTAGTTATGAGCCAAAGACAGCTATGGAGTCCATGTGAGTTTACAGTGGTATATTGGCTGTATTTAGGAAATTGATCTGTTGATTGAGCCACTCCATGAAAGCAAAATAAATTGATACAAGGACTAACATTAGAAGTGATCTTAATAGCAATTACATGAAAATGATAAAGTAACCATAAATGAACAATGTCTGAAGATTTTTTTTGCATGAATAGGTGTTAGTTCAGTTATGGATATCCTAAAAATTCATCACTCTTTATTGCCCATAAAAATATTTCAGTTGCTTCTATTTACTTTCCTCAGCTGTTTCTTTTCTTCCTTTCTCTCTCATTTTTCTCTCCTCTTTCTTTTTCTACTGTCTTTTCTCTTTCCTTCCTTGCCATCTCCTTTCTTTTCCTTTTTTGCTCCCTCTGCATTTCCTTCTTACCTTTTCCCTTTCCATTGTGCCAAGCATTGTCTAAGTGTTGAACAGATAAAACAAATGATAAGTTGGTTTCTGTATTAGACTTCCTGAGTGAATAGTGATGATAAAATATACTTTAGGAATATGGTAGAGGAAGTTGAAAGAGATAGGGACTGACATTATAATTTGGTCCCAAGCACACAGCAGATTAACCTCCTATTTGGATTCACTCTTTCCAATACCAGGCTTTACCATTTATTACCTGCATGATGATCTCATAATGGACTCTCCTTCATGTTCCCTACCAGTCTGTATTTCCCATCGCTGTCAGCAAAATTTCTCCAAAATGACATTGTCATCATATTTCTCACCAATTTATAATCCTTAAATTCAACCAGATCATCCATCCATCCATCCATCCATCCATCCATCCATCCATCCATCCATGCATCCAAATATTTTCCACTGACAACTTTGTTGCTCCTTGCTACCTATAGATGGGATTCCAAAGCCCTTAATGTTGCAAGTAAGTCTGTCATCTTCTAGTCTGTCCCATGGACCTTTCACATTTATCCCTTCCATGCTCCCCAATGTGTCCTTGGCTGCAGTCATGTGAACTGCTTGTGGCTTCTAAATAAGCTACATGCCTGGGGGTCGGATGTGGCTCACCTGGTTGGGCGTCCTTCTCCCATATGGAGGGACCCGGGTTCGATCCCCGGGACCTCCCGGTAAAAAAAAAAAAAAAAAAAAATAAGCTACATGCCTTCTTGCTTTAATGACTATATGCTGGGGAAGTCACAGGCATGCCTAGTGGCCATCGCTCAGCCCTCACCTATTCCTCCTCCACTTTTCTGCTAAGTGCAGATGTTTCAGTGTGTTTCCCAGGCCTGACCGTACCTTGAACACCAAACCGATAAGTAGCTTCAACTGCTTATCGGTGGCAGGGCTCCCTCCCCCTGGGGTTGTATAAATTCTCAGCACTTGGGCAGTACAGGTGTCTCTCTCTGACACAAGGTTGGGCATGAGGAGATGCCACCCACCTCCCCTGACCAGAGCAATAAGCGTCCTTGGAAGTCGGCCATGTTGGAATGTATTTCCTGAAATACATCTCTTCTCCTGCTCTTTTGGACCCTCTATTCTGTCTAAGTAATAAAGCTGAAAGTTTCTGTTGTGCCTGAGCCTCCATTCCTGTGATGCACCATGTAGCCACTTATTCCTTGCTATTCCCAATGTGTGGTGGCTTTTCTCCATCCTCTTTCCACTTCTTATTCATTCTTGAAGAATTAGCTCTTGTGTACTTTTCTCTGTGAAGAGTTTTCTGACTCCTTGCTCACCTTATAATCTGACTTAAGTACTTTTTTGTTCCTGAAGCATTTTTTTTTTTTTTAGGTACCAGGGTCTGCAGAATGAACTCGGGACCTCATATGTGGGAAGATGGCGCTAGCCCACTGAGCCACATATGCTTCCCTCAGTTGGCTTTTTTGTTTGCTTGGCTTGTTGTTTGTTTTTTATTTTTTCAGGAGACCCCGGGAACTGAACCCAGGCCCTCCCATGTGGGAGGTGGGAACTCAACTGCTTAAGCCACATCTGCTCTCTTGAAGAATTTTTAAATGCTTCTTTTAAAGCCTAAACTTTCTCTCAATTAACATAGTTATTTTATTTTGATTTATTTTTCAGAAACTGTTTTCTATTGTAAAATTAAACTATGCTTCTTATAACATTTTTGGAAAATGCAGAAAAGTTAAACAGAGACAAAGTTCATCCATAGTTCCACCACCCAAAGACAACTGTTGTTAATGTTTGGATACACTTTCTTCCCAAATTTCTTCTAAGCATACTTTTAATAATTTATTCAATCTCTTTTAAGATAAAAATCCTCCAGAGATTTGACAAATTTTAGTTTATATTTTCCTTTATATGGTTTATTTCTCTCTTTCCTTTATTTCTAAACTTAAACATTTTTATAACCAATCCTCACCTGGAGCTAAAATTTATTTTGGATCCCAATTTATTATAATCTCCAAAGAGGTAAATAATGATCTCTAAAACATATTGAGTTTTTCATCATTGTCTGGATATTGTACTATATTCTTTGAGTCAGTTGCTTGGAATCCTCATGTAGTCCTATGAGACAGTGTTTTTATGACTATTTTATAGATAATAAAGCCAACTCAGAGAAGTTAAATCATTGTGCATGGTCAAACAAGTTGTAGTGATAAAATTGAGCTCAAGTTTTGTTCTAATGCTAGTATAAATGGTCTCTGGTTGTCCAGGAGGACTTGAATTAATTTGGGAAAAATGGTAATTTTATTATAGGCTATCTTCTATCCAGGTATACAGTTTGTCTTTTATATATCTCAGTGAATTTTTATATTTTTCCTCGTTTATGTCCAACATACTTCTCAATAAGGTCAGTAATATTTGGTTGCTATTGCAAAGGATATGTTTTTCATTATATTTTCTAACTAGTTATTGCTTTTATATGATAAAACATTGACTTTTAAAATTAAGTTTGTTGCATGTTGAAGTTTTAGGGATCAAGTATTACAATGTCTGCAACTCCTCAAATGCCTTAGCAAAAAAAGAGAAAGAAATAAGAAATACAAATGTCGCTGTATGGAGAAAAATGAGAGCACAAATGTGGCAAAATGCTAACTGCTGAATCTTGGCAAAAAAAAAAAAGCAAGTATTCATTGTACTATTCTTCCAATGTTTTTGTGGATTTAAATGTTTCCAAAATAAACAACTGAGAAAATGATCTTATACCTCATACTTTTCTTGGACCCTCTTATTAATTTTAACATTTTTTTTGCATTGGTTTTCTTGTGTGTGAAGTTCTAGGTATACAACCATATCCGTTGTAAATTATCATTTTTTTGCCTTATCTTTTCTCATAGTTGTATCTTTTATTATTGCTTTACATATTCTTGAAATTAGCAAGAATTTACAGAATAATGTTAAATAATGAAAACACAAGACATAATTTTGATCCCATGTTTAACTGATATGCCTTTACACTTACTTTCACATTTAGGTATATACACACACACACACACATAAAATTATCACTGTGTGTGTATATATATATATATATATATATAAATATAATAGTGTATATATATATATACACTATTTAATTATCACTAGTATATCTTACCAAAGACTAGCAATGCAGACATGGTCTCCAGCAAAGTAGCAGGGACACAGTAAATGCACAATAAATATTTGTTAAATAAATGAGAAGAGACAAGACAAAGCAGGGAATAGAGAAAGATTACAATGTAGAGATGAAGAGAAAGGAGAACCAAATATAATATGCATTTTTCACCCTTGATGTTGCCATAGTTCTGATTTCAGAGGAATTTGTTCGATTAGAATTCTGAATATTGCTTACCATCATTTACACTGAAGTTTGGAATTGAGCCTCAGTCCCAATCCTGTGCTCTAAAAATAGAGATCTAGGGTTTCTTACACTATAGAAAAGGGCTGTGGAACAATCTTAATGTTCCTGTGAGGTATATATGGATTGTGCTAGGATAATATATGATACCCTAAAAGTAAATTGTTAAGTTATGAATAATGTACCACATATTATTGTATAATATACATACACATAATTTATCATACCCTAAAAGTAAACTGTTAAGTCATTGTCTTTGTGTTCTAGATACCATTAAGGACTCTGAGAGAGGCAACTTAAGACTCAGCAACTTAAGACATCACTGTGTGAGTCTTAGTTTCCAGCTGCATTGACAAATACAGCACAATGAGTTTTCTTAATAAAAGGAATTTATTGGCTTATGATTTCAGAGTCTAGAAGGCTTGCTTCCTCCCAGAGTCAGTAGTGTTTTGGCTGGCTGGCCATCCTTGGGTTCCTTCACTTTCTTATCATTTGGTGAAATCTTCTCTTTTCTCTTCTGGGTTCTATCTACTGACTTTCAGCTTCCTCTCATCCACAAGGCTTTCTCTTTATAAGGCCTCCAGTAATAGGATTAAGGCCTAACTTTATTCATTTGGGCCACAATTTAACTAAAAATAACATCTTCTAAAAGTCCTATATACAGTGGGTTCACATCCACAGGAATGGATTAAGATTAAGAACATGCTTTTTTTCTGAGATATGTAATTCAACCTACCACACTGTGGTTGAGAGTAATATTCTTAATTTTAATCACGGTGATAATGGGAATAATTATTCCTTTGGTAAAATATTTTTAAATGGTTTACAATATTTCACAATATCTTCACAACAGTTTTTTGTTTGCTTCATGAAGAGGCATTATGGTAAATGAGAAAGAGCTCAAATTTAGAAGCTGGAACTAAGCTCTGACACATTACCTACAGGGCCTTGGGAAGTTGCTCAACTTCTCTGAGCCTCCAATTCTACCCACTTTGTGGAGTTTTGAGGAAATGAAAAGAAATGGTAACTATATAAGTATTGACACATAGTTGGTGCTCAAGATGTGCTAATTTTATGCAATAAACGTTTCTTTTTTCCTCCATATAGAGCTTCATAATGTGTAAGTGTTCATTTACTCTGTATGGATAACAAAGACATCATTACAGTTGAAGAAAACAACAGCTGAAGAATCTTCCCCTGTTTTGCATAACTTTAAAGTTTGCCTTGACATCCAAATAGAGCTTGTAAATAATGTCACAAATGGTTTTCTGTAAGTCTTCAACTACTTTCTCATTTTAATAAAATTTTAAAAATTGATTACCCAAGCCAAATTACTTTTTCCCCTTAAATATCTTTTCATGAGCACCGTGTAGAAGACAATTTATAAGAAATCTTAACTTCTAGATAATAAACAAAAGGAAAATTAAAATGAAGACAAGTTAAATTAGAAATAGGGATCAGAAACATTGCATGGTTTCTATAACATGCTGTATAAAGAGGTTATGTTTCAAGACCTTGAAAAGCTCACAAAGATCCCCCTTAACTTTTTCAAGCTTACTTTATCCATCATAAGAAGACATGAGTTATTCTTTTAAATTTCCTTTTTGTTTGGTAGTTTTCCCTTTAAAAGGGAATAAAAAATATTTTAATGATAAGCTAATGTTTGAAGTCTAATTTCACTTGAAATTATTTCCATTATGCCAAGAATGATATTCATTGAGAATACAATCTGTCCATTGAAACATTTAAGTTATTAGGCAGTGGAGCAAAACAATGCTGTATTCAGATCTGACAGACTAGAGCCAATTCTTTAGCAAACGTGTGCTTTGATAAGACTTGCCTGTCAACCAACAAGTAAGGCTCAATGAACTCATCACAATGTCCTGTTGACCATAAAAGCTTTAAGATACTGTAAACATTTTGGACATTTTATTCCATCCATCCATCCAACTCCCCATACTTTTTATTTAAAAAATACATTAAATAATTTTTATGCTTTTATTTTTACAACAATAAACCTAATTTTCCAGTCAAAGTTATTATTATTTTTCCTAATGCAAAACATACATGGGACATAGAACAAGGCTCCTAACAGGTGCTCTCTCTATATGGTATGAAAAATTTTTAGACAGTAGAAATGAGACAGGTTGATTGAGAATTCATTTTATCTACTAATAACTATTTTAAAGTAGTTTGCTTCTAAAGTTTCCCTCTGTAGTTTCAAATTCTATACAGTTTTTGAACTTACATAAAATTAATCTACACTATGATATAATATTTGGAAGGTATTTTACCATATTGTTGTTGATGATAGAGAAATGTGGACTAAATGATAGTACATGTAGTGAATTTGTAGCTGCTTGAACAATGTTCCCAAAATTTTGATTAGTAGATGAATATCAAACTGCAGTGGAGCTCCAGTGACATGCCATGAGTATCTATCCTAAACACTTCTTCCTCAATGCTCACATGAATAATTTGAAAGCTTTAGGGAGATACATCATGTCTGTAGAATTGAAACATATTGAAATATTAGAGCATTAGAATCAAAATGGGATAAAACCCATTCAACAAAGTTTAATAGTTATGTATACACACACATATACACATGTACACCTAAAATGTAAGATATATACATATATAGTCTTGTATTTTGGTAAACAAAATCAACTGGAGGTATGAATATCAAGATTCTTATCTTTAAAAAATTCTGAGCTGCTATCCTAATGATAATTAAAAACAAAGAAAGCTTGATGGACAAAGATTTTTGTTTTTAATATACTGTATTAAAACACAAAGGTGTGGGAAGCAGATGTGGCTCAAGCAATTGAGCTCCCGTCTACCATATGGGAGGTCTCGGGTTCATTTTCTGGAGCCTCCTGGTGAAAGTGAGCTGGCCTGCGAGGAGAGCTGCTGCAACAAAAAGGGACAAAAAGGAGAGACAATGAGAGACACAACAAACCAGGGAGCTGAGGTGGCTCAAGAATTGAGTGCCTCTCTCCCACATCAGAGGTCCCAGGATTGGTTCCTGGTGCCTCCTAAAGAGAACACGAGAAGAAAAGACAGGCAGATACAGAGAGCACACAGCGAATGGACACAGAGAACAAGACAAGCGAGCTCAAAAACAAGTGTGTGGGGAGAATAAATAAATAAAATAAAATAAAATACAAACAATACAAATAATAGTGAAAAATTTTAAATAAGGAAATGTCCAATCAAGGGTATTGGTTACTGAAATCATGGTACGATCACTTGATGGAAAATTATGTATCCATCAAAATGAAGCTTATGAAGAGACTTCATTCCTTTTTATGGCCAAATAATATTCCATTGTATGTATAGACCACATTTTGCTATCCATTCATCAGTTGATGGACATTTGGATTGCTTCCATCTTTAGGAAATTGTGAATAATGTCACTATGAACAGTGGTGTGCAAATATCTATTAGAGTCCCTGCTTTCAATTTTCCAGGTATATACTAGTAGCAGGATTGCTACGTCATATGGTAATTCTATATTTAGCTTCCAGAGGAATTGCCAAACAGTTTTCCACAGTGGCTGCACCATTTTACATTCCCACCAGCAATGAATGAGTGTTCCAATTTCTCCATATCCTCTTCATACTTGCAATTTTATGTTTTTTCTTTTTTTTTTTTTAATTTATAGTAGCCATTCTAGGGGCTGTGAAATGCTATGTCATTGTGGCTTTGATTAGCATTTTCCTAAAAGCAAGTGATGTTCAGCATCTCTTCTTGTGCTTTTTTGTCATTTGCATATCTTCTTTGGAGAAATGTCTATTCAAGTCTTTTGCCTATTTTTAGAATTAGGTTGCTTGTCTTTTTATTGTTGACTTGTAGGAGTTTTTTAATATATTCTGGATATTAACCCTTATCAGATACGTAGTTTCTAAATATTTTATCCCATTGAGTAGGTTGTCTTTTCACTTTTGAGACAGTCTTTTGATACACAAAGGTTTTTAATTTTGAGGAGGTCTCATTTATCTATTATTTCTTTCATTGCTTGTGTTTTGGGTATTATGTCTAAGAAACCATTGCCTAACATAAGATTCTGAAGATGCTTCCCTACATTTTCTTCTAGGAGTTTCATAGTCCTGGTTCTTATATTTAGGTCTTTGATCCATTTTGAGTTAATTTTTCTGTATGGTGTGAAATAGGGGTTCTCTTTCATTCTTTTGCAATGGATAGATAATTTTCACAGCGCTAAGAGACTATTTTTTCCCATTTGAGTGGACTTGGCAGCCTTGTTAAAAATCAATTGGTACGGGAAACGGATGTGGCTCAAGAGGTTCGGCGTCCGTCTACCATATGGAGAGACTGGGGTTCGATCCCTGGTACCTCCCGGTAAAAAAAAAAACAAAAACAAAAAAACAATTGGTCATAGATGTGAGGGTCTATTTCTGAACTCTGAATTCAATTCCAGTGTTCAATATGTCTATCCTCGAGCAGGTATCATGCTATTTTGACTGCTATAGCTTTGTAATAAGCTTTAAAGTCAGGAAGTGTGAGTCCTCCAACTTTGTTGTTCTTTTTCAAGAGGTTTTTGGCTATTCGGGGCCCCTAAGCCTTCCAAATAAATTTGACAATTTGCTTTTCCATTTCTGCAAAGGAGGCTACTGGAATTTTGATTGGGATTGCATTGAATCTTTAAATCCTTTTAGGTAAAATTGACCTCTTAACAATATTAGTCTTCCAATCTATGAACAAGCAATGTCCTTCCATTTATTTCAGTCTTCTTTTAATACTTTTAGCAATCCTTTGTAGTTTTCTGTTTATAATTCCTCTACATCCTTGCTTAAATTTATTCCTAGGTATTTCATTCTTTTTGTTGCTATTGTAAGTGGAGTGTTTTCTTGATTCCTCCTCAGATTGTTCATTACTAGTGTATAGAAACATTACTGATTTTTGCAGGCTGATCTTTTTTTTTTTTTTTTTTTAATAAAAAGATCATACAACTCAACAATATGTAGGGATCTTGTTCCCACCACATTGCTGAATTCATTTGTTAGCTCTAATAGCTTTGTTATAGATTTTTTGGGATTTTTCATAGATAGTATCATGTCATCTGCATATAGTGAAAGCTTTACTTCTTCCTTTCTTATTTGGATGCCCTTTATTTCTTTTTCTTATCTAACTGCTCTGGCTAGAACTTCCAATATGATGTTGCATAACAGTGGTGACAGTGGGCATCCTTGTCTTGTTCCAGATCACAGTATTCAAGTCGTCTCTTTTCTTACTGATTTTCCATCTAGATGTTCTATCTATTGATGAGAGTAGTATATTGAAGTCTCCAATTATTATTGTAGATGTGTCTATTTCTCCTCTTAATTTTGCCAGTGTTTGCCTCGTATTTTGGGGCACTGTGGTTAGGTGTATAAATATTTATAATGATTATTTCTTCTTGGTAGATTGCCCTTTTTATTAATACAGTGTCCTTCTTTGTCTCTTTTAATGGCTTTTGACTTAATGTCTACTTTGTCTGATATTAGTATAGCTACCCTAGCTCTTTTTTGATTACTATTTGCATGGAATATCTTTTTCCAACATTTCACTTTCAACCAATTTGGTCTTTGGGTCTAAGGTGAGTCTCTTGTAAATAACATATAGTTGAATCATGCTTTTTAATTCATTCTGACACTCTGTGGTTTTTGATTGAGGAGTTTAACCCATTAACATTTACTGTTATTACTGTAAAGGCATTGCTAACTTCAGCCATTTTGCCCTTTGTTTTTTATATGTCATTTCTTTTTTTTTTGTCTGTCTTTCCCTTTATTGCAACCTCCTTTTCTGTATAGTTGATCTTTTGTGATGTATCAGACTGATCCCTTTCTCATTTCTGTTTCTGTATATTTTTAAAATACTTTCTTTGTGGTTACCCTAGGTTTTATATTATGCAACCTTCATCTATAACCTGCTAATTTGAAAAAATACCAACCTGGCATCAACAGCATACACATTTTATGCTCCCATATCCCTCTGTTTCCCCTCTTTATGTCATTTTTTGCCCTACTTTACCTCTTTATATTTTGCATATCCATTATCAGGAAATAAGCTTTTCTCTGGTTCAATTGTTCTGACTCTTATAGGAATTAAAGAGTAGATTTGCATATTGAGGACACACTACTATTGGGCTTTTTCATTTACCCTTTTAGTTACCCTTACTGATAATCGTAATTTCTTCGCACTACTCCAACCACTCTCTCCTGTCTTTTCCTTTCAACCTGTAGAACTCCCTTTAGTATTTTGTAGGGAAGGCCTCTTATTGGCAAACTCTTTCAGTTTCTGTTTATCTGTGAATATTTTAAACTCTTCCTCATTTTTGAAGGGTAGTTTTGCCAGATAAAGAATTTTTGGCATGCAGTTTTTTCTCTTTCAGTACCTTAAATATATCTTACTATAGCCTTCTCTCCTTCATGGTTTCTGATGAGAAATCGGCACTTGGTCTTATTGAGGATCCCTTGTAAGTAATGAATCACTTTTCTCTTGTTACCTTTAGAGTTTTGTCTTTATTTTTAGCATTTGACATTCTTATTAGTATGTATCTCAGAGTAGGTCTGCTAGGATTTATTCTGTTTGGAGTACATTGTGCTTCTTGGACATATATATTTATGTCTTTCATAAGAGCTGGGAAATTTTTGGCCATTATTTTCTCAAATACTTTTTCTCTCCCTTTTCCTTTCTCTTCTTCTGGCACACCCATGACATGTATGTTTGTACACTTCATGCTGTCACTTAAATCCCTGAGACACTACTCATTTTTTCTGTCCTTTTCTTTATCTGTTCTTCTGACTGTGTAATTTCTGTTTTCCTTTCTCCTAGTTAGCTGATTCTTTCTTCTGCCTGTTGAAACCTGCTGTTGTATGCCTCCAGTGTATTTTTAATCTCTACTATTGTGACTTTTATCACCATAATTTCTGTTTTGTTTCTTTTTATAATTTCAAATTCTTCCTTATGTTCACACATTGTCTTCTTAACATCCTTGATTACTTTATGCATATTTCCCTACATCTCCTTGAATTGATTTAGGATATTTGTCTGAACATCTTTCATTAGTTACCATATTCTGTTTCTCCTCTGAAGTTTTAATGTGTTCCTGGATTGAGCCATATCTTCCTGTTTCTTAGTTTTGGCATGTAATATTTTTGCTGATATCTAGGCATGTGATTATCTTGGTTAGTTAATTCTGAAGGTCAGTTTCTTCCTCTTATATAGAGTTTTATTGTTAATTGGCTTTGTGTTAAAGCCCTTCTTTGGTGCTTGGTCCAACTTAATCTAGAGCTTTAGAATAGACTTTGTTAAATTTATCAGATTTTCTCACCTCTTCTTCATCTGATTCTTGCCCTGGATATGTGATACAAATTTTAAGATTGCACTTTTTGTGTAATTGTTTTTCCTCTAGGAGAAAACTTCCTTTCCTCTGTTCCTTCTCTAAGAATTTTGATCTGTTTGTTTTTGTGCAGAATTTTCTCCCCAGCTTCTATGATTTGTTTAAATTCTCTCCCTCACTCAATGTTCCATTTTCTTTACTCTTCAGTTCTGGGACCCTCCTAGTTGAGAGCAGTTCAGTTTAATCCCCCCTCCTTTTTTTTTCTCTGTGAGACTTTTCTGCCTCTGGTTTCTTCCACCATAAGTTGTTCTGCCCTGTGGAACCAGATGGGGTCAATCCAGAAAGGTGGGTCACTCTAGAAAAGTCCGTTTCACATTTAGGCAGTGCAGTCAATAGGAACTAGATGAGTGAGGGCAGAGCTTTCCAGCCACTGTTTTACCATGGCCTCTTTCTTCTTCTTGTTCTTCCTGGGCCCCTTTTGTATGCAGCACTCCTCAGTGGCTTGTGTTCCATCGTGGGTCTCTGTGGACTTGAATCCCTGTACCTGGATATGAGTGGGGTTCTATGGCTGCCATCCTGGTGGGAGGTAGGAGGTATCTGGGCTACTGCCTCTGAGCATCTCCTGAAGCTACACAGGACAAAGTTATGGAGAGGGAGTGGACTTCTATACAATATAGAAGTTTCCTACATGATATGTCCTTTTTCTTTGATTCAATATTTGTGGAATCCTTCTCTAGTCTTTACCATCCTTCAGATTTCCAGAAGTGGGATTTTCCTTTTATTTACTGAACCTCTGGGGAGGTTTTTTCTAAGGCATATCTTATGTTGCCGTCTATTTCCCTTAATTCTTAATTATTTTTCCAGGTTCTTCATACATATATTATATTAAGGAGTGCATCTATTCCCCTAATGCTTTTATTTGCAATGTAGGCACTTGTTATTGGAACCAAATGAATATTTTCTTCACCTTCATGGCTAGAAACTTTTTTTTTTTTTTTTTTTTTTTAATTTATTTATTCATTTATCCCCCCCTTGCTGCTTGTGCTCACTGGGTCAGCTAACCACGCCGTGCGGGCAGGATTGCCTTCACCGGGAGGCCCTGGGAACCGAACCCGGGGCCTCCCATATGGTAAACGGGAGCCCTACTGATTGAGCCACAGCCGCTTCCCGAGAAACTTTTAAATATTATTGCAGTCTGTGTTTCCAGTGCCCATTACAAACAAATCTGAGTTTTGGATGAACCTGATAAAATGGATTTTTTTCCAAAGAAATCAAATATGATCTCCATTCATGGGATGGGGCAGGTGGTGTCCCAGAGGCCTGGTCTGGGCAGTAATTTTGAATTTGGAGCCAAAGATGATGGACGCAATTAGCAGAGGCAAATCTTAGGGGTTTCCAAGTCAGTGCACAAGATACATAGTCTGTGAACTGTTGCCAAAACCAAATGAAATAAAACAAGGAGGGTGAACCAATTCTCAAACCAAGGAGGTAGAAAGCAAGAGCAGATAATTTCTGAACTGGGTTAGAGTGAGAATGGAGGAATTCTCTAAGGCAGATTTCAGATTGTGGGCCATACAGACAGCCTCCTGTGATAGGGTCCAGGAGAGGCACATGCTAGATTTAGCATTAAAGTGATATCCTCAGTTAACATTAACTTCTTATAAATATTTTAATACATGCTTCTTATGAGCAAAGCATTTTGCTAAATACTAGAAAAATACAAAGAAAATGAAACAGGCATGATCTGGTTCTCAAAGAATTTACTTTTTGATTGGGTGGAAAGATATGACTAGAAATAGAATAAAAATTACAAATATATAAGCTCTTGATCAATTAGGTGGTAGGAGGAAACGGATTCATTTATTGCCTGGTAAAATGTAAATGGGCAAATATGAGAGGAATATTGGAAATAATTCAGGAAGAAAATATTTCCCAAACTTTCCAAAACCCATTACACTGTTTTTTAACTTTCTTGTTCAGCATAATTCTACTTTGGAGCTGGATTTAATTTATGGGAGCAAACACATAGAGTAATAGTTCATAAAGTCTTATTAGAAGGGGCCTGGCAATCGGACAATTCAAGCCCTACACTTTACAGATTAAGTTACTGCAGCCCAGAGAGTAGAGAGACTTGAACAAATCACATTAACAGTTATATTTGTTGGAATTCTAGTTGTCTAACTAATATGCACTCACAGTAAATGATTGTACATGCAAGTCTGTTTTAACTATTGCTAAACCATCTTTTTGTGAAACATCTTTATATCCCTATTCAATTGCACATGGATGAGTTTGAGAAATACATTGTTCAACAGCTGAAAGCATTAAAACTGAGGTACTTGCTAAATTGATGCATGAAAATTTATACAACTCCTAAACCATGTGATGGTTGACTGATGTATACACTAACACTGTGTAAAATGCCTCTTATGTTCCATGTTATTTTTCCAGTTGCTTCCTCAGAATATAATATGAAGACTTGCTTTCTTCCAATATTATGCCTCTCAAATCAAATACTTGTGTGTCAGCCTTTTCCTTTCTGCCTTTAGACCCAGTCATTACTGAAAAACAAATTCTTAAAGGTTTTCTACTGTGATTTTAATACTAGTTCTAGAAAATCTTCCTGCAGCTTGTATTTATCTATGACATCATGTACACTTTCTTTAAGAGTCAGTGAGGGCAACAAAAATATAAAATATGATCTTATGGATGTTCAAATAAATTTAATTGTATCTAATCTTATTTATAATACTTTTACAATGAGCTTTTAGGACTAATAGCCCAATGTTGCCTTGGTATATATGAGAAATCTCAGAAACAGAGAAGTTTAAAAAAATATGAAAAATCAGAGCAGGTTAATGACAGAAAACACTGAAATAATTCAGTGTATTAAAAACAAGCTCCCCCCCCCCCCCGTTAGATGTTCTGTCTTTTCTGATAAATATGAAATTGATAAACTACAATACAGGCATAAGTATCTTTCTAGCCTTCAGTTTAGTTATTATAAATAAACTATTTGCAGGACCAACAAGGTGTTGTAGGAAACAGATTATTATTATGGACATATCTGCCAATTCGAAATAATCTTGGGATTAAAGGTTTTTTTCAGTAGTTTTCTTAGACCACATTTCAATATGCAAAAAACATGTGGTGTTTACAATTTCACCCACAGGCTATTTTTTCAAAATGGCTTCGGTGATGGGCAATCACAGGAGTTTTAGAATAGATTTTCATTTCTTAATTTTACTTCTTCCACCCCCTTTCTGACACTTAACTCTTTGCTACTACCATATCATCCATTTACCAGAATGAGTAATAAATTTATGATGTTGTGGAAGTAGTAAAAATTTCATGTATTTTAGCAACCTACGTCTAGCAAAAGTGAGTTAATTATTTTATTTACACAAGTAAATATATGTATTGGTATTATATATTATTTATATGTGTACAAATATTTGTTCTTTCTATCTCTTTTTTTTTTTTGACAAACTATTTATTGAATTTTGGGGCCTTAGGGGGTGTCTCATTATATTCTAGAATAGGAGGATTTAGGAAGGTGGTAAAGTGGCAACAGTGAATTTGGGGATCTGGTCTCCCAAAAGTACCTGCCGCTCTACCCCTGATTCTGCAATGGCTGCCAGGCGGATCACACCTCCACTGGAGCCGTCCCGCTCCATGGCCAAAGCAAGAGCATTGGCCGTGAAGTGCAGACACTCTTCCTTGGTCATGCCCTCTCGGTAGGTAGCATCGACATAACCATAGATATAGGAGCTCCCAGAGCCTCCGATGGCAAAGGATTGCCTTACCATCATGCCCCCCATGGGCACTGAGTACACCTCCCCTCTTCTTTGGGGGTCCCAGCCGGCAATGATGATTCCCGCCATCAGGTCTTCCCGGTATCGGTAACATATCTCCTTAAAGAGGCTGGCTGCTGTGTGTACCCGTGGAGGTTCATTAAGTTCAATACTGTGGAAGCCAAGCTGGTAAGTGAGAGCATCAGCTACTGCCTGGGTATCAGCTGCTCTGCCTGAGCTACAGCAAAAAATTCGGTCATGAACAGGGGTCAGCTTGTCAGTCACGCGATTGGTGCTGTAGGACCCAGCCATTGTCCTGGAGTCGGCTCCCAGAACTACGCCCCCGTCAAATTGCACGGCCATGATAGTGGTCCCTGTGGAGACTTTTCGGAGTGAATGCCTCCAGGCCCCAGGCACTGGCCCTGTTCTTTGAGCAGCTAAGGTTGCCGCCATCTTCTCCCCCGGAGCTGCCACAAAGCAACTTGTTCTTTCCATCTTTACATATATAAATATATATTCTACATGACTCAATAAGCTGATACTTACTCAAGGATGTGAGCCTAATTTTACTTATGTGATCATTCTAGAACAATATTTTAGGCATGACAACTACTCAGAACAACAGATAAATTTAATTTAATACAATAGCTGCATAGTTTGGGCAGTATGGCATTTACAATACCAATTTGGAGTGCAGAGCATTTCAGACAGTAAATGAATGTGGAATAATTGTTTTGCTGACAATTGGGAAGTAGCAATATATAGCTTTACTCAGTTGAGTATGTGCTATAACTCAGGCACTTGAAATACATCTTTATAAATTTTTATGACTCTGTAAGCTAGACATTTTTGAGAACTGAGGCATGTGGAAGTAAAGCCATTTGTTCTACATGACACAGATATGAGGTACTGGGCCAGAATTTTAACCCAAGTCTGTCTGGCTCCAAAGATTCAACACAAAAGACTGAATGACAAGTTTAAAAAAAAACACCCCCCCCCCCCAGGGGGGGGTCTCTGTGTCCATTCGCTGACTGTATGTTCTGTGTCTGCTTGTCTTCTCTTTAGGCAGCACTGGGAACCGATTCTGGGACCTTTTGGAGTGGGAGAGAGGTGCTCAATCTTTTGCGCCACCTCAGCTCCCTGGTCTGCTGCAGCTCTTATTGTCTCTCCTCTGTGTCTCTTTTATTATTATTATTATTATTATTATTTTCTTTCCTTTTTTTTTTTTTGTGTGTGTGTGTGTGTCTCTTTTTGTTGTGTCATCTTGCTGCGCCAGCTCTCCACGTGGGCCAGCTTGCCTTTACCAGGAGGCCCTGGGTATCGAACCCTGGACCTCCTATATGGTAGATGGGAGCCCAGTCGTTTGAGCCACATCTGTTTCCCTGAATGACAAGCTTTTGATGGGGTATGAAGAAGAATTTGTTAAGGTGGACTGCTATAATTTCTACTAAATCATACTGATGATTATAGTTTGCCCTAGGACTTCAGTAATTAGAGGTTTGGCAAATCACGTACACTTTTATGCATACAGTTGGTCCAGTTGCCAACTGAATGGAAGGGAGTAGAATGTAGTATAATTGTTAAGAGCACTAGTTCTGGAGACATTCAGATCTAGTTTGGGGGCCCAAGTTATGTCATTCTAGTTACGTGACTATGGGCAAGTTACTTACCTTCTCTAAATTTCAATTTTCTCATTGGCAAAATAGGGCTAGTAACAGCACCGAATAAATATGATTATTGAAATTTACTGTGATAGTGCATGTGAAGTCTGATGTAAAAATTGCTTGGCATATAAGAGCTCAATAATGTACTCTTAATCATTATTATCATAAAATGGAAAAGTTACAATATTCACTTTTATGTATTCATTTAGTGACTTTATAATAGCACACAACATTATTGGTCTAAAATATTCCTAAATGGTACATGAGTCCAGAAAATTATCATAAAATTAATAGTATAAGAGTATTCAGGTTTGGAATGCTGTGATGGCAAATGATGGACCATAGCTTAAAATCCACATTTTGTGCTTTATTCAGGCAGTAGACCACTGCCTGTAGTAAGCTCTGCCTAGCAATCTGGCACAATGGGAAATGCCTTGATATTCTAAGGCAGTTGCAGGAGAATTAATCCTTCAAAAAAGTATCCATACTATACATTTCTGTATTCTTCCTTTTTTCAGTGAAGAACCTGAGTTCGAGAGAGATTGAATAGCCTGCCCAGAGTTTTGTAAATGGAAGAGCTAGGATTCATGCTTGGGTCTAATCTGCTCAAAGCCTAGATTCTCCCTGTGTCTTGGGGTGGGTGGCTTAAGAATCAGAAAGGGCCGGCAAACCAGGATTGAGTCCTACTTTTGACACTAATATGCCATGTTACCTTTGCCAAATCACTTGAATTCCCTGAACCTTGGTTTCCTTCTTTGCTTCACCATGGTTTTTTTTTTTTTCACCATGGTTTTTAAGGTGAACATGGAGTCCTCTAGTGGGTGCTGAGGTTACCTTATGTTTGCTGAAGACTCCCAGTGTCTCTTTTTTTTTTTTTTTTTTGATAATTTCAGAGAGTATCATTTATTTTATTTTATTTTTTTCTTTCTTCCTTATCTGCTTTTTTTTTTTTATTGTGGGTAAAAATCAAAATTTTCACAATACATACCAACATTTGCAAAATGATATGTAAATATATATGCATATATGTGCATTTGCTTACAAAAATGTTATTTATGTATATATATAAATATATTTTAAGAGGTGCTTAGATACCCAAAATATTACACAGAACCCACTGGGATTCCCATGTTGCCCACCTCCCACACCTCCCACCACATCTGTCCTGAGTACCTTTGTGGCAACGGATGTAGGCCATTTTAAGTCAGCAGACACCACTCAGAACTGTGTGGGAGAGAGTGTTGTCTACGGTGTGAACTGTGGTCTATGGTTGGTGGCAAGGCCCCAGGATGTGTAAGTCCATTGAGGGTGGTGGTCCCAGTGTCTCTTGATCCAAGGGCAGTTTCCAGGAGAGTGCTTAATTGTGTTGGCAGCAAGTGACAAAGAGATAACTTCCCACAGGTTACCCTCAATCAGTGTGGGGCAATAGTTGATAGACAAATGTACTACCTTTCTTGCCCTCAGTGAAACAATTTTAAGGCATGTTCCACAATCTCTCAGAGGGTCCCAGGAAAGGCTGGAGACCCAGTTATCCATAGCAGTAAGCTGTAACCCTTTTATTAACACACCCTTTATTACTTTGCCTTCCCTTCCCAGTTTCTCCTCTATACACTCACATTGCTTCTGGGTTCACCACTCAAATAAAAACCTGCTCCGAAATCCTAGATCTTCTTTTGGAGGAATCTAAGCTAAGATAAGAGCCACTATATAAAACATACAAATGACATTGCTCTTGTAGAAGCAACCCTGCATGCCCAGGGGCTTTCTTGTCCCCCTCACCCCCACTCCAGGAGTTCCCTGGGAACCACTGTTGAACTCAGCATGGAAATCTCTGGACTGGATGATGCCTGGGGTCCCATCCAAATCTAATGCTTTTATTTTGTGGGTTTGTATTATTTATCTAAATTCTTAGAGCTTTTCCTTAGTAACTAGAAGGAACCCTCAGGGTGATGGTGGATGAATAAAGGTCTTGAAGTAGCAATTTCAGACCTTCTTATGGTAAGCAAATTGTAATATTTTTCAATAAAAGCAAAATAGGTGGAATCTTTTCTGCTTATAAGCTATATATAAATAAATCACTACTATCTCTGGGTCTCATCTGAAAAATACATTAACTTTTTAATAAAAACTAGGTCAGATGGGATTTCTTTCAGCTCCAGATATATAATTTAGAATTCTTCAGAATATCCAATTCTGAAATTATTAATATGTTTTTTTAATGTTTTTAAATATATATTTTTATTACAGAAGTCGTGAACTTACAAAACAATCATGCACATGTGTAGAATCCCCATACAACATCCCTTCACCAACACACCACACTGTTGTGGAACATTTGTTACAGAACATTTGTTGTATCATGAGACTAATACCAATAACTATGGTCCATAGTGTACATTTGGCATATTTTTTCCATATCCCATTATTATTAACACAGTGCATCTTTGGTATTGATGCAAGAATATTATAATATTGCTGTTAATTATAGTCTATATATTATATTAATTGTATTTTTTCCCCATGCTTTTCCACATTCCCACCACCCTGCAATAGTGATGTACATCTGTTCTAGCTCACAGAAGGACACTCTTGGATTTGTACTATTAAGCACAATTCTCATCCACCTCTGGGTTCACTGTGTTATTCAGTACCTAGATTATTATCTAGCTTACTTTTTTTCCCAATGATAATGACATTTTACCCATGTCATTATCTTTTTTTAAAAAAAAGATTTATTTTATTTATTTATTTCTCCCCACCCCTCATTGTTTATGCTGCTTGTCTGCTCTCTGTTTCCATTCCCTGCATGCTTGCCTTCTTTCTTTTAGAGTCACTGGGAACCAAACTTGGGACCTCCCATGTGGTCGGTGGGCGCCCAAGACTTGAGCCATGTCTGCTTCCCTATCTAGCTTATTTTCAATTGACATTTATATCCCTAGACTACCCTTTTCAGCCACATTTCCACTTATAAACCAGCTGCTATTCACTATAATGTGTCACCATCAACTCTATCCATTTGCACACTTTTACAGTCAAGTTAATTAAAACTTCTACATACATTAAACACCAGTATTCCTTCTCAGCCCTTCTCTTATTTCCTAATAACCTATACTCTAGGTTTTAACTCCATGCATTTACTCTTCATATTTAGGTCATATCAGTGAGACCATGCAATATTTGTCCTTTTGTGTCTGGCTTATTTCACTTAGCATAATGTCTTCAAGATTCATCCATGCTATCATATGTGTCCCAATTTTATTTCTTCTTACTGCAGCAGAGTGTTCCATCATATGTATATACCACATATTGTTTATCAATTCATTGGTTGATGATACTTGGGTTGTTACCATCTTTTGGCAGTTGTGAATAACACTGCTATGAATATTGGTATACAGATGTCTGGTGAGTTGCCCCTTTTATTAATATATAATGTCCTTCCATGTCTCTAATAACAGGTTTTCTTTCTTTCTTTTTTTTCTTTTTGGAGTATATACAGTTTTTTAATTTTTAAAATATTTTTATATTTTTTATTTTTTTATATTTTAAAATATGCTTAGATTACATAAATGTTACACAAAAATTACAGGGATTTCCATGTTCTCTACCTCCCACACCTACCATAACATCCCACATAAACATCTTTCATTAGTGTGGCACATCACCTAAAATGGATATGCACATCCTGGAGCTTTGCCACTAAGCATGGACCATAGTTCACATTGTAGACCCCACTCTCTTCCACACAGTTCTGCATGTAATATGCTGATGTAAAATGCTCTATATCTTTTGTTGTAATGTTACTCAGGATAATTCCCAAGTCCTGAAAAAAAACCTGTATTACAACTGCTTTTCCTTTCCCTGCTCCAAAAGCATCCAGTGGCCACTGGCTCCACCTCACTGTTGTAATTTCTTCCATTGCTTGAATCACAATATGTCTACAACAGAATATCATTAAGTCCACTCTAGTCTATAGCTCTTCCCCTAATCCTGAGGAGTTTGGGATGGTGATGTCCACTCCACCTCCAAGTGAGAGGGGGCTTATATCCCATGGATATGGTGGATGGGATTATCCCGCCTGCAGCTGCAGGCTCTCTCCATTCCCTGGGATGGCCATTGTCCATCATCATCTCCTTACCAGGTGACTTGGGTGAGTCCATTGAGCTGTAGAGTAGGAGTTGCAGTTCCACCGAAATTCCAGGCATAGCTGGCACATGGGCAGGCCCGAGGTTCCAGTCTCTGGAAGTACACCTACAAAGTCCAGCATCACATATAGGTTTGAATAGAGGGACAGGTTTGCTTTTAAAGTCTATTTCATCCGATATAAGTATAGCTATTCCAGTTTTTTGTTTGTTTGTTTGTTTGTTTGTTTGTTTGTTACTGCATGCTTGGAATATCTTTTTCCAGCATTTCACTTTCAATCTATTGGTATCCTTGGGTCTAAGGTGAGTCTCTCATAGACAGCATATAGATGACTCATATTTTCTTATCCATTCAATGTTATTACTGTAAAGGCTGTTCTTATGTCACCCATTTTGACTTTTGGGTTTCATCTGTCATATTTTATTTTCACCACTCTTTTTACACTTTTAATTACTTTTATTGACTTAATCTTCATTTCTAGACTTTCTTCCAAGCCTCTCTTTCCTGTCTTTTCTTTTCAGGCTGTAGGACTCCCTTTAGCATTTCCTGCAAAGCCGGGCTCTTTGTTACAATCTCAGTTTCTGTTTATCGCGGATATTCTAAACTCACCCTCATTTTTGAAAGACAATCTTACTGGATATAAGATTTCTGGCTGGTACTTTTTATCTTGCAGTATCTTAAATATAACTTGCCACTGCCTTCTTGCCTCCATGGTTTCTCATAAGCAATTGGCACTTAATCTTATTGAGTATCCCTTATACCTTATACATCACTTTTCTCTTCCTGCTGTCAGAATTCTCTCTTGCCTTTGTCTTTGTCGTTTGACATTTTTATTAGTATATGTCTTGGAGTTGGTCTATTTGGATTTATTCATATGGAAATATATTGTGCTTCTTGGTCACAGAGATCTGTTTTTCAATTGGGTTGGAAAGTTTTTTTCAAATTATTTCTTCAAATATTTCTTCTGCCCCTTTTCCCTTCTCTTCTTCTGGGACACCATCACACATATGTTTGCATGTCTCTTGCAGTCATTTAGTTCCCTGAGACCCTGTTCAATTTTTTAATATTCTTTTCTTCATCTATTTTGTATATTCTATTTCAGAGGCCATGTCTTCAAGCTCACTGATCCTTTCTTCTGCCCCCTCAAATCTGCTATTATATGCCTCCAGTGTCTTTTAAATTTCATTTATTGTGCCTTTCATTCCCATAAGATCTGCTATTTTTCTATGTATGCTTTCAATTTCTTTTTTGTGCTCACCCAGTGTCTTCTTAATATCCTTAATCTCTTTAGTGACTTCACTGAATTTATGAAGGAAATTTGTTTGAACATCTATGTTTAGTTGTCTCAACTCCCTTATGTAATCTGGAGGCTTATCTTGTTCCTTTAACTGGTCCATATCTTCCTGTTTCTTGGTATGGATTGTAATTTTTTGTTGGTGTCTTGGCATCTGGCTTACTAGACGCGTTTATTCTGGGTGCAGCGTCTCTCTTTACTTTAGGGCTTTCTTGCCCTTTCTCCCTTGCTGGTTGTGTAGTAGGAGCTGAGGATGTAGTTGGTATAAGTTGTGGAGGCTGAAGCTGCCTGCATTGTCCCAGGAACCAATAAACTTTCTCCCACCTTTTTCCTCTACTGGGGGTCAGGACAGAGACACATTGTGTGTAATAACCCAAGTCATGCTGGCCTAGACTGTCTGTAGTTGCCCAGAGAGATTGATGAAGCATAACATCCCTTCCTCCCCTGCCTGGGCAGCAATCTTTGCTGTGCAGGTCCAAAATGACTGCAGTTGCCCAGGTAGACTGATGTGACACTACCCCCTGTCCCCCTCAACCAGGGGAAGGAATGAACCCTCCAGAGTGCCCAATGATCTAATCTGTGTGGGCTGAATGCACCTGCAGTTGCCTTGAGAGGTTTAGGGAGTTCTGTCCCTTCTGCCCTTTATGGGGTGGGAACAGAACCACTGACACCCAACAGTTCAGTCTGTGTAGGCTGAAAGTGCTTGCTGTTGCCTGGAAAGGCTGAGGAAACACCAGTCCCTCCTATCCTACTGGGGGCTGGGGTGGATCCAAAGGTGTCCAACAGTCCAGTCCGTGTAGGTTGAAAGAGTCTGCCATTGCCTGGAAAGGCTGAGGAAGCACAGCAAATCTCCTATCCCATTTAGGGTTGGGGATAGAACTACAGGTATCTGACTATTCAGTCTGTGTGGGCCCAAAGCACCTGTATAACCCAGAGAGCCTGGGGAAACACTGCCCCCCTCTTGTCCTAACAGGGGTGGGGGTGGAGCCATAGGCACCCATCAGTCGTGTAGGCCAAAAGTGTCTGTATTTGCCCTGGGAGGCTGAAGAAACACCAGCATCCTCCTATCCTATGGGAGGAAGGATGGGGGTGGAGATGGAATTGAAGGTGCTCAGCAAATCAGTTTGCGTGGGCTGAAAGTGCCTGCAGTTGCTCAGAGAGGCCAAGGAAACACAGCTCCTTTCCTATCCTATTGAGGTGCAGGGATGGAGCCCCAGGAATAGTCATTCTGTGCTGGCCAAAAGCAGCTGCAGTTACCCATAGAGGCTAGTGCAGTTCCCCCAGCTTCTTCCCTCCCGGGGGTGGGGTTGGAGCCTAGGCTAGGGCTGCAATCCAATCTGGGTAGAAAGAAGCTGGTCCCTACTGTCACTGATTTTCAATCAGCCCCACTTCCCCTCATGCCAAGAGTGTAGATAAAGTGGCGGCTACCAGCCTCTTTCCAACTTGGACAGGTTCAAACTTTAGCTGTTCTTAGGATTATACTTTAGCCAGCCAACTTTACTAATCAGTAGCTGAAGGCGATGCCCAACTATCTCTTCCTCCCCCATTTCTGGGAAATGGAGCTTCCAACTCCAGCCACGGAATATGTCCCAAGGTGGCTTGTGCTGCCAGTGAAAAATGGGCACTGGCCTCTGCAGTGTGTAGTGCTCTACTCATGTGATTTCACTGCAGATGTGCAGGGTCCTTATTCCATTCTTTTAAGGATGTTGCAGAATGCTCTTCTGGTGTCCTGGGACCCCAAACAGAAGCTTTAGATAGCTCTGGGTGATTACTACCTGCCCTGTAGGACGAGCTGACTCTTGGAGCTCCTTACTCAGTGGCCATCTAATAATATACATTTTTATGTTTATTTTTTCTAATTTTAACATCAATCCGTGTTCATTGTAGAAATTTTGGGAAAACAGGCAATGTTAAAGAAGAAAAATGTTATATTTTCTTATATTCTTTTATTCCATTTTGTATATAGATATAAATCAACACATACTTACAAATACACACATATGTATTTTTTTGTAAAACTTCACATGGTCCATCAAGTATTTTCCAATATTAGTAAATATTATTCAAATCATCATATTCCAGAATTGATTTAATCTTTTTTCTATTTTTGGACAGTTTTATTGTTTCTAACATATTACTATTATATTAAAAACTGCACTGAGTATCTCTCTACAGAACTCTGCTTGAATCTCTGATTTAGAATAAATTCCTAGACATGGAATTACTGATTCCAAGCAACTTTAAGTCTTTCAATACTTAAAAATTTTGTCTTCTAGAAAGTCAGCATATTTCAACTAGAAGCATATGAGAGCATATGAAAGAGTATGTGTGTATATATTTCATCATTTTAATAGGGTTGAAGAAAAGATTAAAAATTATACTTCATAAATAACTGGGTTTTGGAAGTGATGCTCAGTATTTTTAGGAACTATGTATTGTAAAACAGTCAGCATGAAAACTGCTCAGACCTTGCTTTGCTTTGCCTTTGCTGTTGATGTAGGTCACAATTTAAATTTAGTGTTCTTTCTTTCGGAGAACCTAATTAATGTTACACATCATAAAAGCATCGTGGGCCTGTTGAATCATGGGGAAGAGTTTCTTATTCACACAATTTTATTCATTTCAGGTGGAGGCTGTGTGGGCATGCACTCTGTGACACAGAGGAAAGAGAAAGAGGAATGACACTTTGCTTTTGGCAAAAGAAAAAAAAAAAACCTTAATGTTTTGATAGCAGGTGGCTGAACATAAACTACAACTCTAGAGTTAAAAAAATTTCCTCCACTCTTTAGAAAAAATACTGATATCTCCTATGGATGTTTTCTTTTTTTATTGTAGTATTATGCAAGGAAAGTGGTACTTAAAAAGCCATAATCCATTGCTAAAGGCATTAGTTTCCTTTTACAGTTCAGGTGCAAATGCAATATGCTGTGAAAGACATGTTACATTCTTTAATGTTTCTTCTAATAAACAGGGTATGATTGTAGGCCCTGTGAATTTAGAATCCCAGTAATTTTCAACTAGGAACTGCAATGAAGATAGAGATTTAAAACCACAGCAGGAACTCAAAATCCAGCTAGCACAGTCCATTATCAAAGGAGACATTTTCTACATAAGAATAAATTTACTAAATGAGTCTCTCCTTTCAGTTAGGTATTTAAAGGACAGTTTAAGTGCATGAAAAATATTTCATGGTATCAAAAACCATTTAAATGTTTCAGGTGAGAAATTTAGTACCTACCTTTTCAGAGACATTCAGGGATTTCCAGCAATTGGATTAGAACCCAAAAGCACATGCCACGCCATTAGGCATACCTTGCAGGCCCCACGTACTACCCTCTAAAGCTCAGTGTTTTGTTTCTCCACCCTCCTTTCCTTTGTTTGCTCTGTTTAGGTGTGTGGGAGAAGGCCTGTTGAGTGTGGCTGATCTCTGCCAGCTGTGGCCTCTCCACTCACCCTAATTTCTTTCTCCATATCTCATTTGGACCCAAGCAGTGGTGAAGTTGCTGACTGGTGAGTATGTCCTGCCACAAAAGCCATAGGCAAGACGTGGCCGCAACCAAAAGCGCATGAAAGATGGAAAACACCCTCTGGTTCATGCAAGTTAAATAGCATAAACTCCTCTTTTTCCATTTAAGAAAATTCAGCCATGCAGCCCTTTGTTGTTTCTGCGTGGTCAGAAAACACTTAGATTGCTGTCCTCTGTTAGTGAAAGAAAGAGTCCAAAGGGACTCCAGAATTTGCACTGCCCTTGGGGAGCCAATGTGGCACAGTGGTTGAGCTCCAGCTCCCCACGTACAAGGTCTTGGGTTTAATCCCTGGCCCTGGTACCTCAAAATAAAAAGAAAAAAGAGAATTTGCACTGCCCTATTTTCAAGTTTTATGCAGTTTTTTTTTTTTTTTTTTTGGCCTACATCTCTGTGGGCCTTTTTCCAGTGCCGTATCAAGAAAATAGCGCCCAACTGTACTTTTGTCATTGTTCACTCTGAGGGTGCTCACTGGGGATTTGTTTTCTAGTCATTGGTAGACATGGAGGGTTTGTTTTCTGCTTAGATACAGTCAAAAACCTAAGAATGAGCAGAGAATCCATGTTCACGTACATTTTGGGGGAAAATATAAAAATACCTTTTTGTGAATCAGTACCAGATTTAGTCATCCTTTGGCTTTTTTCTCAGTGATGAAGATCCATAGAGTTATCTTGGAATATTTTGATAGCAGTATTTCATAAGAAACAATTGATCTGGTTGCTTTTATTTTAATCAACAATCAAGACTTATTCTCTAGTCATGAGAGTTAATTAAATAATGTTTTGCTCAGGAATTCGGCTTTTATCACAAATAGCATGTTCAACTATTTGAGGGATGTCAGAGAAGCATTGTCATATAGAAAGAACAATACTGCACAAAAGACCCAGATCTGTCACTATCTAGCTATGTGACTTGAAGAAGTCATCTAATCTCTTCGACCTCAGTACCCTCATCTGTGACAGGAGGATTGAGAGTCTCTCCATTTTAAAAAACCCAAATTTAATTTTTCCTGAATTTTTGAAATGCAAGCTGGGAGGAAAATAAACATAATAGTTGCCATTTAATTATTCCTACTATGTGCCAGCAACATGTAAGAATAATGTAAAGTTATACATGAAGGGCTCCACATGTCTTCCTCATTGCAGTCGCTAAAGGAAGTGGCTACTATTATTGCATCCATGTTATAGATGATGTAGTTGAGACTTAGAACATTTAAGGAATTTCCCAGTGTCACAAGTTATTCAGATACAGAGCTTGAATAAAAGTCCAGGTCTGTCTGATATTAAAGCAGTGCTCTTCATATTTATTGAGCATTTATTATCAAGGCAGCAGTTTTCATACATCATCCCGTTTAATCTTCACAATAACATCATGAGGTAGCCATCATCATTTCCATTATGCAAATAAAGGAATTGAGACTTATAAAATTAGGAAACCTACCAAGAACAACGTGAGAGCTGTGTAACAGCAGAGCCAGTATTTATTCCCAGGTCAGAGTAATTCCAGCAGCAAAGGTCTTTTACTACACCACTGGATAACTGGACATAGCCAACTTTGTGGATAATTATAATTTTGTTTACTTTAAAATTGGATTTGACTTCAGGTTGGCATAATCAAATTCATTAGACCCAAAGTTAGGTAATATTATGCAAATGTTATTTATTTTCACAGTCTCTGGACATGGCCCATTTGAACCAGACAAAGCAAGAAGACAAGTTTAGATTAAACGCCAGACTGCAAACAAAACCTTGGACAGCTAGAGAACATGGGGAAGGGTGGCATCATTAAGATCGGATCCATGCTATCCATTTTTATAAAGTGGCCTTTTAAAGGTCAGGTAGTATTAGAATTCAAAGTTCTCTTTAGAAAAGTTAAACAGTACCCTTGAAATCTGGAGAATACAATGGGGATTAATGTCTTCTTTATTTAACTTCACAAATTTTTCTTTATGAAGGCATGACTATAAGTGGATAGTATATACTGGAAACTTATCAACCGTTAACTATCAAAGAGAGGTTGCAGGAGTGAGTATAATGGACTCCTGTCAACTCGAACATGGATAGTGTGTGAATGGGTGGAGTTGTACTCATCCTGGGCTGTTGGTGGTTTCCAAATCTGGTTGATCAGAATCACGGGTGGCAGCGGGGGTGGGGTGGGGTGCATTTCAAAGTACAGATTTCCGGGCCTCCTGTCCAGTTATAATGCATAAAAATCACTGAGGGGGATGAAACTGGGGATGCAATTTTTAAAACTCCCCAAATAATTCTGAGGTAAAACCATTGAGCTAGGCTGTCTTCTGGCTTCCTAGCAGACCCTTGAAGGGAGCTTGTGAAGAGGAGCAGGTAATGACATTTTCAGCTGTGTTTCTAGAAGGACCTTGCTGTCCTATGAGGCACAAAGAGGAAAGTCACCAGGAAACTCACTTAGATGACTCTTTGTGGGACTCAGGCCTCAGTCACAGAAAATCTCTGAAATTTACTTGTGATTTGCCTTGCTCAAAAATGTACTTTCTCCCATTTTTTTCTTTTGAATGAATAGACACTATAACAATTCCGTCAATGCCTTATATTTTATTAGTGAACAGAAACAAGAAATAAAAGCTCTTACTTTTCATTCTGAAAGTAGGGCAGACTCCTTGTGTGAAGGAACTTGGGTCAGAATGACCTGTAAGGAAAATTAAACATTAGTTTTAATGAATTCCCTGGAGCAATATGTTTTAGAAATGTGTGTACCATATATCAGAATATTTTTACTTCCTTTTAAATCATACCATATACTTTGACATGCCCTCAATTTAACAAAATACATTGGTTCTAAAATACAAATATTTTGGTATTGTTATGTATATGTGATTTAGGTTTTTATGTCCTTCCATATTCTTCTCTTAGCTGCAATTAAACAGTTTTGCACATGAGGATTGTTTTGTTTTGTTTTTTTAGATGATGGAAAAGGCAAGAATTATATTTGGGTTTATGTGCTCAAAGGAAGAATAGGAATTTCCTGTGGATTATAAAATAATGAGTAGATTTAACAAAATGAAATGAGAGACCAATATTGCAGATGTTCAGAGTTAAAATAGTTTCTGGAACAAACTTAAACCAATGAGTGTGAGTTCTGTGCACTTTTGAAATAATAGTGTAGCTCATCTATAATAAAACATTTTTTCTTTAGCAAGGGTTTTTTTAAATCATCAATTAAGTCAGTCAGTCATGGAAGAACTAAAGCCAGCTCTAAGAGTAAGAAAATTTTTCTCCCAGTACTTTCCTTACTGTGTATAATTTGAGTGAGATGTTGTGTAGTTTTCTAACAGCTGCATGTCCCAAGATCAGAATCTAATTTACATGTGAGAAACATATATTCACTTTTTTTAAAGGCAAAAGGAAAATAGGATGTTATGGGTCTATTCCATTTATTTATTTATTTTTTAAATAAACATACCCACAGCACAAAATGCTGCCAGAAGGATTAGGCCTAATGACTGTGGTGTGTTTGCTTTTAATCATTTAAAACTAATCAGGGGATAGACCACTGGAAGGAATATTAAAGTCCAAGCTGAAATTATCATTTAAAATTATATTCTTGGAGAAAGGAGCAGGATAGAGATTGAGATATGAGTTGTAAATAATGTAAAATTAATGTAAGACTCAACTATATTTAACACTTTCTATGAGGCTGTTTGAATTGTAGCGGTTTTTTTTTTTTTTTTTTTTTGGGATGGATTGTGATCAGTTTCCAAGGCCTAGATCTGCTCACACTGGGTTTGCCAGGGGATCACAGCACTGCCTCCGACATTCTTCCCTGTGTGTGTTGGGGAAGTATTGTTTCACCATTCTGCTTCTGGCTTTCCAGCCCAGCCACAAATGGCATCACTGTAGGGCGCTTTTACTCTTCCAAGAGCAATTCTCTTTCTCTTCTGCATTCCTGAGCAAAGTGACCCAGAGATAACTTTCTCCTTTAATTCAGGTGAATTCTAGTCACTTTTATGTTGAAAAGTTTCCTTTCCCTGAACTTAATCAAAGTACTTTGATATGGGCCCCCATGCAAGCCTATTGGCCTCACTTTGTTTTAAGGCCATGTCTACATATAATCATGGGTAGCTTTTGTCAAAATATTTTCCAATGGTCTGTAAAAAAAATTATGCAAGAGAGTGTGTTTGGCTAAGGAAAAGTTCATATTAGCTACAAATAAGACAACTCAGTTTATGCTCAATGGCTGCAACTGGCATTTTCATTTTAGGAGGACAAAAAACCAAAAAAACAGTGTTACTACTTAATGAATTCTGATCAACTTATAATGAATTATTTACTTTAAGGAAGAATACTGAATGAATAGAATTCAAATTTACTTGAACTATATAGTTAGTATCTTTCCTGTGTGTTGTGGTTAGGATGCTCAAACACCAACTTCAGCTACAAGTTAACAATCAGCATTTGCCAAAATCAGCTCATACCCTTTGGATGTAGTGAAAGTCTCTAATAAGGACACAGTCATTAGACTCTCAGTCAAATAAACAAGCCAATATGTGTGTGGGACTAGCAAAATCAACAAGGGCACAATCCATCAGACTTTGGGGAGCATTTCTATTATTGAGTAGTGAGGCAGGTTAGTTTAGGAAAAAGGAAAACAAGTCTAAGACCTGGCAGAAAAACATGGCTGTGAAACACATGGCATGGAACCTCGCTGAAAAACTCTCTGAGGGAAAGACTGTCACCAAGAAGCCTGCTGGAAGGAACCCACGAGACCTTGGCCATGAGAACCCCATTTGGAATGATATTGAATGAGATCCTGGTTGGGGCAAGGGAAAGCTCCAGATATCCTCAAGGGACCTCACCATTGCCCCCCCTGGGACTTAATGGTTGGGGTAACCAATCAGAACAGCAAACAGCTGGGGCCCCTCCTCCAACATTAGGAAAAGGAGGAGTAAATAATAGCTTAATAAAGGTACCCCATAAGCCTAAAACGCTCTCTCTGCCTAGAGGATCCTGCATCTATACTTCGGTGCATAATTCTGTTCTTTTCTCCCATTTCTCAATAAACTACTGGTCTAACTAAACCGACTTTGGATGTAACATCCAAACCGACTTTTATGTAACAAAGCTGAGAACCTAGACGAATCCATCATTCTCCGACATCAGTAGTTATGCTCATTTAGCTCATGAATTCTTTGGGTCACAGTTATAATAGTGGTTCTCTAAGTTTTCTGGGGATAGGCAGTTTCAATAAAACATTAAAATTTCATTTTGCTAAAAATACCATGCATATATATGCTTAAATGATGATGCTAATGCAAAAAATATATAGATGAAAATCTACACACCTCTGTAAAGAGTCAAGTATTTATTGAAGAAAGAAGAAGAAAGGAAGTTGATGTTATCTTTCACTTAGAGTCTTCTAAGAGTTCATCTAGTAACTCAGAAAGTAGAGTGGTTTGAATGTCAAGGATTCTCTGTATTGGTAACTTATCAGATCATGTGGTCTTTTTATCTTCTGCAAAGCAAGACATGACAGCTTACCTTGTGTGTGTTTAACTGAGTTAAACTCTAGAGTATAGGTTACTAGGAGATAGAATGTGGGTTGAGAAGGGGGAGCAGATGCTGAATGTATGTAGAATGTTAAATGAGGTGGATTGTAAATGTGTGGATACGGATAGAGTTGATGGTAACATATTATAGCCAGTATAATGGGGGTAGTCTAGGGAGGTTAATGTCAATTGAAAGAGAGCTAGAGGAGTATCTGGGGATTGTATAACAGTGATTTCAGTGGTGGATGATGATTGTGGTTAATAGTACAAACATAAGAATGTTCATCTATTACCAGTTGTTAAGAATATGTAGATATATAGAAAAATATTTCTTTGCTACAATAAAACTAAAGTGTACACACAAAAGAGCACATAGTTAAAGGGAAAAATATACAACTTGCATTAAACATTAATGCCAACACTCAAGCATTTACTATAACAATTTGCTACACTAAAAATAAGGAGGTCAAAATGGTAAAGGTCAATAATGGGGGTGTATAAGTATGTATGAGAATTTTCCTTTTGGAGTAAGGAAAACGTTTTGAAATGGACTGAGCTGATGACAGCACATCTCTGTGATGAAACTGAGAGCCACTGAGGGTACACTTTAGATGGACTGTACAAAGCAGGGGGCCGTTTAACGCAGTGAACCCCATGGTGAATGATGGACTGTGGTTAACAATACAAATATGAGAACATTTCTCTCATGAACTATAGAAAATATACAGTACTAATACATGGTGTTAATAATAGTATGGTTTGTGGGAATAATACACCAAATATAAGCTATGGACTATAGAAAACAGTAATATTATGATGACGTTCTTTCATCAATTTTAACAAATGTGTCACAACAATGTAAGGAATTGGTGGTGGGGCAATATATGGGAATCCCCATATGGTATGCAGGATTATTTTGTAAACTCACAACTTCTCAAATAAAAAAAAAAAAAAAAAAAAAGAGTCATTCTATATTAACATATTAACTGGATAGATATTAGGAAGGGAATGAGTATGGAGCAAGGCTATTAAATTTAGTGATGAGAAAAAAAATTTTTAATGCAAAAGATTCCCACAGAAATAAAGTCAGAACATTAAGATGGCTGAGGTTTGTGAAAAATTTAAAAACTGTTAAATCTTCAGGGAATTCTTTTTAACAGAAACAAAAACCAAGCTGGTGGATAATGTGGCCAAAGATCAAGGACTCTGTTTTCTACTTTCAGCATTTTGACCTCCTTATTTTTTAGTGTAGCAAATTGTTGTGGTAAATGCTTGAGTGTTGGTATTAATGTTTAATGCAAGTTGCATATTTTCCCTTTTAAGCATGTGATGTTTTTGTGTATATGTTTAGTTTTATTGTAACAAAGCAACTTGTACACTTTTAGCATTTAAAACTGAGCATCATCTTTCCTTTCCAGAGAAACAAAAAAATTTAAAAATAAATAGGAACAAAATTACAATAGAGAATGTCTATTCCAAATAAGAAAATACAGATTCTGCTGATTCTCCCATCAAGTGGCAGGCTTCAAGTCATCATTAGGAGAGAATTTTATTCTGAAAGTGTCATCTTAAACTGCAAGGATGTCCATTAAACATCACAATTAAACATGCCAAAGGGTAAGCCTTATTGTCAAAATGCCCACTTAACTCAAATATCTTAAACCCATCCTTTGCTAACTTTTAAAACCCTATTTTTTAAAGTTTTCTTTTTCTGTTTTTAAAAAGGAGAAAGTAGAAAGATGCATGTTGGTAAGCATTAACCGTCCATATCCACATAGAGACACAGTAATCTCTGAGCCCAATATACATAGAAAGTAGGAAAACAGCTAGAATTCTATGTACTACTACACAGGGGCCTAAAACCCTCCAGCTTCCAGTAGAGTGAAGGGAGCAGAAAGTTTTTCTTTTTTCCCACAGAGCACGGTGATGTGTTGATTCCACAAAGTTTTTTATTTTTATTTTTTAAGACAAGAAGGGTTAAAAATGAATTTGGAACAAAAAAGGGGTAGAGATTCTTTCCCCACTGCATTCTGCTCAAGGTATTTCCCTCAAGATAAGTTGGGAAACATGGTGCAAAGAAAAGAGACCTCAAAAACAGAGCAACTGAGCATAAAAGTTAAAAAAAAAAAAAGACTGCAACTTGCTCCCGGGCACTGGAGAAAATTAAAAAGGGAAGGTTGGAATCCATCAGTGTTCTGTTAGTTATCTTCTCCTTCATCCTCTTTGCCTTCTTCATCATCATCATCATCTTCTTCTTCTCCTTCATCTTTATCCCCTTCTTCCCCAATATCTTCCAACTGTTGCTCTTCTTCATCATCATCATCTTATTCTCCTTCTCCTTCTTCCATATCAGGAACCAAATAGTACTGTAAAGGATTTGGCCAAATATCATCTTGGATGACCTCTCCTGACTCATCTGTATTTACATCAGGATAGTCAGTAAACCAGCTAAAGAAGCTCTCTGGTTCTTCATGCTACCTCTTCCTGCTGGCTTTAATCTGTATTTCTTCAAGGCCTTTCCAGATTTCCATTGGATTTCAGTCGACCTTGAGGATGGATCACTACTATCATTCAGATGAAATTCTTTGGAGAGATTTTATTTTAAAAGTAAGGATTTTCATCAAAATAAAAATCTATGCTGTAACCGGATTTAATATGTTCAAATTCTGTCAGTTCAACTCTGGCCTATAATGCAGCACCTCTTCATCCTCTTCCCCAACTGTGCAGATACTTGTGGATGATTGACAAATGTTGTTAAGCAAAAATTTGGGATTTCGGCGATCATTTCTGACCTCTACTGAAAGAATGGTTGGCGGAGTTTATTATATTTCGGTTCTACTTTCAAAATCTCCTCACTGGCTTTTTCATTAAGTCTGTCTAATTCATTTTGTACTCCATCAATATGTTCAATTGGTTCTTTGGCAAGTCCAGAGCAATGTCTTTTCTGGCCTAGGGGCAAAAGCAACTTTGCTTTCTTCCTTTGAGGCAGGAGTGAAGACTGGCATTTGGAGCCATGCTGTTAGGAAAGTCAAGTAACCAGAGCCAAGAAAATGTTTGCCTGCAAGCTCAGAGAGCTCTAAATATGTGATTTTAAAAGACTTGCTGCATGCTTAGATACAACTTTATTACATTGAGCAGCTAAAAAAATTTTCCCAACAGAATACATATGTGATTATTCTATAATGGGAAAAGAGTTCAAGGGAAAATTGTATTCCTTTAATTGATATTTGCTTTATGGGACCTTCTGCTTATAAAGCCTCTGCTCTGTTAGGTGAGGTGTTCTTCCAGGGAACTTGATTACACTTTACTTAGCCTGCTCATTTGCGTCAAGAGGGCTTCTTAAGAAAAACTTCCCTAGTGACCCTGCTTGAAATGATATTCATAGAGATTGCCTATGTACTTAAAAGAAAGTAGGTTCTTAATAAAATTTCTAGCCTGGGTCTGCATATACTTGCCATGCAGATATATCATAACCCTATGATGCAACCCATAATAATCATGGTTTCCCTTATACTTGCAACACCAAATGCATTTGTTTAGAAGGAAAGAAGGATACAACAAATTAATTTGCTCTTTTGGGCATTGCACATTTGGAGATGTTCTTCAGGGTTGTCTTATGTTTTATGGGATTGTACCTTATTTTGCTTCTAAATTATCAACTTTTCTTCCTCTGAAGGTGCTTCCTGATACCAGAATACCCTGAAATAAAAATCAGCTTGAAAACTAAATAATTATGTTCTTTTTTTATACAGGGCATCTGAGGTAAAGCAACATGTAGCTCTTTTAGAGGTTGTTGGTCAAGTAAAATTTTTAAATCTTTATTTGAAGAGCTAATAGATATATCAGAAGACATGACTAGAGCTCAGGAAGTGCGATAGGCAGAATAGTGGTCCCCAAAGATTTCTGCATCCAATCTCCAGAATCTGTGAATGTGTTGCCATATATGGCAAAGGGGAATTATTATTGCAAATGGAATTAGGGTTATTAATCAGCAGAGCTTAAAATAGGGAGATCATCTTGGACAATCTGGGTAGGCCCATTGTAATCACAAGGGTCCTCAGAAGTGGAAGAAGAACGGCAGAAGAGGAAATCAGAGTGATGTGATATGATGGGAGAAGAACTCACCCTGCCATTGCTGGCTTTGTAGATGGAAGGGGGGCACGAGCCAAAGAACGTGGGTGGCTTCTAGCTTCTGAAAAGACAAGGAAATGGATTATCCCCTAGGGTTTCTGAAAGGAATGCAGCCCTGCTGACAGCTAGATTTTAACTCAGCAAGACCCACTTTGGACTTCTGACCTACAGAACTGAAAGATACTGATTTGTATTGTTTTAAGCACTAAGTTTGTTACAAAAAGTAATAGAAAACGAATACAGAATGGTGTTAGAACTCATATCCAGATCTAACTTTTCTAATTTACTTTTGGTCGGGCAGGATGTGAATGGACTTTGATTTAGCTAAAGGTAAGTACACTATTGTTTGTCTTCACCCCACCAATAACTAGTCCATGCCTAGCACAAAGACACTCAGAAGTGTTGAATATGCCTTTGAGCTTCATGTAACTCTTCCCTTGGCTTTATGCTAATAAGATTGAGCTACTTGTTCAGTTCTTTAATGGCTTTTGAAAACCTGTTTGGTAACTAAACTGAATAGTAGGCATTGAATGAATTATCAAAAATGCATTTTAATTTTAAACAGTTTTGTACCAATTTATCAACTTTGGGATGTTTAATTAACAAGTCAAATAGTCCATTCCCAAGATCAGAAAATTCTGATTTCATTGTTACCTATATAAACATGGTGAGAGAGGGAGGTTGAGAGGCAGGAGAAAGAGGAAAGGATGAGGAGAAGGAGGAGAAGATGAAGGAGAGAGAGATGGGAGAGGTAGGGAAAGAGGGAGAGAGAAACTTCTCAGATTTGTCAGTTAATATCCAAACCCAGTCAACTTAGTGTGAAAACATGCAAATACACAGTAGTGTTTGAAGAATAGTTTTATTGTCAAAAAGCTTGTATTTGTTCTGATTAAATGTGATTCACATAACCTCAGTGGGATGGCAAAGTCAGATTAAGTTGAGATTTGACTGGGTTTGCATGACCAATAGCCTTTCCAATTTAATGGAATAAATAGTGCCTTTTTGTGTGCTTAGCTTATTGACATTATCTAAACAACAATAAATTCTTTTAGAAGGAATAGTAGAATTTTCTGATATCATGGTTAAGGAAGACCTGGGATATAACTGCATTTTATCATTTGGATTCAGATATACCAAATGTGTAGTGTAAAAATCTGCTAGGAATAGCCAGTGCTGCAGATGATGGTTCTGTCTTGCTGTTCCTGCATATGAAGATGTCCCACTGTGTAGTTTATGGATGGAATCTAATATAAAACTATATGATGGTAGAAAAGCAAGGTCATTTTAAGTTTTTATCATTTTTAAGACATCAGTCCATTATGTGCATGTGAATATATCTAAATATTTTTCTTATGGCTGCTTAACCAATAGATTAACAATATGACTTTTACAGGCACATTTATAAAAAGAACTCATTTTTGAATTTTCTAAAGTCATATTTAGAAAATGTATCAAGACTATCAATAATGGCAATTTGGAATGTGGAAATCTTTCTGAGTATTTTTAAATATCACAAACTAAAAAATCAGAAAAAGAAAGAAAATGAACATGTATATTTGCAAAGTATTTTAGCTTTTCTATATAGGCCAAGATATACAGCCAGAGCCACTGAATATCTGAAGGGAGTATGGTTGATGGACCAGACAATGTACCTTAACATTTCATGGCTCACAGACTTCTTTGGAATTCTGATGAAATCTATGGGCCCTCACCTTAGAGAAATGCATCCATACACCCATGGACACACACACAGTTTTATATATCACATACTATCTCAATGAATTTATAGATCCTTGAAACTCATTAATGAGCTTCTTAAGGCTAAGAGCCTAATGTTCTTTAAAAGTTTGTGGCTTTCCTGTCTTGACTACACTAGTGCAATCAATATGAAGTTAAGTTCTTTAAAAGACTTCAGAAATCTGATTGGTACTTTCATATTGTAAGGAATGAATTATTTGGGACAAACTTAAACTTCAAATTTTAGCCAGCTAATGATCTAACCTTAAGTGAAGTCTAGGGAATTAATTCTGCTCAAAGTCTAGAGTATTAAGGCAAGCAGAAAGTTTTAGATGGGAAATGACTTTGAGAACTCAGGGTAAAGAATTCAGACAAACTAAAAAGTGCATGTATAGGAAGCAGATTCTGATTTCCCCAGACAGATATATGAAATTTGAAGTAGGTAGTAAAGAAAAAGAAGAGTACCCAGTGTCTTTACTGCTACATCATTAAGACAGGTAAGGTTACATGTGCAAGAGTTCAGGCTGAAGGTTCCAGAAGCACAAGAGGAGATCCTGAGAACCTGGGCATGGAAGTATTGGGCAATGGGTTTAGAGAATGATTGGTTAGAGGGGGTGTGGGAAGATGGCCAAGCAATAGAAATTGAAGCTGGCTTGCTCTTGAGCCTTGATCTTCGGATGTAGGCTATCTTCATGCATTGCTTCACTGGGGTTAAGATGAAAGGTCCAAATGTGTGGACTCTTTGGAAAAGAACATGCATTTCTCTATATAATCTATATATATTGTGGTAGATTGAATTACATACCCCAACAAAGACAAAGACATTCTCTTAGTCTTAATCTGTATTCTTGTGGGTGTGAACCCATTTGTAAACAGGATCTATTGAAGATGCTATTTTTTTAAATCAAGGAGTGATCCAACTGGATCCAGGTGGGCCTTAGTTCATATAATTGGAGGCCTCATAAGAAGGATTCCGAGAAGGCCAGAAGTTAGCAGAAACCAGAAGAGCAGTCACAAGGAGAGAGAGATTACTAAGTGATGGGAGGCAGAGATGTAAGCCAAAGAACCCTAAGGATTGCGGCAAGCCAGCACCAGAATGCTACAGACTTCTGGGAGAAACCATGGTCTTGCTGACAACTTGACTTTGGACTTCCAGCCTCCAAAACCATGAGACAATGAATTGCTGTTGTTAAGCCAACCCAGTTGTTATAGCTGTCTGCCAAACTAAGACATGTCTCTAAATAAAGAGATCATGATAGTAGATAAATTCTAGTAAGGTCAAATGGCACTTTCTCCATGGAACTCTCTTGGATCACTCACATCTCCCCAATAAGTTATTAGTAATGCCATTGAGATTCCAGCTGGGATCTTTCCTCCCCTTAAGATCAAGATAAGATGAATTTGAATCCTCTGTAGAATTTTTGACAACTTTTGATGAACTTGATCTTTGTTGGAGATTTTGGTGAATTCTTGGGCTTCATCAGGGGTTCATGTTCTCAACTCCAACACTTGTGGCTGTTCATTGACCTTGTTCTGGCATCAGTCCAAATGTGGGACTTCACCTCTTTCTTTGCTTTGTGTGCATTCATGCATGCATACACACACACTTACTCATGCAGAAATTTGTCTTTAAAACAAGGATTCATTGTATAGAGCTGTCTTAACTGATAGTTTGGGGAGATGAAGGTTTAATATATTTCAGAAATTCAGTTAAAAATAAAATATTTAACAGTTCTGTGCAATGGGGACAAATGAAGGTTGAAATCTAGCCAATTACTAAACCATGGGTCCTGGTCATGGGGAAATGTATGCCCAGAGGAAGAAGAACCTTTAAAAACACACACACAAAGACACCAGACCATCCACTTTTCACTACTTTTGCTGAGCTCATCCAGAGGTAACATCTGTTTTGACTTTGTACAAAGGTGTCATGCAGAATAGCAATGGCTCTGCCTATGTTTAAGAGTCCTTTGGCCTCTTTACCACATTGCTAAGCTGTTTCTAAGAGCCCAGGTTATGGAGGTAAACTGCTTGGGTTTGAATCTTGTCTCTGCCATACACTCACTGTGTGACAGTGGACAAGTTACTTAATATTTCTGTATCCCAATTTCCTCATCTGTGAAATAGGAATGATAAAGGTTCTACCTATGTTATAGGGTCATTGTGAGGACTAAATGATGTGTAAGCATGTAAAGTACTTAGAACAATATCTAGCATATAGTGCTCAATAAATGCTAGTCATTAATATTCTCTCAAATATGTCATTTTATGCAATAAATGACAATATTTTATTCATACAATATATTTTAGTAGTATTATGTTACAGAATAAAATCCCCAAGCCTCAACATGATATTTAAAGCCTTTTCACCAAATCCATTCAGTTATAAATCGTTCTATGACATACTGAGCTTCCCACTTTAGCCTTGACGGTTTGTTCACTGGTTGCCCCATCTTACAATGTTTCCCCTTTACCCCAAGCCCCCTCTAGCATTGCTGAACATATCTGATAGTACAGTTCACATGATACATTGATAAAAGCATGTGAAAGTAAGAGAAAAAATCCTTCCTCTCTGATAAGTGAAAGAATAAAGGAAGGAAAAGGAGAGAAATCCAAGAGTTCTTGAGCTGGTTGTAAATGAGAATTTAAATAAAAGGCTTTTATTGGGATGCTTATTACCTTTGCATATAACATATCCACTATATTATGTCTACCCATAAGCAAAATCATGAGGCAGACTTTCATTCAAGCAAGTACCAATGTTTCCCCTAGGGAGATCTGGATTTAAGTGGGGATTAAAGCCTCAAATATATGATGTTATAAAGAGTGACATTTTGGAGTTTAACGGACAAAGGGGGTGTATAACGTTTTTTCAAATTGCCTTGAAATATCATCCTTTGTGCTGTTGCTTAATTTGCATTATCATGAGCATAGTTTGAATGCTAATTAATGAATGAGGAAAATGAAAAAGATAAAAGCTGAAGGGTGTCCTGGCCCCTCGTGTTTATTTTTCTGCCTTTCTTCACTGGTAGTGGTAGAGCTGTTACTTCAGATTATTTAATTGGTCTCTTTCTCATCCTTAAGACCTAGTTTTTTTTGCTCTGTGACTATCACTTTGGTGTGTGAGAGAGTCTAAATGCCAATGGTTTCCTTCTTTAATTTTGGTGATTATTTCCCATGCCCAGAGGAAAAAGTCATCAGGGAAACTATCCCGAAAGCTGTGAACAATCTGGCAAGGAATTCAGAGAGTAGACAAAGCTACTGAGAAGTTTTTAGGTGCCTATAGATAAATCACATGGTTGCCTTATCTGACCTTTTGCTTTTGTAGCTGACATGCCAACAAAGCTTCACTCAAGTAGGCAGAAGGATTCTATGGTTCTGACCAGGATTGACACTGATTCTTGTATCTCCTTAAAAGCACTAAACTGGGAGTAGGAGACTTGTTTTCCATTCTCAGCTCTGTTGTTAATTAAGTCTTTCAACTGGTCTGTGTCTTAGTTTTTCATCTGTAAAATGAGAGCTCATTCACTGAAATATTCATCAAGCTCTAGGCATTGTTTCAGGTGCTGGGGATATGGCAGTCAACAGAACTGAAAGATTCCTGCTCTCAGTGTGTGGAGGTGGGGAGTATGGAAGGTAAGTTAATATATAAGAAACCTCCAGACACTGATAGCTCTGAAGAGAGGAACACTCTCTGGAAAGTAGAGTGCTCTGGAAAGTGATTCTGGGGTGGATTAGGGAAGGCCTCTCTGAGGAGAATGACATCTAAGCCATATATGAGTGATGGAATCAGCCATTTTATGGGTTAGCAATTCCCAGGGAGAAGGCACAATTGGTGCAAAGAAAAGCTCCAAGGCAAGGATTAGTTTAGTGTTTTTGAGGGACTGGCAAAAAGCCAGTATGAAGAGAATTAAGGGGAGAAGGACAAGAGTTGAGATTCAGGGGCCATGAAAGACCTGTTGTCATTGTAAGAAGTTTGAATTTTATTCTCATCGTCATATGAATCCATTAGAGCAGCATTGTACAATGTAAATAAATTGCGAGTCACAGATATAATTTTAAATTGTCAGTTAGCCACATTAAAAATGTACCAAGAAACAGTTAAACTTATTTTTAATAACATGTATTATTTAACTCAATATATTAAAAATGTATAATTCAACATGTATATACTATTAAAAATTTTTAATGAGATATTTTACATTCTTTGTTGTATTAAAACTCGAAATCCAGAGTGTATTATAGACTGATAGCACACCTTACTTTGGATGTCAAATCTTCATTAGAAATACTTGATCTGTATTGAGATTTCAAAAAATTTACAATTTAAATAGTGAATTCATATACCCATGTTGTTCCTAACATACTTAAACATTTTCTAATAATTGCATCAATATCTGTTTTTAAATTTAAATTAATTGAAATGAAATACAATTAAAAACTCAGTTCCTCGGTTCTACTAGACACCTTTCAAATGGTCAATAGCCACATGTGACTAGTGGCTGCCATCTTGGACAGCACAGCATTGGAGGATATTCAGCCAGAAAGGACAGCGTTTGATTTGCTTTAAAACATCACTGACTGCTATGTGAAGCATGGACTGTGGCAGAGAAAGGCTGGACATTGGGGACTGATTAGGCAGAGCACAACAAATTTTCTATCTGGTCATGGAAGACCAGAGAGTAAGTATTTTAGGCTTTGTGGGCCATACAATCTCTGTCCAGCTACTCATCTGTGATTTTGTAAAGCAAATGCAGCTATTGACAATTTGTATACATGTCTGTGCATGTCTGGGTTGCAAGAAAACTTTATGGATATGAAATTTGAGTTTTATATAATTTCACATCATGAAATAATTAGTATTCTTTTGTTTCTTTCCATTTAGAAAGGTAAAAACTATTCTTAACTTGTGGGCTGTATACAAACAGGGAGTAGGCTGGATTATGAGCTGTAGTGTGCTGACCCCTGGGTAAGAGCTCTTTAACAGTAGCCCAGGTGAGAGGGGATGGTGTTTGGGATCTGGGGACACAGCTTTAGGAGGAGGATGGTTCCTGTGTAGAGCAGGCTAGACTTGTTGATAATCTAGGTGTCAAGGAAATAGAAGAGTTGCGAATGAAGCCATGAGGCTTCATTTTGAGTCTTACCAGATGATTTCTAAAGTTCCATTTAGCTCCTAAAATATTTGATCTAAGATCTTTAAGTGGAAGCCATTTTTTGAACAGAGTTTGGAAAGATTCTCTTCCTACTTCTTGAGTGGATGCCTTCCAGGATCTGGAAATTGCAAACCTGGAGATTTTCTCTGAAGAGATATATATTATAGCTCTTCACTGACAGCCTCATTAAGCTCTTTTATAATTTTTATATTTGTGTGTTGTAGAATTTCATGATCTTAAGACAAACTTCTCTAGGCACCAGTGATACACTTCATTTCTGAAGAGCTATGATCCTGTTTGAATAGTTTAAACTTGCTTGTTTTAAAATAGGTTCTATGGGAATTACAGATAATTTATGCTCTTTTCCTCCCTTTTTTGTTTCATTCTATTGTAGTTATCTCCCAGTGACTAAAGATTTCATGGATTAAAAGAACAATTGATTTTGTTTTTAGCTTTTATTTGAAAGTATCCCTTTGCAAATACATTATGTGTCTCCAAAGAAACTCATAAATTGTAGACAAAGCAAAAGTCAAAATTAGATCTGAGTGTGGTGCAATGCCCAAAGGAAACTCTTTGTAAAGGTTACGAGCTGTAAGAAAACAATTTGTATGGTTAAGAGTCATGGAGTTAGATGCTGTTAATGGAGTATCTGTAATGATTATTTGGGCATTGGTTGCTCATTGCATCTCTTTGGCAACTATTCAATGTGTTACGTTGGAAAACAGAGAGATCTGTAATTCGGCACCTATTACACCAGAGAAGTGTGTGGAGGAATGTGTTGTCCCACATCAAACAAACTGCACCTCCTCTTTCTCCAGATTTTGATAATTTCCCACCCCCTCCTAAATTGTCATTGGTGCTGATTGCAAGAATAAAGACGAATTACTTCAGTGAAAGGATCATAAAGTCAATCATGTGGATAAAATTACTGAGCCATCCAGCCAGCTGGTCTCTATTTGGCTCCACTTTGGTTCATTAGTTTATGGGGTGAATTCACTCTATATTTAAGGAAAGCAAAAACGGCATCAAAACTAGTTTGTAATTAATTGCAGCTTTTTAGAAAGGAACACATTCGCAAATGGAGAATAAGCAATGTCAGAGCCCAATTTCTGTTTGTGTTCTGGACCTGTCTGAAATGTAAATTTCTTTTTGCGTTTATATTAATGCTAGGTACAGATCAGGCACATTTGCAGACCCTGTTTTAAGAATCTCTTTTTTTTTTGCACAACTTTAAAATAACACCTCATTGGTTGACTGGCACATGTGCCTCTCCAAACAACTTAAGAGTCATTAGGATGCCAGCTCTATACTCTTGGCACCTGTTTCTTTGTATTGTCATTCAGGTGATTAGATGGCCCTGGGCAACTGTAAGCTGACGTTTAAATGTCTGTACATCACAAAAACATTGTAGTTTCCATGCTTTGTTGGTGGCAAAATGGCTAACGTTAATTACTTGGACATTTAATGGACTCAGAAATAACAAATACATGATTCTCTTGATTTGAAAACCTTTTATCAAAGGACATAAAAGCAGCCAAGCAGCTTGAGCTGTGCCCCTAAACTCCTCCTAACAATGGCCAAAGTAAGTGAGAACTCATATGCTTTTAAACAAAAGGAGCCCAGTAGGATGGAGCATTAATATTTAATGCTAACTCTCATAAACATAGAAAGGAAAAATCTGTTGAACATAGATGCCAAATGTCATAAATATACCTCCCTTTGTCAAAGACTGGAATTAGTTCTCACAGAACACAACAGGCAAAGGCAAAACAGAACTTCACTTGGCTACTTATGGTGGAAACAACCCACCCCAGAGTAAGTCAAGCTACTGACAAAGGCATTTCTCTGGCTCACGAGTATGAGTCCAGAATGCATTTGGGGGGATGTCCAAATACACACAAATCCCTACCAGATGCCACGAGACTCAAAGGCCACAGAATTCACCATGACATTTGGACCGTCTTTCTTGTTTCCTGTTTCTCTCCAAAGTCCTGCACTCTCCAAACTTGCAACAAATTATCCATAAATTGAAAGTTAAGAAAAAGTCAGCAACATGTAAATAGACCACCAAATTTGTTTTCCTCTCTTAGTGTTTCAATTCCCTTGTCCGACACTAGGAAACCGAGACCAAGAGAAATGAAAATGGTGAAGTAACTTGTTCAAAAGCACATATATTTTTGTAGTACAGTTGAGATAATTGCCCAAAAAGTGGCTTTAATATATGTTTTAATTAATCCTCAAAAAAAAAAAAAAATCCCTACAAGGTAGGCAGGGAAGGTATTATCTTCAAAATTTTATGGGTAAATGAATTGAAATTCAGAGAGGTAAAGTAATTATCCCAAGACCAGGCAGCTAGGAACTCACGATCCTGTCAAGCTGGTTCTTTTTGACTGTGCATGTTCCATTATTCTAAATTGCCTCTGAATTTGGGTTCGTTTTTCATCCAATGTAGTAGTCAGGGGTTATGAAAAACTAAAGTATCAGGAAAGAAAAAAAAAAAAAAAAAGAATAGAACTAGCTTTGTGTCTAATTCCACAAATAATAGCTTTCTCAACTAGAGAAGATATTCTGAATACCATCTAAGAAAATTGGTGAAGGAGAAAAACGTAGAATTTTGGTAAGGATACGTCAGAGATGATCTAGTCTTTGGACTCTGAGAACCTATTCTTCTCCTCCCTAAAATCCCTCAAAAGCTCCCACTCAAAATCCCCTCAAAATTAATGTACGCTCTAAGAAAGTAAAAGTAAATTTTGCTTTAAAAAACACAACAAATGACAGAAGGCCCTAAGAAATATATCACATCAGAAATGCAATTTTAATGGCCTAAGTTGTATAAATGACACATAATAAAACATTATAATTACCTGTTATTTACACGTGTGTTCCAAGAATTACTTAAAATTAATTGGAAGCAGGATTAACAATTTTAATCACTTTATGAAATATTCATGAATGTTCATAAATACCACATGATATTTACTTTAATGAATTAATGATAGTTAATATCATTTCACAGAATTAAAGGGCAGAAAAGCACTTTTAGATAATTCAGTGTATGTTTCTGAAGTTACTGCCAGACTCCTTGAAGAAACGGCTACCACACATTGATCTATCCATAATCACACAAGTGATTCTTCTGCTTTTAATAATGAACCAGGTTCTCCCATCTTAATGTACTGGACAAGACAACAACAATAACAAGAATGCCTTTGCAAATGGAAAGTACTTATACTTTTCAAAGCATACATTTGGATTTCAGGGGCAGGCAGTCCTTTCATTGTTTTTCAGAGCCACTGTGGTACCACTCTGAGCTCTAAGTTGAAGGAACACCTAGAACCTCATGGCAAGATTCAAAATTGCCTCTTTCTGTAATGGAAGTGAATAAGAAACAAGCCAACATGGATGGGTTAATAATCAGCAAGGGGAACACACTCCAGGTTTATGTACTCCATGTGCTGCTAAAATGTTTTCTTTTCAAGTCTTAACGAGTGTGTTCCCCACCAGTACTCTCCATCCTTGCAACTCTCCTTAAATCCTGCAGGGGAACACCAATTATAATGAGCACTAAAGCAAATAAACTAGATGGTTATGTTGTAACATGTTGTCAAGGAAGTATTATTGGCAAAATGGCTGGGCGGTCGGAGGTGGGTAGTAAATGGAAAGGGGATGTCAAGTGTGGAGTGAAAAAACAAAGGCAAAGAAGAATTTGATGCACAGAATTTGATGCACACGGGATAGCTCAACAAATGCTAACCTTTATTTTTATCCTTATTAGCATATCTTCAGGGTTATTTAGGGAGAGGGCATTTCACTTGTTTGATGGAAATGTTTGCAGCTATAGTTCCCAGGGTGGATTAAGAAATTGTTGTTTTGGATAATCTGTGGATTTCTAATGCTAGGTTAGTGAGAATCAGCCACTTAGAATCCTGTGACCCCTGAGTGAGCTGGGAAATTAGAGTCGTGAATATGTAAAGTAGAGGACTAGACATTGGACTAGTGGGGTCCACCAAGAGCCGACATTTCGTGAGACATCTGAATGGTCAGGGTCTCTCTCTCTCTCTCTCTCTCTCTCTCTCTCTCTCTCTTCCCTTTTCTCCTCTCATCTCTGACTATAAGCACTAATTTTACCTCTATGGTGGGCAGAGACACTTTCTCTTATTCCAAAGCTGGGAAATGGGTAAACTGGTAATTTCTTGGAGGAACTTTCTATTTTATTGATATTTCATGCTGTTGTGGCCTTCATAGTATGGATTAAAGAATTCTAAAATATTAATTATTTTACATTTTCATAATCATCTTAGCTGGCTCTCTGAAAGACTTTAAAATTGAAGTTTAGTTTATTTTCTCTGAAAACGAAAGTATTGTGCATAGGATATTTGGAAAGTGTGAAAAAGTGAGATGAAAATCAGCTAAAATTTCTCCCACCCAGAAGAAAATCACTATTTATATTTTGGTATATTTTTGTTCTACTTTTTATCCATTGAAAAATGTTAAGCTTTTAAAAAATTAATATCTGGACTGCTTAATAAAATTAATTCCATGTGGAAAGATGTAAAATGGAGAGGACTAATTTCCCTCCCTCCTCCAAGGTAAACATTTTTAACAGTTTCTGTTTTTCAGTTATTTTGGTAGTTTCAATATAAATGCAAATAATAAATTTTATCAATTTATTTCTTGCTTGACAACTTCAGAAAATATCTATTGCCTTCTCATTATTACATTCCACCTCTGTGCTTGATTTCTGCTAATTCATATTAAATACTATTTTTATGACTTTAAATAGCTTGTTTATTGATTAACTTTAGTCAGTATCTAATGAGATGGGATTTTGCTGCTTTTCTGGTTATATTATTATTTTTATCTTTTCAAGTTTTATAACATGTACATTCTAATTCTTATATAATTAACTATAAAAAGGCTGTGCTTTGTCTGTAGGTTGAGGCTAAAATTTAAATATTAGTAAAACAGCATTTGTAATATTATGATTATGTGAATATTATAGATTACCAAACAAAAATAGTGTGAAAGGGCCCACAGAAGAAAAATATATTGTGAACCTTAAGTCACAAATCCCCAATGAAGGAAAATATTCCTAGCATAATGCATGAATGTCTGGCAGATACTTTAAAATTTTTTTTCAGCTTTCTTGACTTCCTCTCATTCATACTAGTGTTTCTTGTTTTTAAATTATGTCATCATCTAGGTCATATGCCTTTGTATTTTCCCTGGTTATCCTCCTCAAGAAATGGTTTTTATGGGAGTGGCTTGGGTGGTAAGTTTTCTGAATCCTTGCCTAATCATGATACATGATACATTTGAACAGAAAATTAAGGGTTCAAATTGTTTCTTCTCAGACCATTACTGGAATCGCTCCATTGTTTGCTAGCATTCGAGGACAATTCAAGTTATGATTCCTTCATGCTAATCTTGTTTTTTTCTTAGTCTTTCTTCAGTCTGTGTAATATTCTCTCTTTTTAAAAGGTTTTATTTTCTTCAACTCTTTGCTATTCTCTGCGTCTGAATCTCTTGTTAGATGGAAGTTGGATATTCATCTCAGGAAATTTACTCAACTCTGTACTCCTGATCATAAGTTTGGTTATTATTGGCACTATTCTTCCTATTATTTAGTTTTTATGCTAAAGTTTCTATTTTGTCATTCATATTTTTAATCTCTTTAATGTCAATAATAATTTAATATCATATTACTCTTTTTGATTGTGGCCTGTTCTCATTCTATGAATATACTAGTCTCTTTATTCTTCCTGTTTCCTCCGTTTCTGCAAAAATCAGATTTTTTGTTCCTTTGTCTTCAAACTTCTCTTTTATGCCATTGACATTTCCCAAATGTCTGCTGTTCCCTGATTGTCAGTTCATATTTATAAAAGATGGATTGATTTAACTGATAAAATAAATTCAATTTAATTTATACTGCAGTTGTGTAGCTCATAACACACTTTAATGCTGTGATTGGTTGTATTTTTTTCAGTAAAATACAGGAGAAAATAGAATGGGATACAAAGAGGAGGCAGCATATCCAAGGAACAAATATGTCAGTAGGCACAGATTCATAGATTGGAGAGCACTTGGAGGTATAACTAGAACACTGCATTTTACAAATGAGAAAACAGGCAGACGCTTAAGTGATTTGTCAAAAACAGTGATTTTTCTTTTGTATCAATAATTACATTTCCAAAGGAAGCACATTTTACATTTCTTTGAAGTCACATTGACTTTGCCTTGCATGTGGATTAATGTTTATAGAGGGTAACAATGAGATGGCAAAGTACACTGACATGGGTGTTGGTACAGCCTTGTCTTTCAATTTGCCATTGCCATTTCTCAAATAGTTTATTTCACCCTCTCAGAATCTAGAGTCTCAGTTTTTCTTCTAATGATAGCCTCTGCCATGCTCTCCACTGATTTTGTAAAGAGCATTTCTAAACTACAATTCAGGAGATATCATTGTCTCATATAGGCCATGTTCAGAAATGGACAGAGCCTCACCAAATAAATAGAAGGAAAAGAAATTGAACAAAAATAGTCAGTCCAAAACAAAGTGTTCAGAACTTCCTGGGTTGCCATTTTGGCCCTTGTTCTGGGTCCATCTTACTCATGCAATTTGGAAGCTGCACCTTTCTTATCCTTCAAAAGTCTGAAGGTTCCAGTGTTGATTTATGTGGTGTTGTTTTGTCCACATCATAAATCAAGTGCTGTATCACTTCCCAATTTCGTAGTTATGAAATAACCAAACTGGAGGTGATGCTCATTTGAAGCAAGAAGGGACATGAATGATAAACAAATATAAAGGAGATATTGTTGCGCTTCCCACATTGCACGCTTAGATGATTGATATTGGATCTTTCCTCTTTTCTAATGAATGCATTTAATGCTATAAATTTCCCTCCAAGTACTGCTTTTTCTGCACCCCCAAACTATGAAGAAGCATAGGACATTAAAAAGCAGAAAGAACCACTTAACAAAAGGCTTGTGAGTGAAGCTATATCCACTTCCACAAGAGTACAGACTTAAGATGAAGGCAGAGAATGTAAGAAACTTGGGGAAACATTTTCTCTGACTGCAATCATTGCTTCCTCAAAATAATACTTCTATGAATGTAACTTCACTTTGAAGGAATTTGTATCATGCTTACCTAAGCATGAAGGAATCTATGTAAGGAAAAAAGAATAAAGACAATGAGTTTTGCCAGTTTGTGCCAAAAAAAAAAAAAAAAAAAAAAAAAAGATAATCATTTATTTCTTTAATGCAAACATATAACCAGCAAAGCTGTGGGAAACGGAACCACTTTTGGAGGGTAATGCAGTCTATTGATATATAAAAATATATATATATACCATTCTGCAACATTTGGAAGTTTAATCATTATTCTGGAATTGGAACATGAAGAAAAGACAAATCAAATGGTGTGAGTAATGTTTTAGAATCTTTTTAATTTATCAGATTATTAAATGGGATCTTCTTTCTGTCTTGGAGTCACAGTTGAGACCTGATAGGTTGGGAAATCTGTGATAAGTGCCATACATTCTAAGGAAAAGTACAAGACTCATCGATGTAGGACTGGCTTTTCTCTTCTAGTCTATGGGAGAGAATCTTACAGATTTTCAAAGGAAAAGACTAAGGATATTTTTTAACAGCTTTATTGAGATATAATTCACATACCATACAACTCAACCATTTAAAGTATACAATTAGATGGTTTTTTAATATATTCATGGAGTTGTGCAATTATAACAATCAATTTTAGAACATTTTCATTACCTCCAAAAGAAATCTCTTACCCCTTGGCTAACCACCCCCCCCCCTCAAATCTCCACCTGCTCCCCTTGCCCAGCCCTAGGCAACCAGAAATCTACTTTTTGCCTCTTAGCATTGCCTATTCCGGACACTTCCTATAAATGGAGTCATGCAGTATGTGGCCCTTTGTGATCAGCTTCTTCCACTTAGCATAATGTTTTAAAGGTTCATCCATATTGTAACATGTGTCAGTACTTCATTTCTTTTTATTCCTGAATATATTACATTTTACTCATCCATTCATCAGTTGATAGACTTTTGGGTTGTTTCAACTCTTTGTCTGGTATGAATAATACTGTTATGAACAATTGTGTACAAGTGTTTGTGTGGACAGTTTTCATTTATCTCGATTATTTATCTAAGAGTGTAATTGCTGGATCATATGGTAACTCCATGTTTATTTAACCTTTTAGGGAACCGCCAGACTCTTTTCCAAAGTGACTGCATCATTTTATACTCCCACCAGCAATGTATGAGGTTCCAATTTTCCCACATCCTTCCCAACACTTATTATTATCTATACTTTTGATTATAGCCATCCTAGTGTATGCAAAGGGGTACCTCATAGTGGTTTTGATTTGCATTTTCCTGATGACTAATGAGGTTGATTATCTTTTCATGTACTTATTGGCCATTTGTATGTCTTCTTTGGAGAACTGTTTATTGGATTCCTTGCCCATTTTTATATTGCGTTATTTGCCAATTTGTAGTAAAAGAAAGCTTGTGGGGTTTCCAGCTTCTCCCTATCTATTTGAGGCAGCTCTAAAAGAATGATGCATGGTCATGGGGCAGATGTGTCAGAAGAAAATACCCGTATCTCATTCCTAAACTGGGATTTTGATGATTTTCAGAAAGTCCCAGGTCTAGGACTGCCACTGAACTGGAGCAGATCCTGGTGAGAGGGCAACAGTGGGAGCGGCTTGCACTTCTAGAATATGAGAGACAATGGTGCTAGGTTTTCCCATGGGCCATCTGAATACCTGTACTGTTGATGCAAAAGCCACCCTAAAAGGACTCTAAAACATGAGTGCTCCCCGCCAGGGACAAGAGTATCCAGAAGTGTAGCACCAAGAAATATTCTGAAGCAGAATCAAAAGAGGTTAGTCAGAACATGCATTGCCTATGCCAGGTTGTGGGTCCACGTGCAGGTCCCAGTATGGGGATCGCCATAGAGAAATAAAAGCAGCCCATAAGAAAAAGAGCCTGAAGAGAGAGGGCCATATTCCATAAACACCAATCAAGAAAAGCTTTGTCTTTTCTGTCTGTCCGTGTCCCCCTCCCACTGACCCCCACACTCTCCCTCCCACATTGAAGGAGATTAAACAGGAGAGACAGCTGGGAAGGAGAGGGAGCAAGCAGCAAGAAGATGCAGACAACACTCCCTACTCCCCTTTTTCCATTTTTGATCCTGAGTTGCAAGTCAGGCATATGCCTTGCTGGGGTGGTGAGGGAAGCTTTGAAATGATTTAAGTTGTGACTTAGACCGAGTATTTTCAAATCTAAGAACAATTCTGCTTTAATACTCAAACGTGAAGGCAAAAGCTTTGGGGAAATGTCTGAGAGGTATTCCGAAAGAGTGGAAGGGAAGTCTAACAGACAATTTTTCTTAAAATAATAGTGGAGAAAAAAGAAAGTTAATCCTTGATACTATTCTACTGAGTCTAGCCTGTTCAACACACACACATATATGTACCTATATATTATCATGTTTTATCATTCCTTCTAGATGATAAAATATCTTTAAGCCCTTTGGTATATGCACCAGAGCAAATGGTGAAATGGAGTTTCATAGAACATGGAGCAATGATGGAATTCAAGTACCAGAACTCAAGCCTATGACAGGCAAATCACAACTGGATTTTGCAGCCATTTGTTTTAGAACTCTCTCTAGGGCTGTTAATATTGTCATTGACTCTAATTATTGACTGCTTAATTCATAATGCATGATTAAAGATCTTCATTTTCCTGGGAGAGCTCAGATCTTTTCATTACAGCTAATTTGATAAGTGAAAATATTTAGTAAACAAGATGGTTCTTTGGAAATAATAGGATGTGCAGCCGTGATTTTTCAATTTCATATATTAATATAAACAACATGGCATCTGCGGAAAGCTGATTGTTTAGGAAACAGACTCCCAGACGCTGGATTGGAGCAACAATATGGGTCAGTTCCTGAGAGCCTGATCCCCTGCGCTTTGGTCATGTCAGGCCCAAGATCAAGAGAAAGCTCATGGGCTAAAAAGCGTGGCGTGACATCTTAGAGACCCAGAGCACGAAGGCTCTTTACACAAACAGAACAAATCCTTTTCAGTGCTTTTAGGCCTTAACAAACACGGGGTGATGTGTAAAACTGCACTTCTCCCACTCTATAGCTAGGCCCCAGCCCGTGAACCCCTGAACTCTTTTCAGCATTTCTTAAATCTGCCCCATTGAACAATCTACGTTCATTGTAACAAATACAATCTCATTGAATTGGATTCTGAAGAGACTTTACAGCTGAGAAAAAAGAAGACTGATCCCGTATTCTCTTTAGTTTAAACAAGGGACAGAGCTCAGCAAATGAGAAATCTTGGGCTAGCTAAGTTCACTGGGATGGGTGGGGAGGAAGAAGGAAGGGGAGAAAATTGGATGGACTGTACTCTGTAAGGAATCAATTTCTAGATATCCCGGGAATAGAAAACCAGTGTTAACGTCCGTGCTTTAATTGCGTGAGTGTTAGGTGTCACTGGGTACATCTTCATTTTTCTATCACAGTGTGGTACACTTTATTTTAATTTAAATTTCCTTAGAATGTAAGGTATGGCTTGGAGTCAGAGAGTTACTAAAATTATAAAGTGGTAGAGGGAAAACATGCCAGTAGCTATTTGCAGATGTAATAGAGATTTAACTCATCTGAATATTTATAGTTTGTATTAGCTTACTGGCCGGTGTAGTCTGATAAAACTTGCACTCTCACCCAGACACACACAATTCATTGTCTCGTATCATTATGGTTAGCTGTGGTCCTCTCATTACTCACCCATTGCTTCTGTTGTATCAGGAGTAAAAATAATAAGCCATAAGCTTCCCTGCTGCTTAACCTAACAACAAATCATTCCCAATCCTGAGCCCAATGTCTATTATTCAAAGCAAATGAGAATCACACAGATGCAGACAGATTTCTTCTCCCTTCACAGGGGCAGCTGACCTCTCTCCAGTGAAGCTGTGGACCCATGCACGTTACATTTAGGAACTCGCTTTTTATTTTCAGGAGTTACAAATCCCTCACAACTTAACAAGCAAAATACAGAGTTAGCCTTGTAATGCTTCAGCACACAAATTAGTGAGACAAATAAAAAAAAGCATAAAAAAATCTTGAAAATAGCACTTGTCATCAGTCTCCCATTCAGAAATAATGAAGGAAGATGGTTTATCCAGATTTAGTAATAAGACATGACATAAATGTAAATATAACATGTTATGATCTTTCTTCTGCTTAACAATAAGCATTTTGTTCATTATTCAGTATCTCTTTGTTTACAATGAATATGGTGATGACTCGACGTTATGACATCAATTAAATCACAAGTATATATTTTCAAACAGACAAAAATGCAGATATTTTTAAGGCAGGTAGCAAAAATGATGAGTTACTGTCTATTTTTGGTCTCTAAATGAGTTATACATATTCAAAAAAGGAACATTAAAGATGCTCTACAAATCCAGGATCATATATTACTTTTACTCTGAACAAAGATAACATTTGTAGAATCCCATTAGCAATAAATCTTTTAGATTTTTTCACTTAAAATCTTATGATCCCAACGGGAAGACTAGATCATCAGTAAATAGAACTCTGATATCTGTCAGGAATTTGCCTGAATTAGAGCTGAACTAACTTGACAGGGAGATTGAGGAAAAAAAATTACCTTTGGTGTTCTGATGAATATATTCGAATTTTTCTTTAAAGATATCACTAAAATGGAAACAAAAGTACTTACCTTGTCATATTTGAAAAACACAGGATGTATAATAAATATCAATGATATAAAGTTAATATCCTTGGATAAAAGGTACTCACGGACTATAGAATAGTTTTAAAGAATATTGAACTTTGATATGTTATTAGAAGTTTTACATAATAAAATACAAATAGTCTAAAATTATGTATTTCTCTTTTTAGTGATTTCAACAGTACAGAGAAAATTACATCAAAATTGTTTTAATGAAGTTAAACTCATTCAATGTTTATGATAGGAAAGAAAAAAGTGGAGGGGGGGTATAAAAACCATTCTGGAATATTTTATATAATAGCCCCTGCAGCACATGGTCATCGTTGGCTCATCGGAGCATTGCAGTGTCTGGTGATTTAGTTGTGGAGCCCTTATGGATTAAATACCCACTTTCTAGTGCAGGTGAGGCAATATCTTTCCATTACCTCCGTTCTTTCGAAGAAAAGCATTCTCCAAAAGAGAAACTACACCGAACCATTAAAAAGGGTCAATTTTGCAAAAATATCCCACAGCTTTATTAATTTTCAAATGGGATTTCCTAATCCTTTGCTTTTCAAATTGTTCTCTTTCAAATCTCATCATCATTTTCTTTTTCTCCTTTTTCAATTATCTAAACTTGACAGAGTCCCACTCTTTGCTTATGATTTGAACAGGTTTCCAATATCACTTTAATCAACAATATGAAATCTTACATTTTGAAACAATTTTCAGTTTAAATTTTTAAATTTGCACCCTATTTGCATAGGAAATTGTAGATATCTGATAATCAGCAGGGGATTAATTGATCAAGATGTTGATTCTGTGGATTAAAATAGGTATTATACAACTATGTGATTATAGCAAATACCATTGATTGTTGACTTTGGATGAATTGTATGTCTATTAATATGTATCAATAAAATTGATTTGTGGAAAAAATAGGTGCTATATTAATTACAGAGAAGAGTGTGGGCAGGAAATAATTTTACAAGTGGTCAGTTCACCAATGAATATTTTCATGCTGTGACAACTTTTGATTTCCTAGGGACAATTTCTTAACTGGTAGAACTCACAAAATGAATCCACAGACGAGGACCAAATGCCATTGTCCATTTGACATTCTACTGGACATCCAGAGACAAACAATGTAGGTATTAATAGGTAAATAGCTAATAATACAGTCTTGAAGGCAAACTATGTTTTAAGCATTTAGCATATATGGATTTGTGCTATAGATCTGTCTGTAAGGAGGAAGAACAATTTGGCTTCAGTATGCTTATTTTACTCTTAAATCCCTTGGATTCCTTTACTGCAGATTCATTGCTCTAGGCACTTATTACACAAACACATATGAATGCTCTCTTTCTGTCTGGCACTGTGCTAGGCTTTGGAGGTGCAAGGGTGATGGTGGATCTGTTCCCACAAGGAGCTAAGGATCTAGTAGGAGAAACATCTGAACAGACAAGTTCAGTAGAGTGTGGTTTGAAAAAAAATTACTTATGGCTATAATACATTTACTATGAGCCAGGCACTGCACTAGATACTTTACTTAGATCATTTCATTTAATTCTAACAGCCTAGTCAGTGTCTGAGCACTTACATTTTTCTGAGGCCAAGGTCATGCTTTTTACCGCTGTATTGCATTGTTTCCCCATGAAAAGTCAAAGACAAAGGTTCATTCCCAGCTGCTATGATAACATCCAGGAAGAGCCCCTGACCCAGCCTGGGGGTGCTCAGGGGGTCCTTCTTGGGGGTGTTGTTGTCTGAGGATAAGAGCCAAGCTTCTTGGCAAGACAGAACAAAACAGAGAGGTGGTAGAGGGACAGGTTGCTAATAGTTGGGTTTGGGAAATCATGCTGCCTTTGTTTTCTTCATTATTATAAGCATAGTTATACTATAGACCATTTTACACTACATTACCTAGAATATAACAATGTAATTTCACTTACAATCATGTTTAGTGTTCCCGACTAACACCAGAAAATTCCAAATAAAGTCTCATGTCTTATCATTGTCCTCAATTTTGTATAAAACATTTCAAAGGCCCACTGCCTTGGGCAATGTACATAAGAGGGATTGTTACCCAACTCATCACTGCTTCTTCTGATTCTTCTACAATGTGTAGTTACCCAGAAATGTCACATGGGATTTTGCATTTATATAATGCTTTTTAGGGTAATGAAAACCCAATGAAATCAGTCAGCTTATTTAATGTTCAAAGTGTTTAATAAGCTTTTCTCTCTTTTTTTGAATGAACCATTTAAGTCTTTTTTTTTTTCTCTTTTCATTAATTAACTCACCAGTGCACCAAATACGTATCAGATAAATGAGATGATAGGGTCCCCAGTTTAGTTGAAGATGGAATACGGAAAGCACTAATTAGGCAGGCAAGAGCTACAGATAATTAAATAGTGATTAATAGATTTTCACACTATTAAAATTAAAAGTAACTAATTAGTTGAAAAAAATATTTAAAATTGTGTCCTTGAAATTTACAAGATTGCAAAGGCTATCTAAGATTATTTTGGTTTTGTTAAAGTGAAGGTTTTATTTTTTCACCTTTTCCCCCCTTCTGACATCTTGTGTCAAAGTGTTCCCATGTTAATAGTAGAATATAATGGAAGTTTATGCAATTAAATACAGCAAGAGAGTTTATAGACCATTTATCATTGGATATGGGTCATATACTGTGAATTTCAGAAAATAAAAGGGAATTCCATTTGTAGCCCACTCTTGCCTGTAGCTCACCTAATGAAATCTTTCTTACTCATAGAATTAACAGTGTATCCAGCTGAAAAGTATTTAACATTCTCTGTGCATACTAAGCTTGCAAAAGTAGAATAAAACCTTGCGTACTTACAGGGGATTTTTTGCTGCTTTTTCTTGAGCCCAAATTAGACAACTCTTGTTCATTTAGTGCGTTTGAAAGGAGCTGAACTTTTAAAATTCTGAACTGTCAGTCCCCGTCATTTCATTTGACAGCTGACACTTTCAGAATGAGGAACACACAAATCATGGGAGTGGAGTGAAACACTGCTAATAAATGCTATTGTTTTTCCCTTTGGAAAAAGGAGCACCTTAAACAATTGTTTGTAGGTCCAACGGGTTTGTTATGATTCAAAATATATGTTTGGCTGTCACCATTTTTGTTTACTATCTGCAGAGCATAAAATTACAGATAAAAAATTTGAGGAAACATAAGGCCAGAATCATTAAGAAAAGAACCATGTTTTTCAGCCCGTGTGACCCCTCTTCTGTTTTAATATGATAAACACTGAGTCTTCCTTCATTAAGGCATGAAAGTAAATAAATAATTTATAGTTCTTGAGATAATTACAACATTTCAGTATTTATGGAAAACAAGGACTCTCAAACACTTGCTTGTCTGCCTATACCCTGTGCCTTTTAGCAATCTAGGCAAGGTATAAAAATTGACTCCACCAATTTGAAATTTAATTTAAGAATGACCATGATAATTTTGGAGGCTTTATAGCATTGCTTTTCTACCATCAAACTTCTGGTAGGAGCAATGTTCCTGATATAGGCAACCTCTGTATATCCTTTACATCCTTTGAACTGACCAAACCACCTAGAATGGCACATTATATTTTACTGAAGGCTTCCTTCATTAATATTCATCAATATACACTGAGAAAGAGGATTGTTCCCTTTCTTTTTTTTTTTTTTAATGGTACTGGGGATGGGGAATGAGCTCGGGACCTCGTATGTGGAAGCCGGCGCTCAACCATTGAGCCACATCAGCATCCCTGAGTTGATTTTTTCATTTGTTTGCTTGTCTTTTTTTTTCCTAAGGAGGCACTGGGAACTGAACCCGGGACTTCCCATGTGGGAAATAGGTTCTCAATTGCTTGAGCCACATCTGCTCCCCTTATTTTGTTTTATATGTACCTACTTTGGAAAGAGATAGATAAAATAGCTTGACCAGTATGTTTTGCCTACCTTATGGTAATATTTGTAACACTTTTATCTTTTAAATGTTTTATAAATATGATTATTAAACTTAGTGAATATTGTTGAATATCTTGCTAAACCACAGCAAGATATATAAGACATTAAAAATAGTTTTGACCCAAATAATGAATTGGTAAGGTTTTGATATGGGAGTTAAATTCCAAAAACCAAAAAATAGTTATGGAGAAGCACAGTAGTGACTGCATTTTTCATTTTTCTTTTTACATAAGAACTTTCAGTTTTTAATGCAAATAGTTGGAAAAGGAAATTATTTTTAATATCATTTATTGCAGATGAACTGACAGATAAATCACTTAACTGTCTAGACAGGAAACATACATGCATATTAAAACATGAAACACTCATTACCACATGGCCTTGAATGATATTAACATCTAATGCATATATTTTTGAATATACATCCAAAGTACAGTTGATTGGAGAAAGTGCTGAGCCAAGAGTCCAGAAAATGGGTCTAGCACTGTTCTACACATAATTTTTTAGTGCCTCAGTAAATCTGGTAAATGAGTGAAGAAAAACTTCTCTAAACAAGAAAGTGCTTTTTACTCTAAATGAGAAAATGCAATTTTGTGGAAAAATGTTCTTTAAATTCAAGAGAATATACATGCAAATATTAAGTAAGCAATTTCCATGATTTTCATCGGAAGGCACGGGCAGTTTATATGCCTCACAGGGAAACCCAGTTTCTTCCTGGAGAAATCATTGCTTTGCCTTCTAGTTTCACTGCTCTGACCTCTTCTTGAGGTTTTCCTTGAAATATGTTTAATTTCAAGTCACCATCTCCACTGTTTGCTTACTCACCTTCTCAAAACCAACAGGTCAGAAGTCAATGGGTACTTTTTAAAATTCATGACTGTCATAGGATGTATGATTCCCAAGACAGCTGTTTGGTAAATAACCGGTCTTACAGATGGATAATATCCAGAATGTTATTCTGTGGCTAAGATTTTACTGGAGTTGCCCCTTATGTCCACAAATAGGCTGTTTGCTTGTTTGTCATTCATTTCCGAAGGTACTTAGGAGGGGTGGAAATCTGGAGTGAGCAGTTAAGTTCCTCCATGTGAGAGGACAAGTGAATTAAAGTTCCAGTGACTCAAGTCTCAGAGGCAATTACAGAGGTTTTCAGTACTTAAACCAAGGTAACTTGCAAAGAGCCCAATTCCATTGCTTACTTGATCTTTAAATCAATATATTTCCACAGACATTATATATGATAGCACATGCAGGCTGGCTGGGAAACAAGGAGTAGAGGTCCCAGATCAGACTTAAGGGGGAGAAAGCATGTCTTTATATGAAGCTGGATTTTCTAGTATAATCTAGGGCAAAAGTTTTTTTAAAATCTTAAATTACTTGTCACTCTATAGCAAAGAATAGTTTCAGAGATTCAACTTTGGTGTTACATAGTTACTCCACATAAAGTCAGAGATCCCTAAAAGGGTACTTTGAAAGATACATTGCAAATTGTTATGCAATTCCCTATTCTGCTGGCCAGGAGAATTAGGAATTTGGGAGGATTTTTATGTGGGGTAGGGGAAAGAGAGGGTAAAGAACTGACATGGACATGTATTTTAAGGATACTAAAATCTGGGCAGTTTTTACTGCACAGCCACAGGATACTAGCTAAAATAATTTGAAAGAAAGCAGTGTAGAGACTGAACTGATGGGCTATAGAGAATGGGTTCTGGAAAAACCCTTTCAATACAGTTTAAATGGAACTGGACATCACTGATCTCAGATTCTTTCCAATTTCATTGAAGTCCTGAGGAACAAAGGGGTCAGTTAGAGCAGTTTGCTAACTGAGCAATGTAGTTGGTTTGACTGGTATATGAACTGCACTCAGTAAAACCATTCCCTGTTGCCCTCTGAACCCTGATTAAGAATGAATGCCCATCTTATGTATTGCAAAACAGTCAACATCATTATGAGCAATCTGTGTGGCTAAAAACCTGGGCTTTGGGATTCAAATCCCAGTTCCACAATTACTAGCTGGGTACGCTGGAAATTTTACTAAATCTCTTTAGGCGTCAATTTCTTCAGGTGCTATAGGGGTTTAATAATAATTCCACATCACATGAAATGTGATTACATATGGAACCTTCTTAGCAGAGCGCCTTGCACTTAGTATGTGCACAATACAATTTGGTAATGAGTTATATGCAGAAACTAATGAAGGTCAGCTGATGTGATCATGTTAAACATAACACATAGTATTAGAATAAGGCACTTCTGGAATCATCATACAACTGAAACACCTTGTTGGTACTGGTGTTAAAAAAATAACTTGAGTTCTGCCTTATTTTTATCACCAGTTAAAGCACTGCAGAGGGAATATATTCTAAATATTTTCTAACAGTGGCAACTGATGTTATTATTAAAAATGAATGTAAAATACCGAATGATCTTGGACAAGAGTGATTCACAGGGTCTTCCTTTTTGTGAGCATGTACTGCAATCTTTATTATTTAGACAGAATTGATATCAATACTTGAAAATAAGACATCATACTCATTCTCAAATGACTTTGGGTTGTGTGAATGAGCCTTTTGTCAGTGAAAGAGTGAAGAGGATGTTATATCCCTCTTCCATTCACAAAGCCTAAGGGGAAAAAACCCAAATATCAGAAACATATGGTTTTACATTTCTGTGTCTGAGCCGGCAACATTGATGGAGTTTTATGTAAAGAGATAAAAATCTGTGCATGGACTGTCACAAGCTGTTTGGGTGAATAGAGTCACTGTTGCTAAACCACTGTTGATATTCTTAAATGGGTTGCAATGAGAACCACCTGTAAGCCAGAAAGGTTTGGAAGTAGTGAAAACCATCCAGGGCTCTAGATTGAAATAATGTAAATAAGATGGGTGAAGAGAGGTTGAACAGTATCAATGAGAAAACCTCAAGAACAAAGAATACAGAAATGGGAGTGACTTCTGACAGAAGCATGGCAGAAGTATGTTTCAGAGGGATGAGAATATCAGTGGTTGTTTGGAAAATTGGGATTACTGGATCCATTCACTTTTCTTATTATATATCCTAATTATGCTAGGCATAAAGTGGCCAGGAGCCGACACAGCTTCAGAAAACACAGCACTGAGAAATAGAGCAACCAAATTTTGAGATGAAGAACTTCCTAAAAAAATATTTGTCAGTGTCCATGACTTTCTTATTGGAGCTAGTTAAATTGCCAGATTTATACAAATTTATCAGGTGTTTTATACTTTTCTGGGTAAAGTCCCATACGTTATTTAATTTGACCCTCATGAAGCAGGCAGGGTGAATGAAGACTTGGCTAGCAAAAAGACTTCATGAAGTATTTTGTTTCAGATGAATTTGATGAGGCATAGTGAAAATAAAGATAGGGATAAATTGAGTTAAATTGAATTGCCTTCTTCTGAGCAATTGGTCCCCAAAGATTCTGGTCTCATTCTTGGCAGATTCACATCAATAAATTTGCTCAAGATACTTACTAAATGGTTGAAGAACCCAGGGTATTTATATAAGTGTGGGGTGAGGGGTGTCTGAGAAGGTTCTTAAACCAAAGGAATTTTAGGGGATAACAGAGAAATGCATGTTAATAATTAATCCTAAAACAAGGAAAAAACAATGCCTGGGTACAGAAGGGAGCACAGAATAAGGGCCAAGCACATGAGCTCCATAATCAGGGACCTGGCTCTTCTATTAGGTGGGACACCTTGGCCAGTTGCTTCAACCTCTGTCTCCTCCTTGATAAAGTAGCACATATAATAATGTACCTAAAGCCTTTAGCATAGTGCCTGGCATATAGTGAGGGTTAAAAAATGGTGGTTATTATTAATAACTACAAGCTAAGGGCTATGACTGGGTCATTATAGAGTACTTTATAGCATGCCCAATTGATGTAAGTCTTGAAAGATTAAGATTTTAACTTTAAAGTAGTGTGGTATAGTTAAGTAAAACAAAACAAAACAAATGAAATACATCTTGGCCTTTGATGTTAGTTGGCTTGGTCCAGTTTCTTTCTTTTTTAAAAAAGATTTATTTTATTTATTTATTCCCCCCACCCCTTGCTGCTTGTGTTTGCTGTGTCCATTCGCTACGTGTTTTTCTGTGTCTACTTGTCTCCCTTTGTTGAGCCATCTTGCTGCGCTAGCTCTCTGTGCCCCGGGGCTGTCAGCAATCCACGCTGTGGCGGCCAGCTTGCCTTCATCAGGAAGCCCCAGGAATCGAACCTGAGGTCTCCCTTATGGTAAATGGGAACCCAACCAATTGAGCCACATCCGCTACCCTTGGTTCAGTTTCTTATTTCTGGCAATTTTTATTTTATTTTCAGTTGCTGGGTATGCTACCTAACCTGGGTGAGTCTCAGTTTCTGGATCAGAGAGATGAAAGAAAAAGAGCTTTATCTTTTTCTCAAAGTTGCTGATATGAGTAAGAAATGTAACAGTGTTTGGGAAAGCATATTGTCATGTGCAAATTATTATTGCTGTTATAATTATTACTTTGATGTGGACAGAAAGGATGGGAAGGGGTAATTCAGGCTGGGAGATTAGCATGAACTAAAGGCATGGAAGTATAATGGCACACAGAATGTTCAGGAAATGGCCCAAAATAGGTTTGGCTGGAATGTAGGGGTAGAAGGAAGAACTTCTACAGATTGCTTCATGGAGAACCCAAATGCTGAGTTCCAGAGTTTGGGATTCATGGGGAGTCAATGATGGCTTTGAAAGAATATCTCATGTTCTAGAAAGATTATTCTATAAGCTGGAAAAGTGCCCACTGGTACATTATTAATGAAAGTCACAAGATAGTTTTAAAGAAGCACTGGTTGCCATCTTACTTTCATTCACTCTCTTTCCCTGGCCCAGACCCATGTCATTCTTTGACTATCCTTAGGTGATTCTCAGTCTGTCGTATGTATTAATAACCATCTCCGGAAATTTAGAAATATATTAATGCTTATGCTTCATTCCAGCCTATTGAATTAGCATCTTTGGCAGTAAAGCCCAAGCTATGCATTTGAAAAATTAGTCCAGAGAGTGACAATTGGATCAGTCCAGTTATTCACAGTGGACCATCTGCCTTGGGCCATGGGCTCTCCTGGCCAAGCCAGTCATGGTCAGGTGGCAGGGTCTCATGGAGTGGAATCCTGCAGAAGGGGTCTGGGCTACCCAAAAGGGGGCTGATCTGTAATAGCAATTCTAGCTATTCAAAGCATATTTTCATAGCATACATAATTTATTTGTTTCTGTTTATTAAACAAAAATATATAGTTACTTTGTATCAGGCACTGTTCTCATTAAGTGAGAATGTATGAGGTAGTTACTATTATTTTCTCATTTTGGTCAAAGAGACAGTCATAGAATTAAGATCTTTTCCAAGATCATACAGTTAAAAGTGGCAAAACCAGGGTTTGAGCCCAAGCACTCTGTTGTGCCAATTCATGGGATCAGTTTCTTTACACTGTCAGGTAGCCAAGGGTACTAAAGACTTAATTATTCCCATCATGCAGTCAAGAAGGTAGATAAGACTGACCCATAGAGTGGTGTGAGGATGGGCAGGCAACCTGGTGCCTGCCTGTCAATGAGCTCTAGTTTTCTAAGTCTATATCCATGGTCTTTTCCACCATATTATTTTTCCTTTGACCTTCTATTTGTCTGACACGCAATAAGTGCTCAATAATATTTATTGAAAAAAATGTGGAATGAATGAATATGTAGGTAAGCAAAATGTCAAAAATAATAAAGAACGATTGAATTGGACTTTGAAGGAAGTTAACAAGATCTTTGATTGAATAAAAAACCACGTTTGATCATTTGAGAATTAGAATATTAACAAAGAATGGTACAACATCACTTTCCTCTTACCTCCAGAGACTCCACTGTGCCCTAACCAAAGTGTTTTTAAAGATTTTTTGTTCTTATCTTTTTAGTTTGTAAAGTTTGAGCAATATAAAGCCCAAAACCTTTGGGGAAGGGTTGCTGCTTTTCTAGCAAGACAATTACAAGAATCAGTCATCTTTTAGTATTTTGTCATGAGTCTAGAGCCATAGCAAGATTGTTGAATCAAGAAGAGAGAAAGTGAAGTACAATCTTCTCAACTTTGCAACACTGGGCATATTGACATTCAATTCAGTTAATATTTTATTCATACATCATTTTTTAAAGGGAAAAGTAATGACTAAAAGTAAAAATCAGAGACACTTTAGAAACATATTTTTTCCAAAATAAATTATGAAAAAATGCATTTTTAGTTAATCAGCAACACAAAGATAAGCTTATCAATGAAAATGGAAACACATACTGAAAATGCAAACTGAGAATGACGGCCGGGTTCCATTACCTAGCTGTGGAAGAAACAGCAGAATGAAGGGAAGGAAATAACAGCTGCAGATGTGCAATAAACACTCACAAGGGACTAAGTTGGTGCTTGATGCCAAATTAAACCTGTGCATTAACCTTATTTGTTTCCTTGCAGTTAAGGGGAGACACAACCACCGAAATAAACAAGCTACGTCGAGCAAGCTATGAACTGGATCAGTTTTCAACCGAAAAGGTTTATGTGTCTTTTCTATGAAGAGCTTGGTTTGGACAACTCTGCTACATTAAAGGCATTTGCTTTAATCAGTTAGAGAGGGAGAGCCTAAGAAATGGTCACATGAAATATTCTGTCAATGTCACAAGATGCCTGAAGACTATTCCCTCATTTTAAATGGGAAAAAGAGGACATTTCCACATTCAAGGGCTACTTCTGATTATTCTACGTTTCTCATGCAATCTTACTAACACAGCACATAGGGTAATAAGATACTCATGTAACAGACATGTTATATAATGCCCTATGTTGTTTATATTCTTATTCTTTTTTCAATAAATCAAGTTTTACTTTTAATTCTGTGAAACAATGTCATTTCAATTTATTTACACACATGCATTACTTTATTATAAAGAAGTCAATTCATTATGGAAATCTCTTTAATGGCTTGCTAACGCCCTCCCTTTTCTTCTCCTTTCAATTTCTTTTTTCTTTCAACCCACTCCCCAACTGTGGTCAAATGCAGAATATAACAAAATGGAACTATGTGATAAATCTGGTTTGTAATTGAGATTCTAAAGAGATGAATGTACTCAGAGCTTCTTTAGCAAGATTTTAACAACAGAATACATGTCATGAATGGGGAAAGACTGGAGAAACAGAAATCCTTAATTAGTATCCCTCAAAACTTATTTTTAGAAATTAACTCAGATATTTTTTCTGCAAAGATACCAGGGTAGCTATCTAGCTCATTTTCATGGCCTTTCACACTGTGGGGAGGAACTCTGGCTCTTCTAACTTCTTTATACTTGGGGGAACAGAGCCAGGGAGAGAATAAATGATATGCTTAAATTATAAGAATCAAAAATGGATCCTTTTGACCATATCATCAGTGCTGGTTCTCATAGGCTGGCTTCTCGTTGGCAAGTCTCCTTTCTATGATAATTTGTTAATTGAAAATGATAATCTATGGGTAGATATGGAATAAGAATTTTTTTTTGGTAATAGATTATTGAACATCCTGCAAGATGAAGATACGTTTAAATTTTCGGTAGTCTTCTTTAGATGATCAGTGAGGTGGTGGGATATATGTGTGACAGGCCCACCAATATGGTGGTGATGTGAATGGAGGGTGGAGTGAGGAAGACATTCAAATGAATTTCAGTTACAGTAGTAGCTCTGATTCTCTTGCTTTTGGAAATTAGACAAATCTCAGAGTGTGACTTGTTCATAGTATTTTGCAAATGGGACATCAGTTGAGCAGGTCTGGATCCCAACATGCTTTGACTTTGGTAAAGTGTGTAAAGGAAGTTTTAATATAAATATTATCCAAAATTCATTGCAGTATGGGAAGAAAACACCATTAAGTTAAATTTTCTCACACATTTTCCATGTATTTGGCTCTTGGTTTTGGCTGGTGTAACCATGGAATTACGCATATAGAAAATACCTTGATGGTATACCTGAATAACCAGTCAGGTTAATAAAGCAGAAGACATTGTTGGAAAAGAAACACTGTTGGCAAATGTTGTATTAAAGCCTTTAACAGTGAAAAACAAATCAAGATAGATACACAGTAACAACAGCAATAGCATCAACGATACATCACAAACAAACAAACAAGTGTTTGCCTGCCTTTGGAAACGAAATTCAAGTTTCAAATTTTAGAATTCTGGAATAATTTTATGCAACTAGAAAAACCAATAAGGATTTTTCATTGCCACTTATTGATTGATTTGAAAAAGTTGTGGTGTGTGTGTATGTATTGTGTGAGGAGAAATGGCGATGGTGTAAGTACATAATTTCCAAAGTACATGGTTATCCTAAACCGCACATTCATTGTTGACAGGGTCCTATTAGTGATGTGTGGCAACTTAGCCACTGTTCACAATGACTCCATCAAATGAGACAACACAATTCTTACTGTGATAACCGAATGATCAGTGAGGTTAGAAGCCAACTGGTAAAGATGAAAATATTATTCTTGTTTGTAGTGGGGAGATAGAGGGAAGGGGTAAGTCCCAGCAGGAGATTTCCAAAGCCAAAGTTTTCTTAATTCTTACATAGCTTTTACATCCTTCTTTTCAATTATTGTATTTAGCAAGGCTCCCTCTCTGTCTTCTTACCTTTACTAAATATGACATTTATAATGGATAACCCTTTTGTTGTCCCATGGATTAAGACTTACAGGATGTTTGAAGATAATCTTGTCTCTCTTATTTAAGATGATAAAAAGAAATTTTTTGAGGTTGGTGATAGAAAAAAAATTACAAAAAGGTGGTTCCTTCACCCCATTCTCCCTCTGCCTTCCCTTCCTTCTCTTTTTTCGTTTTTCTCACCCCACTTTCTTTCTGTCCTTCTTTCTATCCTAAAATATTTATTAAATGTACAAAGCATGTGAGGCATAAATTAATGCTTATTTAATAAATAACCTTTCAATAGTTGATATATAAATCTTAAGTTAGTCATCTGGCTTTTACTTGTTTATCTCTTCAATGTGGAATTGTTTTTTAATGTATAACTTTAAGGCCTGTTTATTTTTTAAATTTAATAAAAACTATTACTAGCCTTTTAACAGTATGTACTTTTTAGCTGGGCTTCTTGCTTAACTTCAGTATAATTCATGATAATAATGATATGGCAAGATTCTGAAGAATGTTTGGAATTGTGAACAATTAAATTATATTCACTGTGATTATAGTATTAACTGTAGCTTTTTAATTGCAATCATCTGAAAATTGGAAATCCAGGTGTGGCATATATAATAACTATAAAAGTTGATAAGCATGCCCCATTCTCAGTCCATGCCAGACAGTATTGTTCAAATACGGATTTTGAAGCCCTTTGCAAAGAATAGAATCCCCCTATTACTGATAGATTAACCAAGGCACCAAACCAGATATCTAAGTTAGGTTACATTTAGAGAATAGAGAAACATTAAAAAAAAATCCATTTCTCCTCTCCATCACTCTAGATTTGATTACATTCATCATTGTTCTCCTCTCATGATTTGCACTCTAGATAACAAGTTGTTTTGAATGGAATTACCCTGTTAGATGTTCTTCCATAGTGGAATAAGGAGATTTTCACACATAAGTAATGACACTTCTCCTGTGTGGTAGTTTAGTTTGGGTGTCTTAGTAGCAGAATAATTATAGTCAATAAATATGGAAAGTAGTCTGATAATGCAAGGAAGAAATATTAAAATTTGTATCTTTAAGGCTACTAATGATAAATTAAATGTATTTCTTTGACAAAATAATTTAAAAAGCACTTTGTTACTACAGGCTACACAATTTTTGTTATTATAATAATTCTGAGTTTTCACATTTGCAAGTTGCTTCAATAGCCCTGCATATTTCCTTGTTTTATGTCTGAAACTAAATTAATTACTCTGTTTAATTTCATGAACATGCCAAACTGCAGTTATGAATAGCTACTAATATCAAGTGTTTACATAGAGAGTATGGGATGTTACAATAAATATCTCCCCAATTACCAAACAGCTGAAGGCAATATTGTTTTCAGGTAAGCTGGACAAATTTTATGTTTGCTATATTTAACAGAAAATGAAACAATTGCAAAGTCAGCACTGAAGTTTTGTTAAAATACAGTGAAGCTCCAAATGTCAAATTAAACTTTATTAAGAAACCAATTTGCAAATACAATATTGTATAAGACAAAGCTTTTTTTTTTAAGCCAAAGAATCTCAGTGAAAATAGAGATACATTTTGAGCCTGTGCTTTAGAAAGTTTTTGGCAGACCCATATGAAAAGAAGGGAAATAAATGTAGGAGGGCAGTTCAGCAGGGAACTGTGGTTTTACAAGAGGTTGGCCTAGAAAAAGCTATAAACACATTTGTCAAATACAAAACAACAACAGCAATAAAATAACTTTTGAATCAATGTTGTAGCCTTCACATTAATGTAAGTTATTTTAATGTAAGTTATTTTATTTAATCCTTAAGCAATCCCATGGAGGACATTATAGAATTAATGCTTCCCAAAATGATTCTTGTTGTACTAATTGAGAGAATTAATGCTGAGTTAGGGTCATGGTAAGGGTGAAGAGTGTGTTAAGACTGAAATTAGGTTAATCTTTCTCTTCTGTTAAGTGACCTCCACCAGGACTCACTCCACTTAGTAGAGTTAATTTTACTTCTATTGGAGGTGAGGAGGGAGAGTTAGAAACTTCTAAGGCTTCAGATTATTCCCCCTGTTGGGAATCAAGCTCTGGAGCCTAAATTTGATCTTGAATTATAGCTGTCTTCCTTACTCTCTATTCATAGTATTCTGCCAGGTCAGAACAAGGACAATGCATAGGTTTTGATCTCGTGGTTAATAACTGAGAGTTGGAGAGAGTGTCCCTCACCACTCTACCTGGCCCCACACCTTCCTGCACCTGCTTATAGTCTTATTTTCTCTTTTAGCTTCAGAACTTCTAAGTCCGTGTTTAACTGCTGCAGTAAATAGGTATGGTTTACTTTCTTGTTCTCTGATTTATGCCTAGAAAGAACAAAATTGAAAGGCCCAAAATGCTGAGACCCTGGTAACTATTTTTCCTGAGATACTGAAATATTAGTAGGGAACTTTGATTCTTAGAAATTCTGTGATTTTTGCCTGCTTATTCTTTTGCCTTTTTTTTTCCTTCTTTCAATTGGAGGCTATTAGAGAGGATTTTGTTGGCTCATCTTCTTTTTCTGGTATTACTTCCAGGATGTGCAAGCGGGATCGGGAATGGTGCCAAGCCCCTCTGCAAAATGGATCTTTGCTCTGCCTCCTCTTTCTAAGATATTTAATGAGGTAAGTTTGGGTGCTGATTGTGATTTTCCCCCATTATTATTCTTTTTAACTATTCTTTGTTTACATTGTTGGATAATGAGGAAGAGAGATTCCAAACTCTGATTTCACTGTGCCAATTTTACTTAAAAATCCTCTTAAACACTCTTGCTTCAGTTAAAGTAATTATTATAACACCAAATATGCGATTGTATAGTGTGTTTTTCAGTTTTTACATTAGGAACTAGTTTTCTATGAATATTATCCCTTTGTAAAATGACTTCTGATGCCCCAGTGTCTGCTGTGGGCAAGTGGCCTACTCTCTCTGGAGTCTCATTTATATACCTTTATCTCATTGGACCCCATGGAGCATTTGACACCGTTGACCATTTCTTCTGTGTAAATCTATTCTTTGGGTCCCACTAAACTTTTCTGAGTCAGCCCCAGCCTTTCTTGTTGTTCTTTCTTAGCTTCTTCATGAGACCCTGTTCTTCTATCTATCCTTTTAGTCTTTAAAGACTGTGTTACCCAGAGATCTGTCCTCAGCCCACTCTTCTTTGTTGTTGTTTGTTTTTTGTTTTTTTACAGACTATGTATTTCTGGCATAATTTCACATACTATATGTAGGAATAGAAAGAGATGAGGGCACGGCGGGAAAATTAGATGTTCCAGTGGATTCACGTTGAGTTTAAGGTAGCTATGGAATTTCCAAAAGAGGCTGTCCTAATGAGTCCGTCTATATGAGTGAGGATTAAGTGAGAAATCTATGCTAGAAATATAGGTACAGAAATACCATCCAGCCAACCAAACATCAAATCCTGCATTCTTATCTACTCTATATCTTTAGTACACTTAATATCTAAACTTGAGGATTATAACCTACTTTGCAAAGTCATGTGAGTGTTCCAGAGAAAGAGGAATATTGACATGCTCCAGCATGTCCCAAACTTTATTAATCATTCTCCATTCTCTTGCCTCTCTCTACTCTTTTATATTTCCATTCTTTGATTTAGTAAATCATACCACCCTTAGCTCTTCTACCTAGGATTCTTGAGGGTCATCTTGTACTACCTTCTTTTCTTCAATAGCTACAATCAGTCATTGACCAGTAGCTATAGGCTCCACTACAGAATAATATCATGCTTAACTCATTCACTTGTATTGTTTACAATACTTTCATCTGCAAGTAATAGCTAACCTGAAAAAAACCTATTCAAATGTTAAAGATTTTTGATCATTTCACATTACAAGGACTCTGAAGTTAGGTTGTTTCCAGAGTTAGCTCAGCAGTTCAGAGATATCAGGCTTTGGGATGGCTTTTCAGCAACTTCCTTGGTCTTCTCCTCAGAGCTGAATACAGCAATGCAACCATATGCATCACTCCCTCACATACCAACATCCAGAAATAGTTAGGATAGAGTTTTTTCTTGAATTCTTCAGTCTTTTATCAAGGTGGAAAATCATTCCTAGAATCCATCCCGCCCTCAGACCCCCTCCCCACTACTACCAGCAGCCTTCCTCTCAGGTCCCATTGGTCAGGATTGGGCCACACAGCCAGCTCATTCCCTGTTTGGCTTTCTGGCCTCTGTAGTGGGAGGCAGGCTCTGCCACAGGGTGGGAAAATGGCTTTTGGATGTCTGCCATATTCCCACCAGGCTCCCTGTTCTTGCTGGAGTTAAGGTTATTATAACATCTGACCTAGGTTTTTTTTTAACAGACTCCTGAATTATCTTCCTGCTGTCCTTGTCACCAACATTAAGTTTACCAGAGTGAGCTTACCAACCTGATCACAGATATTAGCAAAACTGTTATTTCTTTTAATTTCATATTCTAATAATTTTCATACTTAGTTTAAAATGTTGATTAAACTAAAACTAAATTAATACACTAGGAAATTGGTATTCAGAAATTGGACCCATACTTAAAGTTGTCATCTAAAATTATGAATAAGAAACTACAACATTTAAGAATCAGAAAGATGGTGAAGATCCAGAGTGCTGCCTGGAATCGCATTCCTTTCCCTTGGCCAGTAGAAAAATATAATGTGCTGCCTACTCTTGGGACACTGGGGGAGTGACCGCCTCTCAAATTTGGAGGCATAGATCTAGTCACTACATTTTACAAGCAAATAATGTAGACACATAATATATTTTATATAATGGGTATGACTGATGAATTGAAATTTAATTTTTTTTTTTAGGAGGTACCAGGGATTGAACCCAAGACTTCATACATGGGAAGCAGGTGCTCAACCACTGAGCTACATTAGTTTCCCCAATGTGAGTTGGGTTTTTTCTGTTTGTTTGTTTGTTTGTTTTTTTAGGAGATACTGGGGATCTAACCCAGGACCTGGTACATGGGAAGCAGGCACTCAACTACTTGAGCTTTATCTGCTCCCTGAAACATAATTTTATAAAATAAAAAATTCACAGAGCAATGTATGTTTTAAAGGAAAATGGCTTTGATTCTTTTATTTAAAAGAAGAATCTTTTGTAATATAAATAAGCTCAGATTTATGAAAAATTGGTTTCTGAAATTAGGGAATATCTGGATTATATATATTTAATAGAAGTTCAATAAAATATAGAAATGTTACATAGCATGCTTTTATGCAAATAAAGATGTTTGCAAAATAATATGAACATTTTTGGGGGGAGTCTTTTGGGAAAATTATGATAGTTTTGTTATTGGTCTTTTTTGGTCATAAAAACATAATTTTGAGTATCACAATTTGAGAACTGAAAAATCATTCTTGAATTATTATTTTATTTATGGAGACTAAAAATGATGTTAATGGTATAGTTGTAATATTTATGCCTGGCTGACAATATTTTGGTGTGAATATACATGACTACATCCATATACAATATTAATAGAGAAGAGCATTTTTATGCAGAAATGAGATCCTAATATTTATATTGTTTGTGCATCTTGCTTTTTTTACTTATAATACATTATGGGCATTAGAATACATTTTCTACTACATCATAGAACATTCTTATTTTTTTCTTTTTGCTGAAAATTAATTTTTAGTTGTGTTTTTCAGTTAATATTATAAATAATAGTCCTTTCTAAGGCATCCTTACTAATAGCTACGCAAGGACTAATAGCAGAGTAACTCTGTGGGGTCTTTGAATCTATTTTGCAGAGATAATAATGTATAATGTATGTGACTTATGTTATAAATCCAACCAGTGCGGAAAAGTAGCCCTTGTGGGTGTTTGAGAAAGGAGAGAAGAGTCTGGTTCTCTTTCATTTAGTGAACTGTCTCTTCCTTTTTGCTCGCAGTTTAAAACTTTCAGCCATGTCCTGAAGCTAGGAAAGCTTAACAGAGGGAGACTGTACGCTCAGGCCCACCTATCAAATGTGGTTTGTGAATGTTATTTTCCCATTTGGAGCCACTGGCCTTCAAGTTTTAGAAGAACACGTTCATGGAAACTCCTCATCAAAGTTCACGTCACCAGCTAAATCATGATTAGGCTAATTCATGAAGAAGGTTTCATCTCGTTTCCTATCTAAGTAAAGCCTGGCACATAGTAGCATTCAATAAATAGCTATCATTATTATTAATTTTAAGGATGTTCTGGTCTTAGAATCCTACCAAATTCTGGAGCCTCGACCCCACCCCTAAACATTCTAATTTCATTGGTCTAGGTTCAGGGCTCAGGCATCAGTGTCTTAAAAAAGTGCTCCTCCTCCATCTGGCCCCTTACCTTTAGTGTGCAGCCAGCTTTGAGAACCAGTGATCTCTGTAATAGGACATCACAAGTGCTAACTTGAACTCAATACTTATTTTGTTGCCGGGCATGACTCTACATGGTTCAAACACTCCTTCAGTTCTCACAATGATCTATGACAGGGACTATTTCCCCCATTATACAGACAAGAAAACTGATGTATAGGATGTTAAGTTGCTTGCACAATGCCTCATTGCTGGCAAATTGCAGAGTCAGGATTTGAACCTAGACTGTATGTTTTTAGCCACCTTGATATACTCTTCTCTGGGTAGTGGAGAACGACCTCATTTTATCAACATTTCAGAAAAGACCTTTCATGGTGACTCTATTTTATTCCTTAAGAATTACTACTAATGTTCATATTTCTAATATTTCAAGCATATCCTATCATTTCACCTTTACTTTGGAGTACTTTCCTTGTGCCAGTATAGCCAAGTTTTTCTAGTCATTGTGTTGAATGGCCCTTACCTTGGAGAAGCCTTGAATCCTCACATAAAGCATCTCATCTCCTTTGTGGTAGTTTTCTTTTTGTCATTGTCAATGTGAATCAAGAACAAACAAAAATAAGTCACACTTTAAGCCACACTCCTAAAAATATGCATATATATGCTGTCATTTCCAGAAATAATATGTCAAGTTCTCAGCTCTGATTTGAGAACTGATACTGCATTCTCTTCAGGAACTATGCTAGTTAAATACCTAGTATGTGCTAAACCCAATACTAAGCCCTGTTAGGAGAATAATAGACTCCTGCTCTTATGCAGCTTAGTCTGGTACAAGAGACAGGGAAATAGAGGGATTACTTTAATGTGTATCTTTGTACTTATATCTTTCCCTACTAGAGAAAGAGAACCAGAAATCAAGAATGTATGTGAGAAATTCAAAATTTAGGGGTAGGAAGCAGATGTGGCTCAGATGACTGAGCTCCCGCCTACCACATAGAGGTCTGTGGCTCAGTTCCCGGTGCCTCCTAAAGAAGACAGCAAGCTGGTGTGATGGGCAGGCATGGGAAGCTGACACAACAAGATGATACAACAAGAGACACAGGAAGAAAAAACATAATGAGAGACACAACAAAGCAGGGAGGAGGGATTCCTGGTGTCTCCTAAAGAAAAAACGGGCAAGACAGTGAGCTGACGTGATGGGCAGGAGTGGCAGGCTGATGCAACAAGATGATACAATAAGAGATACAAGAAGAAAAAACATAATGAGAGACACAACAAAGCAGGAACCGGAGGTGGCTCAAGTGATTAGGCACCTCCTTCCCACATCGGAGGTCCCGCGTTCAGTTCCTAGTGCCTCCTAAAGACACAGCATACAGCAAGTGCAAACAACAAAGGGGTGGGGAAAAATAAATAAATAAATAAATATCTAAAAAAAAAAAAAAAAATTAGGGGCTTGTCTGAAGAGGAAGAGTGGGACAGTAACATGATGGAAAAGTGAGGTATTGAGAATGGCCTGTTAGGTCAAAATAAAGGAGCAGGCTGTGCATAACAATGTTGGAGGAAGTACCCAGTTTTTATGGATCATAGACCTTTCTCTTCAGAACACTATAGACACTGCTACACGGTTTTCAGAGCTTTGGCAATGCGGTAAGAAATCTGAGGTCATGATAATTTTTGTTCAATTAGAGGTAACATGCATTTTTTTTTTCAATAAAATTTTGAATAAAGAATTTTAAAAATTCTTAGCTATGGGTCTTTAAAATTATTTTTTCTTGAAACAAATTATTCAATTTATTCTGAATATGAACAATTTATTTCTAGAAGGTTTTCTCTTGCTAGTTTTCATCGTTTCTTCCACTGTATTTGTGTAATTTCTTTCTTAGGAACAATTATAGTAAGATGAATCTCCACTCATTGTCTTTTTATTCTGTGGGAATTTTCATTTCAGATGAAACTTTCTGCAGTTGTAGTTCTACTATTAACTCCTTAAATATGGCTTCTAGTTCTGCTCTTACATTTAGGATTCTTTTGTATTATACACATTTAAAAATGTTGTTCCAAACTTTCCTTATCTCAGTCAGCTCCTTTTTGCATTTTAGTATCTTGTCTATATTCTTGTATGATAGTAGCCCATATTTTCTCATTTGAAGATTCTAATTGTGTGCTTTCTAAAATTGCATGTTTTCCTAGAGTTTTTCAAGCTAATGGTCCCTTTCCTGTGGTATTTTATTGTGAACTACTGTTATGGGTTGAATCATGTCCTACACAAAGATATGTTCAAATTCTAACCCTATGGATGTGAACACATTTGTGAACAGGATCTTTGAAGATGTTATTAGTTAAGGTAATGGGGCAGGCTACTTTGGGGAATAAAAAGACGAATCTGGAACCCTGCAAAAAAAAACCCAGAGCCTTGGAACACGAGGCCATGGACCTCTCCCTGGAAGAACCTCACGAGAATTCCGCATCTGGAATAAGATCATCTGGGATCAAGGAAAAACCACAGATATTATCCAGGAGCCTTGTCATTGGGCCCCCCACCCCAGGGGAATTGACTGGTGGGGTAATCAATCAAACAGCAAATAACTGGGATTCCTCCCCCGACGTTAGCAAAGGGGCGGGATAATTAATGGTTTAAAAAGCAAGCCCGGAAGCTAAATCGGCCCTTTTTTGCCTTTTTCTCTCTCTGCCTGGACCAGCCCACAAGTATACCTGGGACCCATAGCCTGTTATTTTCTTTCTCTTCTCTCATTTTCTTAATAAACTACTGGTTTAACTAAACTGGCATTTTCTTAAATTCTTTTTTGTAACATAGCCAAGAACCCAGAGAAAATCCAGCAACAGTAAGGTCACATTGAATCAGAGTGGGCTTTAATCCACTACAACTGAAGTCCTTATAGGCAGAGGAAATGTGGACACTGGAGGAGTCAGAAGGAGACCCATGGCCATGGCAGAGATTGAGTTATGGATTGCTGGCAAGCCACCACCAGAACACTGCAGGCTTCAGAGAAAGCATGACCCTGCCAGAACTTTGATTGTGGACTTCTAACCTCCACCAGTGAGAAAATAAAGCCTCTTGTTTAAGCCAACCAGTCTATGGTATTTGTCTTAGCAGCCCTGGCAAATTGAGATAACCACTGTTCATGAGAGATCTATTCAGACAGCAAGAGAGAAGAATGCATGTACATAGAATTGGAGCATGCAGTACAATAGTCTATCCAGTGACAGAGGAGGAATGCTGAAAACATCCTCACATTTTTGACTATAGGAAGATAAACTCATAGCAAAACTAGAACTTGGATTCACCATGATAAAGGTATATTTTGTAGGCCAGCGAGGAGATTGGGAACTAGAGAGAGATGCTGCTGGCTGTTGAGACCTTGTAAATGTAAAAGCCAGAGCTTACATGTTACTAGAATTAAAAGCAAAAGCAAAAACAAAAACAGATCTGTACAACACAAAGGGTGAACCCTAATATAAGCTATGGATTGTAGTTAATAGTATAATTATAATAACATTGTTTCACCAATTATAACAAAGGACCACATAATTGTTTTAGTTTGCCAAAGGGCTGCTGATGCAAAGTAGCAGAAATGTATTGGCTTTTATAAAGGGTATTTATTTGGGATAACAGCTTACAGTTCCAAGGCCATGAAAAGTCCAAACTGAGTTACCATCAGAGATGCTTTCTAACCAAAGTCAGCTACTGTTGATCCTGGTGTGGTTTCCCTGTGGTGAAGCAAGATGGCCACCAATCTCTGCAAAGGTTTCTGCCTTCCCCTCCAGAATCTACCAACTCTTGGAATTCAGCTTTGAGCAACCAGGCATAGGACTTGTCTCTTTCCCAGCTTCCTATATCAATCTTGGCTGCTCCACTCTCCTTCCAAGTTCAGCTGTAAGCTATCAGGCATATAACATGGCTGGTCTCTTTTTGAGCAGCTCCGTGGGCCCAGCCTGTTCGGGCTTCATGCTTAAGCAATCCCTCTTACACAGCAGGATCAAACATTGCAGTTCCCTTTTTCCTCTGAGTCTGTCTGTTTGTTTATATCAGACCCAGCATGTGTGCTGGGACTCAACCTGAGTCCAATCAAAAGTCTCAAAGCAATGTCATCAGATAATCTAATCAAAGGCCCCTCAACTGAATTTAATGTAATCAAAGGGTACCACACCCAGAGGAATAGATTAGTTTACAAATATAATCTTTCTCTTTTTGGGATTCATAAAATAATCTCAAAATGCCACACTAATACAAAATGTTAATAATATGGTGTGTGGGGTAGGTATATGGGAACTCTGTCCTTTCTGCATGATTTTTCTGTAAACCTACAACTGCTCTAATAAAAAAAGACGAAGATTTAGCTTTTATTCTATAACTAGGTTGTAAGTTAAAGTTGAGTCCTTGTAAATCTCTGAAATAGCTTCAATTTAGGATTTTGTAGTCTGCCGAATATCTAAGTTAGGGAAAAACATTGTGTGTTTACCAGAGTGTTTAGAAGTTTTGTCCAAAGTTCTTGTTATTTAAATTTTGCCTAAATCCAATTTCCTTCTATTGCTCTTCTATGGTTGACAATTTTAATTTTTCTCACTCTTTTTATTTTTTATTTCAAAATTTGTTTAAACAAAATGAGAAGGAGCAGATGTGGCTCAAGCGGCTGAGCACCTATCTCCCACATGGGAGGTCCCAGGATCGGTTCCTGGTGCCTCCTGAAAACAAACAAAAACAAACAACAAGCAAAACAAACAAAAAAAAACCAACTCAGAGAAGCAAATGTGGCTTAGTGGTTGGGCACCAGCTTCCCACATATGAGGTCCTGGGTTCAATCCCCAGTCCCTGGTACCTAAAAAAAAAAAAAAAAAAAAAAAGATGACTTTAGAATTTTAATTCATCACAATTGAATTTTACATTATCCAACCTATTATCATAGACAACAGATGTGGGTTTAGGGGAAAAAGAATAGCAAACTTTTGAGAGAAAGGTAGAAGGGGAACACTTTAGAGAACAATATCCTTTCGGGAGAGGTAAAGCTGAAGGAGAACCTTGCAGAATGAGAGGAGAAGGGATCTCCAAAGCTTGAGGATATCACCAAGACTAAGCATGATGGCAAAAAAGGGTATAGTAGGGATCTGTGATGACAAATGACTTCTGCTTAACCAATCTGTATGGAGGTGGTCTATGTGCATGTATGCTTAAGTGTATAAAAGTATAAAAGTGTATAGGTAATTGAGCTGCATTAAATTCCAAGTGCTCATAACTTACTGGATAATTAGTATAAACCTCTATTTTTTTTTTTTTTTTTTTTTTTTGGACTACTGTGGATTGGAAAGAGCAAATTGTTGAGAAATTCAATTAAAACTATCTGGCTTTGGTTATGTTTTTTTCTGTATTGATAATTTAAGCCCCCAAATGTTTGATGACTATTGTTCAAATGTCAACAATTTGGAAATCCTTTGGTCCAATACAAACTACTCAAAGATTCTGAAAATTAGGGGTACACCTGTAACCATAACTGGACATTGATTTAATTAAATGAATTTCAGAAATGCCTTATGTTTTTGCCAGTGAATGATCATTATCATTTAATTATAAATGCTTTTGAAAGCTGGATTTCCCAACTTACATTTATCTTCCTTGGAGGTATTCTTGTTTCTGAAGGTAAAATGTCAATTTGAGGGCATAAAAATCATAAATGCTTTTAAGAATAAAGTTCATGTCTCCAAAAGAAATTTATTCTTATTTTGAAGACAATTCCATTGAGAAGTAGGTGGCCTGGCACATGAGCACACTTCCCTGACACCTTTCCCTCCTTACTCCCTTATGTCAGTAGCTCCTGAAGCATGGTCTGCATTTCTCTAAGGGCTCTTAGGAGAGCTTCAGCAGGCTAGGACCCTCATTCTCCATGGCAGCAATGTTCAGTAGAAGAATAATGTGAACCACATTGCAGGCCATGTATGTAATTTTAAATTTTCTGGTGGTCAATTAAAAAAAAGTAGAAAGGAGGGAAAAGAATTCTAATAATATATTTTATTTGTCAATATACCCAAAATATAATTTCAACTTAAATTAATACAAAATATTAATGAGTTATTTCACACTTCTTTTGTACTAAGCCTTGAAAATTTGGTGTGTATTTTACATTTATAGGACATCTCAATTTGATCTAACCATTTTTTAAGTGTTTGATTGCCACATGTGGTGAGTGGCTACCATACTGGTAAATGTAGTTTCATGGTTATTATTGAGAGAAAGCTCAGGGGCCAGTATAGGAGGTAAAGGCTTGCCTTTGCTCAGGATTCAGAACAAAGAATCTAGATTTTGAGATGCCTCGAGGATTTAGAGCAAAGACTCTCAGGGAGATACAATTAGAGTATAAAAAGGATTTTCCAGAATGTATATAACTGGTTTCCAAATGAAAAATTTTAGTAGTTGAGCTGAAAAAGAATATAATCTTTGCTGAGAATAGCATTAGTGTTCTGAGATATTAAAGGAAAAAAATAACTTAAAAAAACAGAGCAAAAACACAGAAAATGATGACTGCAGTGACCAGACAATATCCACGAATCCTAACATGTGAATAGCAGGACTCCTACAAAGAAAAAATTGAATATATGGGAAAGCAATAAGTGGAAGACTAGATTATTGTCTAGAAACATTCATTCCTCCTCCCACCTCCATGATGGGATGTGCTTTCCTGCCCTACCGCTCTAGACTTGACCACATGATTTGCTTTGGCCATTGGAAAGTGTGCCAGTTTCTGAGCTGAGACCTTAGTGGCTGTAACCGTTGGGCAATTTAATGTAATTATGAATTCCAAAAATATAATTGGATCATGCTTGTAAACTGATCTGTTAATCTGGGCATGATTAAGTTATGATTAGGGTGTTGACTGAGCCATGTCAGTAGGGCATTGAGCCCCACCCCTTGGTGGGTGGAGGAATCAAATATAAAAGGCAAGACAAAGGACAGAGGAGGCAGTTTTTGAGAAGCAGTTTTGATGTTGGAGTTTTAATGTTGGAGAGAAGGCCCCAGGAGAAGAGAAGTGAGCCGTTCACCTGATAGTCTACAGCTGACCTTGTGGAAGAACCAGAGGCGCTAAGCCCGGAGAGAAACACAGCCCCGGGAAGAGAAGAACCCAAGAAACCTGAACCCTGGCAAATGTCGGCAGCTGTCTTGCTACAACACGTGGCAATGGACTTTGGTGAGGGAAGAAACTTAACGCTTTATGGCCTGGTATCTGTGGACTTCTACCCCAAATAAATGCCCTTTATAAAGACCAACCCATTTTTGGTATTTCACATTAGCACCCCTTTGGCTGACTAATACAGTGGCCAAGCAACTTTCTGGCAGCTCTCTGAAGTATTTGCTCTCCTCCACCAAGAAATATATGTATCTGAGCAATATCTCCTTACCCCACGGTCACAAGAAAAGACATGTGGAGTTGACGTGAATCCTACACAGCAGTCTGGAGTCTAGCTTTAACTGGCCTGGCCAGCTAAGCCCAGTCAAGACCAGCTGAACTGTATCAATCTACAGACATTTAAAAAGGCTTGTTGTTGTAAGCTAGTAAGATTTAGGTGTTATATGTTAGGTAGCATTATCACAGCAAATATATGACTAATACAAAGTAATTCAACAAATAATTGAAGATTTCCTTGAGCTGAAGAAAGTCTCTAGTCTTTAGATTCAAAAGATTCATGCCATTCCAGAGAGGATTATTGAAAACAAACTTATAACTAAACACATACTGTTGGAAGTTTAAGAATAAACTGTAAAGAGAGTTAGTCTAGTATAAACATCCTTATCACTGACATTTAGAAAGAGAAGACAATAGTTTTAAAAGAAAAAGAAAATTACAAGGGAGCTGCTAACAAGAGGGTCTTTACATATCCAAGTTATCATTTATCTGTCAGGGCAAGAGAAAGTCAAGGTCTTTGGGAATATACCACTCAGGCACCTCTTTGAGGAAAGTCCTTGAGGAGGGATTCTGACCTTTTGCCAATGGAATTAGATAATCTATCTCAAGATAATGGGAGAAAATGATGTGAGGAAAGAGTGGTAAGCATCAAATCTTGCAATAAAGCCCCAGTAGGTGATTAAAAATTAAGGGGGAGTATATTATATAAAGTAAGGTTTAGTTAAACAAAAGAAACATTGAAAAGTATAATATAATAATAGCTTGAAACAAAAAATTATGAACTATCTTAGTAAAATTCTGTAGCAGGGAGGAGCACTCTAAAGGTCACTTCTTAGTGGGAGAAAGGGAGACAATTGGGGAATAAGATATCCTAATGGTCCTTTGCAATGACAGAGGGGGAGAGGAAACAGTGATCAAGCAAAGCATATTGATGCAAGGTACATTATACAATATTGATAGACTAACATATATATCAATGATTATTAGGGTTGGAACTATAACCAGTAGTGAAATTAAGAAACATGATTTTATTTCCAGAAAGGGAGGAGAAGGGGGAGAATGAAGAGATGCTTAAACAAGCCAACAAAAGTTAAAAAAAAGGAACAGATGAAACAATAACAAATTATAATAAATATTAAACCTAAAATAAGAATAAGGGACTAAAACCAAACTTCCCAATACATGCAAATGGACTGAAAATATGGCCAGATGCTAGCTAGGTCATGGTAAAGAATCTCTCTTCTGTTTTGCTTAATAATATTAATTGTCTGGCATAGGATGCAATTTAAAATCTTAAACTTAGAAGTTGTTAGAGGAAGTTGATTTTTATATATTTAGTCATGGAAAATGGTATTTATATTTTAGATTCTATTATTTTCTAATTACCTTCTTGCTGAGGGAACCATGTATGATTTTCATTCTCCAAATGTTCAGCCAGAAATTGGGTTTTAGATAATATTGATCAAAATGTTATTTTTTATTTAAAAACATTAAAAATATGTTATTAATGAGGGTTTTTTTCTCCAGGTGCTACCAAAAACTGGATCTTTACTCATCCCATTCAGAGATGGTTGTTTTTGTATGGGTATTATAATAATGTCCTTACTTATACTTACATTTTTGACATGTTCATGGCTCATTAGATAACTGAAAGGAACTTACTGACTTTAACCTTGCATTAACTAAAGGTATTTCAGCTTTTCAAAAGGGTGAGATTTTAAGGAAGAGGAAAAAGATATTTTCTTGAGAAATGTATCCATGAGCTACATTATAATGCATTATAAAACTTTAGTTACATTAACAAAGTTAGTTGTTTAAAGCCCAATTATAGTTTCTGATTTTTCTTCATTTTTGAACTTTACAAAGGAATTTCACAGGGGAAGGAGAGAATCAAGAAGTGGCCATTGAGCAGTGATACTAAGCAGCTCAGTTCATGTGAGTATTTGTATCACAGCTCATCTGTTACAGGTCTGAGTCTAAATCAGTCTGGTCTTTTCAGTGCATTTGACTCACACGTCCACTTTTAAAATCAATCGTTTTTTCTTTTTTTAAATCTTAAAGAAAAGTTTCTGACAATTTTCAAAATTGATATCCAAGTTTATAAATTGCTCATGAGGAAGGATTGTCAAAGGAAAAAGCCAGACTAAGCTAATTCCTTTCCAGTAGCTAAAACTACTGTTTCCCGAGTCTCTAAAATCTATCTTCTATATATAATCAAAAAGGGTCAAAATCTATTCTTGCTTTCCCACTTCTGTCTGGTTTCCAGAACAAAACACCCTAGTCTTTGATTTTTATGCCTTGCCAGTTGCCATACAAAGAACTGTACAGCTCAATAAAATGAAAGCCTCAGCAGTGAGTGGTTCATGAATGTGGCTGAAGGGATTTTGAGATGGGTTAATGGTTCTGATTGTTTTCTCATATTGATTTTTAAGATGATTATATTTTATTTATGGGGGTGGGTGTGGGGGACTTGGACTTGACTGTGAACTGCCTTGAGGGGTAAACTAGGCCTCTACACTTTCAAAATCACAGGTCTTTTGCATTGACAATTTTTATGTGAAATTGTTATGATTTGCAGAAAATAAAGAGAAGGAACTACACTGATAAATAATACTTTCATTTTAAGAAAGGGTTATATCTTTAGAGAGCATATCTGGACTAAGTGGTTGGAATAATTGAATTGAATTGACCCTACTTAGTAGCCAACAAAAGCAGAAAACAAAAGGATATCCTTTATGGCTCTAGTCAAAGGGTGGGTCAAAAGGGTAGATCATCTAGGTTGGAGTGGAATGAGGGTGCGGGGTAGTTCGTGGGGACTTGGGTGGGAGGGAGAGCTGGCCACTCCTTGTTGCTTGGCTTCTGGGATTACTTCCAGCTTTTCCAAAAGTTGCTGCTGATGCCCTATGCAGTAAGGGGAGTTCTGGAATCTTGGATAAATGCATTTGTCTCTTTGCAATGCTCGCCTGAATTCTTTGGATCTCTTTCAAGTAGAGCAGATGACTAATCACCCCCTTCTGCTAGTTGATTATGGGTTGTCTATAAACCTTGTTTTTGTATGGTTACCTTATTGTGAAGTTCATGTCTTTTGAGGAACATTCACAACTGCAAGGAAAGGAAAATGTCTACTTCAGGGTATAGTAAAGCTGACAGGGGGGAAAAAACACTAAATGACTTGGCTCTGTTGTTTTGCAGTTTCCTGAGAAAGTGGCCTTGACCCCCATGCGTTACTGCTTTTGCAATTGTAAGAGCAGATGGTACTAAATGACAGTTGGTGAAGACAACTGAAGGTGTTTATAACATTGCAGGGTTGTGCAGGTGACTTTAAAAACAAAGGATCTGAAAGTGATAAAGAGTGGAGACTGGCAGTATTGATGGTAATAAAGCCACTAGCTACTTGAGGCAATGTCCTTTTTTTATTGTATCTGATTGCAAATTAAAGTAGAAAAAAATTAACCCCAGGCAGAAAAGAATATTCAGCCCTTGCCTCAGTGGTTTTCAGAATAACAACAACAAAAAAACGTAGTCTTTGATTTTTAGATTTGATTTTTTTTCTCTTTTGCCTGCTGGTTGCCATACAAAGAGATATAGTTCAATGAAATGAAAGATCCACGGCACTGTGTTTCATAGCAAGAGCCTGGAGGGATTCTGAGCCAGGTTAATGGATATGATGGTTTTCCCTTCATTGATTTTTAAGATGATTATATTTTATTTATAGGTGAGAAAATAATAGTTAATCTTAGATTTATTGAAAACTTATTGCAAGACTGCACGAATTGATAACAATAAGAGTACATTTAGGGCAACAAAACGAGACTTGTCTTTAATCCCTTAAGTGCTGATGTGCAGAGAACCTATTGACTTGAAATTAAATGTGCTGTAACCCACGACTGAATCCAGGTGGGGAAGAGTTATATTTTTCTGGCTGCTCTGAAAGATTTCATTACACAAAGCTCTGGTATACCTGAGGTGTTTCTTTTATAAAAACTATGTGAGAAACCTAAGAGCCGAAAGCACAGGGATACCAGCAGGTTGCTCTCTGGAGGTTTTAAGATCTGATTTCCAAGGAAGCCGGTAATTTGTCAGCTAAAAAGTCTGCTGGACAACCGTAATTATGTCCAGAGGTTTGAATCTTAAACCAAGATGTGTTGGTTCTAAGTTGCAGAGAAATCTTAAAGCATTAGCTTATTGTGACTCAAAATTCCATTGCTTTAAAATGGTAATAATTTGTTTTCATGTTCTAAAAGAGTTCACGGACCTTTTGTATTTGGAGCAAAATAATCCCCATTAGCCAGACATGGGCAACGATTTTGCACAATAAGGATTGAACACTGTCTCTCAAATGATTGAATAATTTTCAATACAGACACTTCATAGATTTGCTCAGAAATATCAGTTAGAGGTTTTGATATATACAGTGCTAACAGGTAATGGTGATGGGGATAAGCAGTTTTCCAGATAATTGAATGTTTATGGGGATAAAGGAGAGGAACATTCCAAATGTTCTCTAGATGTCACAGGAAATATTGACAATTGCAGTCACTCAAAATAAAAATGTGCTTTTATAAAGTGTTTCAAAATTCCGTTGTTTCTAAAGTTTCACATTAACTCATACTACAAGTTAATTCGAATGGTTGAAGTTGACTTTCACCTGTCTGACTAATGTTAATTTTGAAATTATACCATGATCTTGTTTTCCACAAAACCCTGACTTGACTGCCCAGTTGCCTCTGGTGGAACTCATTGACAGTACATGAAAATAACTTCCCAACACAATAGCACATACAAACATACAAACAAATATAGGGCAAACCAACATTCTAAAATGAATACCAGAAGAGGTTGACTTTCTATGCCTGAATCCAGGATATTTCTAAAGCAAGGAGACAGGGAAGCAAAATGTTGATGGAATTAATGAGGTTTTCACTTTTACTTGATTATTTATGTTTACTTGATTAATCATATTACTGGAAGCTCTATATTTCAAGGAAAAAAGGACTAGAATAAGAACTTTTCCAGATCCAGTACCTCATGAAACTCTGCATAAAAGAGTCATTTTTAAAAAGGCATTCCAATAATTGAATATAAATCACTAAAATTTTAATATTTTCTTTAGATTCCTATAGCATTCTCCTGTTAGGAAAGTGGAGAAATGCAAATAAATCTTTAAGCTGTATTTGAAGATACAATCACAGATTGGGAATACTAGAAAAATATTTAATGAAAATCTACTAAAGAAAAACTTTGATTTTAGGTAAAAAACAGATTTGAAATGAAGCAACATATGACTCCCAACTTTTACCCATCTAAATTCTGCACAGACTTTTTGAACGCACACACATATTTTGTGTAAATATATATCTATTGTGTATATAGAATATATATATATATATATATAAATTTCCTATTATTTTCTTTGACTCCATTTGTCCTGGTTCCATCTGGAATTGGCAATAAACTGTCCAGAAAATTAAAAAAAAAAGCTACTCTGGTGAACAGTTTGGGTGGGTCAATGCAATGAAGAACATGTAGAGTATCTCATGAGTAATCACATTTTCTCAAGAGTTTTGGAACACTTTTTTTTTTTTTTTTTTTTTTTTTATGGCCAAAAGAACAAATATGTTGCTTGAGGTATATTTACACAGCGGATTATCACACAGTAGAGGAAATGACTGAACTATTCTCAGTACACGGTTGAATTTCAGAAACATATGTGTCAGAAGGTTTAAATACGATACCATTGTATAAAGCTCAAAAATAAAGCCAAAGGGAAGAAGTCCACACTTCTTGGCAGTCAACTCTCAGTCCCTCTGTCCTTCCGCAGTTCTACATAAGCAAATGCTGGTTCTGATTTTTTTTTTTTTGTACTGGATGCATATAACAATTTTTAAAATCATACAACATATTACACAATATATTTGGTTCATAGGTAATGCAATTTTACTGTATTTGTCCTTTTGTGTCTGGCTTACTTCACTCAAAATAATGTCCTCCAGGTTCATCCATGTTGTCATATGCTTTATGACTTAATTTCTTCTAAAAGCTGCATAACATTCCATCATGCAACTACACCATAGTTTGTTTATCCATTCATCAGTTGATGGACACCTGGGTTGTTTCAACTTTTGGCAATCATGAATAATGCCACTATGAACACCATTGTGCAGATGTCTGTTTAAGTCACTGCTCTCAGTTCTTCTGGGTGTATACCCAGTAGTGGTATTGCAGGGTCACATGTCAAGTTCATATTAAACTTCTTTAGGAACTGCCAAACAGTCTTCCACAGTGGCTGTACCATTCTGCATTCCCACCAGCAGTGAATAAGTTTTCCTATCTCTCCACATCCTCTCCAACACTTGTAGTTCTCTGTCTTTTTAATGGTGGCCATTCTGATAGGTGTGAAGTGATATCTCATTGTAATTTCAATTTGCATTTCCCTAATCATTAGTGATGTTGAGCATTTGTTCATGTGTTTTTTTTTTTGCCATTTGTATTTCTTGTTTGGACAAATGTCTATTCAAGTCTTTTGCCCATTTTTTAATTGTATCATTTGTCTTTTTATTGTTGAGTTGTAACATCTCTTTATATATCCTGGATATTGAACTCTTATCTGACATGTGACTTCCAAATATTTTCTCCCATTGAGTTGGCTGCTTTTTATCCTTTTGACAAAGTCTTGGGAGGTGCAAAATGTTTAATTTTGAGGAGGTCCCATTTATCTATTTTTTCTTTCGTTGCACATGCTTTGGGTGTAGGGTCCAAGAAACCATCACCTACCACTAGGTCTTTAAGCTGTTTCCCTACATTTCCTTCTAGTAGTTTTATGGTGCTTGCTTTTATATTTAGGCCTTTGATCCATTTTGACTTGATTTTTGTATAGGGAGTGAGATAGGGGTCCTCTTTAATTCTTTGGTTATAGATATCCAGTTTTCCCACCACCATATGTTGAAGAGACTGTTTTGTCCCATTAACATGGACTTGGTAGGTTGTCATAAACCACTTGACCATATAGGTGATTTTATTTCTGAATTCTCAATTCAATTACACTGATTGAAGTGTCTATCTTTATGCCAGTACCATGCTGTTTTGACCTCTGTAGTTTTATGTAGAATGTTTCAAGGTCAGGCAGTGAAATTCTTCCCATGTCGCTCTTCTTTTTTAGAATGCTTTTGGCTATTTGGGTGCACTTTCCTTTCCAAATAACCAAAAGGTAATTTGGTAATTGCCTTTTCTAATTCTGTAAAGTACGCTGTTGGAATTTTGATTGTTATTGCATTGAATCCATAGATCAGTTTGGGTAAGGTTGACATCTTCACAATATTTATTCTTCCAATCCATGAACACAGAATGTCTTTCCATTTGTTTAGGTCTTTTAAAATTTCTTTTAGCTTTGTTTCATAGTTTTCTGCATATAGGTCCTATACTTCTTTGGTTAAATTAATTCCTAAGTATTTGAGTCTTTTTGTTGCTATTGTAAAATGGAATTTTCCCCTTATTTCCTCCTCAGATTGTTCACTACTAGTGTACAAAAACATTATTGATTTTTGTATGTTGATATTGTATCCTGTCACTTTGCTGAACTCATTTATTAGCTCAAGTAGCGTTGTCGTGGATACTTCAGAATTTTCTAAATACAGGGTCATGTCATCTGCAAACAGTGAGAGTTTTACTTCTCTTTTCCTATTTGGATGCCTTTAATTTTCTTTTTTTTAAATCTAATTGCCCTAGGTAAAACTTCTAGTACAATATTGAATAACAATGTTGTCCATGGGCATCCTTGTCTTGTTCCGGATCTTCGAGGGAAAGCTTTCAACCTTTCCCCATTGAGTACGATGTTGACTATGGGTTTTTCATATATACCATTTATCAGATTGAGGAATTTTCCTTCTATTTCTGTCTTTTGAAGTGTTTTTTATCAAAAAAGAATACTGGATTTTGTCGATGCCTTTTTTTGCATTGATTGAGATGATCAGGTGTTTTTTTTCTTTCAATTTGTTAATGTGGTGTATTATGTTGATTGATTTTCTTATGTTGAACAAGCCTTGCATACCAGCAATAAATACCACTTGGTCATGATATATAAGTCTTTTGATCTGCTGTTGGATTTGATTTGCAAGTATTTTGTTGAGAATTTTTGCATCTCTGTTCATTAGAGAGATTAGACTGTAATTGTCTTTTCTTGGAATATCTTTATCTGGCTTTGTTATTAGGGTGATGTTGGCTTCATAAAATGTGTTGGGTAATTTTCCCTCCTCTTAATGCTTTGGAAGAGTATAAACAGGATTGGAGTTAATTCTTTTAAAAAAGCGTGGTAGAATTCACCTGTGAAGTCATCTGGTCTGGACTTTTCTTTGCTGGGAGATTTTTGATGACAGATTCAATCTCTTTAAATGTGATTGGTTTGTTAAGTTTTTGTGTTTCTTGTAGCATCAGTGTAGGTTGTTTGTGTATTTCTAGGAATTTGTCCATTTCATCTAGATTGTCTAGATTGTTGGCATACCGTTTCTCATAGTATCCTCTTATGATCCTTTTTATTTCTGTGGGCTCAGTCGTAGCTACTCCCCTTTCATTTCTGATCATATTTATTTGCATCTTCTCTCTTTTTTTCTTTGTTAGTCTAGCTAGGGGTTTGTCAATTTTATTGATCTCCTCAAAGAACCAACTTTTGGTTTTGTTGATTGTCTCTGTTGTTTTTTGTTCTCAATTTCATTTATTTCTGCTCTAATCTTTTTTATTTCTTTCCTTCCACTTGCTTTGGAATTGGTTTGCTGTTCTTTTTCTATTTTCTCTAGTTGCTCTGTTAAATCTTTGAGTTTAGGTCTTTCTTCTTTTTAATATAGGCATTTAGGGCTATAAGTTTCTCTCTCAAGACTGCCTTCGCTGTATCCTATAAGTTTTGATAAGTTGTGTTCTCGATTTCATTTGTCTCAATATATTTACTGATTTCACTTGCCATTTTCTTTGACCCACTGATTATTTAGGAGTGTGTTGTTCAGCTCTCACACTTTTTTCCTGTCTATTTTTGATTTCCAGTTTCATACCATTATGATCTGAGAAGGTGCTTTCTATTATTTCAATCTTTTTATATTTATTGAGAGCTGTACTCTGCCCTAACATGTGTTCTATCCTGGAGAAAGATCCACGAGAACTTGAGAAGAATTTATAAGCCACTGAGTTTGGATGCAGCGTTCTGTGTATGTCTGTTAGGTCTAACTCATTTATCATATTGTTCAAGTTCTCTGTTTCCTTGTTGATATTCTGTCTAGTTGTTCTATCTATTGATGTAAGTGTGGTGTTGAAGTCTCCAATGATTATTGTAGAAATGTCTATTTCTCCCTTCAGTTATTCCAGAGATTGACTCATGTATTTTGGGGCACCCTGGTTAGGTGCATAGAGATTTATGACTGTTATATCTTCCTGGTGGATTGTCCCTTTTATTAATATATAATGGCCTTCTGTATCTCTTATAATTTTTTGCATTTAAAGTCTGTTTTGTCCTATATTAGTATAGCTACCCCTGCTCTTTTTCGGTTACTGTTGCATGGAGTATCTCTTTCCAACCTTTCATTTTCATCTGGTTTGTAAGCTTAGGTCTAAGGTGAGTTCCTTCTAAGCAGCATATGGACGACTCATATTTTTTTATCCATTCTGCCAGCCTGTATCTTTTGATTGGAGCGTTTAATCCGTTCCCATTCAATGATATTACTGTAAAAGCATTACTTACTTCCACCATTTTATTCTTTGGTTTTCTTATGTCATATCATATTTTGTCAGTTTTTTTTTTTTTTTTTTTTTTTTGATTATCCTTTCTCTATTCTTTCTTCTATACTCTCCTCCAGGACTCTCTCGCCTGTCTTTTTATTTCAGGTTCTAAGGGTTTCTATAATATTTCCTACAAAGGTGGATTCTTTTTTGCAAACTCTCTTAGTTTCTGTTTGTTTGTGAATATTTTATACTTACCATCATATTTGAAGGACAATTTTGCTGGATAAAGAATTCTCAGCTGGCAGTTTTTCTCTTTCAGTATCCTAATTGTGTCATACTACTGTCTTCTCACCTCCATGGTTTCTGAAGAGAAATGTACTCTAAGTCTTACTGGATGTCCCTTGTATGTGATGGTTTGCTTCTCCCTTGCTATTCTGAGAATTTTATCTTTATCTTTGACATTTGACATTCTGTATAGTATGTGCCTTGGAGTAGGTCTAATCAAATTTATTCTGATTGGGGTATGGTGTGCTTCTTGGACAAGTAAGTCCATTTCTTTCATGAAAGTTGGGAAATTTTCTGCTATTATTTCCTCAAATACTCTTTCTGCCCCTTTTCCCTTCTCTTCTCCTTCTGGAACTCCCATGACATGTATGTTGTTGCATTTCATGTAGTTATTCAACACTCTGAACCCCTGCTCTATTTTTTCCATTCTTTTCTATCTTCAATTTTAGCTGTTCTGTCTTCAGCATCACTTATTCTTTCTTTTGTCATTTTGAGTCTGCTGTTGTATGCTGCTAATGTGTTTTTTTTTTTTTTCAGGTATTGTAATTTTTTTTTCTTTTATTGTAAATTAATTTTTTTTTTTAATTTTAAAGAAGCTTTAGATTACATAAATGTTACATAAAAAATATAAGGGATTCCCATAAACCCCACTCCCTCCCCCTCCCACACTTTCCCACCTTAACAACATACCTCATTAGTGTGGGTACATTTGTTACAATTGATGAACCCATATTAAAGCATTGCTACTAACTGTGGACTACAGTTTACATTATACTTTACACTCTGACTCGCACATTATAATTTCTGGGTAAATAAACTTATTCTTCACATAATAAACATCACAAGAATTTTTCTCCAAGTTAACCTATGCAAAGCCACAGGAATAGGGTTACATTTGAAAGATGGTAACAACCTTTGAAATCATTATGTCTCAAGAGAACTTTTTTTTTTTTCAGTGTCCATAATAAAGTTTTTTTTGTTTTTTTTTTTTTTTGCTTACAAAAATGTTATTTATATATATATATACATATATTTTAAGAGGTGCTTAGATTACCCAAAATATTACACGGAACCCACTGGGATTCCCATGTTGCCCACCTCCCACACCTCCCACCACATCCCACACAAACATCTCCCACAAGTGTGGCCCACCACCCTCAATGAACTTACACATCCTGGAGCCTTGCCACCAACCATAGACCACAGCTCACACTGTAGACCACACTCTCTCCCACTCAGTTCTGAGTGGTGTGTGCTGATTTAAAATGGCCTACATCCGTTGCCACAACAGTACTCAGGACAACCTCCAACTCCCAAAGAAGCCCCTGTATTTCAACTGCTCATCCCCTCCCTACCCAAAATATTACACGGAACCCACTGGGATTCCCATGTTGCCCACCTCCCACACCTCCCACCACATCCCACACAAACATCTCCCACAAGTGTGGCCCACCACCCTCAATGAACTTACACATCCTGGAGCCTTGCCACCAACCATAGACCACAGCTCACACTGTAGACCACACTCTCTCCCACTCAGTTCTGAGTGGTGTGTGCTGATTTAAAATGGCCTATATCCGTTGCCACAACGGTACTCAGGACAACCTCTAACTCCCAAAGAAGCCCCTGTATTTCAACTGCTCATCCCCTCCCTACCCCAAAAGTGTCAAGTGGCCACTGGCTCCACCTCATTGTTATAATTTCTTCCATTGCTAGAATCACCATATGTGAACAAGAGAATACCTTCAAGTCCACTCTAGTCCATAGTTCTTCCCCCAATCCCGAGGGGACTGGGATGGTGATGTCCACTCCAACTCCAAGTGAGAGAGGGCTTATATCCCATGGATATGGTGGGTGGGATGATCCTGCCTGCAGATGCAGGCCCTCTCCATTCCCTGGGATGTCCATTGCCCATCGTTGTCTCCTCACCAGGTGACTTGGATGAGTCCATTGAGCTGTAGGGTAGGAGTTGCTCCACCGAGATTTCATGCACATCTGGCACGTAGGTAGGCGGGAGGCTCCAGTCTCTGGAAGTATACCTAAAAACTCCAGAATCACATATAGGTTTGAATAGAAGGGACTGGTGAACCATATGCAGGGAGGACTTATTTGAGTCTAATTCTGACACTCTCAGGAGCACAGATTCCAAAATAGAACCCACTGATAAGGCATCAGTCTCTGGGGTTATCCCTCCTTATATAGGACCTGGGTGTCTCCGGAGCTCTCAGGAACCCCTGTGTGTGGGGTGATAGGCACTTAGATGTTCTATGAGCTCCTACTGAGGTGTGCGTAAGAGTTACCTCTGGGATGACCTCCCGACTCTCTTTGAAGTCTCTTAGCCACTTGAACTCATTTGTCTTTACCATTTCCCCCTTTTATTCAAGGTCTTTTTCCAGTTGTGTTGCCAGTTGGCACTTGGTATTAATCCCTCGTTGCCAGGGAGGCTCATCCCTGGGAGTCATGTCCCATGTTGGGGGGAAGGTAATGCAATCATATGCTGAGTTTGGCTTAGAGAGAGGCCACATTTGAGCAACAAGGAGGCTCTCAGGTGGCAACCCTTAGGCACCCCACAACTGCAGGCTAAGTCTCATTTACAAGAGCAAAGACTCATAAGGGTAGTCATCAATAAAAAAAAACACATCAGTGGGTCATCCTATTTTGACAGGCACTGTCCCTACACTCAGAGGACTATTGCTGCTCCCTTGGAGTCTGTGGCAGAGCTCTCCAGGCTAGGAATTCAGATTCCCTCATTTATTGTGTGATTATCCACCCATCGTGACCATGCCCCATCCCCCGATCCTTTGAATAATTTTGTATATCTTTCATGTATATTCGGATGAACCAACCTCCACGAACCCCCCCCCCCAGACACCCCCCCAATAATCCCCC
>JAKSZT010054393.1:4440907-4518505 GCA_026826555.1 Tolypeutes matacus
ATTTGAACCGGTCCTTCCGAATCCACCCACCCCCCAGTGCTGCACCACCAAATCCAGGAACACCACCACTCATCTGCCCCATCCCCCAACATGCAACCAACTCTATCCCTTTACCATAGATTATGTCCATATGGGTGATGGCTCAAAGCCTGCTCTTCTCTTACTCTCCTTTGTTAACCTATCTTTCAGACAATGGTTCTCAGAGACTGCTCACTTTCCTCAGTTCAGATCAGTGAGGTCATATACTGTTCATCCTTCAGTGCCTGGCTTGCTTCACTCAACATAAGGTCTTCAAGATTCATCTACGTTATTCCATGTGTTAGCACCTTGTTCCTTCTTACAGCTGAGTAATATTCCATTGTATGTATGTACCACATTTTGCTCATCCATTTGTCTGTTGATGGGCACCGGGGCTGATTCCAACTTTTGGCAATGGTGAACAATGCCGCTATGAACATTGGTGTGCATATATCTGTTTGTATTTTTGTTTTCAGTTCTTCTGGGTATACACCCAGCAGTGGAATTGCTGGATCATATGGAAGATCTATTGCTAGTTTTCTGAGGAACCGCCAATCTGTCCTCCACAGTGGCTGGACCATACCACAGTCCCACCAGCAGTGGATGAGGGTTCCTATTCCTCCACATCCGCTCCAACATTTAGTGTCTCCTGTTTTTTTAATAGCTGCCATTCTGATGGGTGTAAGATGGTATCTCATTGTAGTTTTGATTTGCATTTCCATGATAGCAAGTGATGTTGAGCATTTTTTCATGTGCTTTTTAGCCATTTGTATTTCTTCCTTGGAGAAGTGTCTTTTCAGGTCATTTGCCCATTTTTTAAATGGGTTGTTTGTCCTTTTATTTTCGAGGTGAAGGATTTCTTTATATATGCAGGATATTAGGCTCCTATCAGATATATGGTTGCCAAATATTTTTCCCATTGGGTAGGCTGCCTTTTTATTTTCTTAATAACATCTTTGAGGTGCAGAAGTTTTTAATTTTGATGAGATCCCATTCATCAATTTTTTCTCTTGCTGCTTGTGCTTTGGCTGTGAAGTTCATGAAACCATTTCCTATTACAAGGTCCTGTAGATGCTTCCCTACATTATCTTCCAAGGTTTTTATGGTTTTGGCTCTTATATTTAGATCTTTGATCCATCTTGAGTTGATTTTTTATAAGGTGTGAGATGGTATTCTTCTCTCATTCTTTTGGATATGGATATCCAGTTCTCCAAGCACCACTTGTTAAAGAGGCCACTCTCTCCCAACTGAGTGGGCTTCGTGGCCTTGTCAAATATCAGATGACTGTATATGCGAGGGTCTATATCAGAAGTCTCAATCCGTTTCCATTGGTCAGTAGGTCTATCCTTGTGCCAATACCATGCAGTTTTAATCACTGTAGCTTTGTAGTATGTTTTAAAGGCAGGTAATGTGATACCTCCAACTTCATTTTTCTTTTTCAATATATCTTTGGCAATTCGGGGCCTCTTGCCTCTCCAAATATATTTTGTGGTTAGTTTTTCCAGTTCCTTAAAAAATATAGTGTTGACTTTTATTGGGATTGCATTAAATCTGTAGATTAGTTTGGGTAGGATAGACATCTTGAAGATGTTTAGTCTTCCTATCCATGAACAGGGAATATTTTTCCATTTATTTAAGTCTTCTTTGATTTCCTTTAACAGTGTTGTGTAGTTTTCTGTATATAAGTCCTTTACATCTTTAGTTAAATTTATTCCTAGGTACTTGATTCTTTTATTTACTATTGTAAATGGTATTTTTTCCCTGATTTCCTCCTCAGTTTGCTGGTTATTGGTGTACAGAAATGCTAGTGATTTTTGAGCGTTGATCTTATAGCCTGCAAACATTACTGAACTCCTTTATAAGTTCTAGAAGCCTTGTTGTAGATTTCTCAGGGCTTTCTATGTATAGGATCATGTCATCTGCAAATAATGAAATTTTTTACTTCTTCTTTTCCAATCTGGATGCCTTTTATGTCCTTTTCTTGTCTCAGTGCTCGTGCCAGTACTTCTAAGACAATGTTAAATAGGAGTGGTTATAGTGGGCATCCTTGTCTTGTTCCCGATCTCAGAGGGAAGGCTTTTAGGATTTCACCGTTGAAAATGATGTTAGCTTTGGGTTTTTCATATATACCCTTTATCATATTCAGAAAGTTTCCATCTATTCCTATCTTTTGTAGTGTTTTTATGAGGAAAGAGTGCTGTATTTTGTTGAATGCTTTTTCTGCATCTATATGATGATCATGTGATTTTTTTCTTTCAGTTTGTTTATGTGGTGTATTACATTGATTGATTTTCTTATATTGAACTGTCCTTGCATACCTGGGATGAAACCCACTTGGTCATGGTGTATAATCCTTTTGATATGTTGTTGAATGCGATTAGCAAGTATTTTGATAAGGATTTTAGCATCTAGGTTCATTAGAGAAATTGGTCTGTAATTTTCCTTTCTTGTGGTATCTTTATTTGGTTTTGGTATTAGGGTAATGTTGGCATCATAGAATGCGTTAGGTAATATTCCTTCTACTTCTATTTTTTGGAAGAGCTTAAGTAGAATTGGTGTTAGCTCTTTCTGGAATGTTTGGTAGAATTCAGGTGTGAAGCCATCTGGTCCTGGACTCTTCTTAGTTGGGAGGTTTTTAATGACTGAGTCTATCTCTTTACTTGTAATTGGACTGTTGAGTTCATCTATTTCTTCTTTCATCAATGTCGGCTGTTTGTGGGTTTCTAGAAACTTGTCCATTTCCTCTAAATTGTCATTCTTGTTGGCATATAATTTTTCAAAGTATCCTCTCATGATACTCTTTATTTCTGTGGGGTCAGTAGTGATATCACCTTGCTCATTCCTTATTTTATGTATTTGCATCTGTTCTCTCTTTTTCTTTGTTAGTCTGGCTAAGGGTTTGTCAAATTTGTTGATATTCTCGAAGAACCAACTTTTGGTTTTGTTTATTGTTTCCAGTGCTTTCTTATTCTCTATTTCATTTAGTTCTGCTCTAATCTTGGTTATTTACTGCTTTCTACTTCCTTTAGGTTTAGTTTGTTGTTGTTTTTCCAATTCCTCCAAGTGTGCAGTTAGGTCTTCAATTTTAGCTCTTTCTTCTGTTTTAATATATGAATTTATGGCTATGAACTTCCCTCTCAGGACCTCTTTCGCTGCATCCCATAGGTTTTGATATGTTGTGTTGTTGTTTTCATTAGTTTCAAGGTAGTTACTGATTTCTTTTGAAATTTCCTCTTTGACCCACTGTTTGTCTAAGAGTGTGTTGTTTAACTTCCATATCCTTGTGCCTAACCTGTTTCTCTGGCCCTTATTGATTTCCAACTTCATTCCGTTGTGGTCAGAGAAATTACTTTGTATAATCTCAATCTTTCTGAATTCATTGAGTGTTGTTTTGGGGCCTAGCATGTGGTCTATTTTGGAGTATGTTCCATGTGCACTGGAGAAGAATGTAAATCCCGCTGTATTTGGGTGAAGTGTTCTGTATATGTCTATTAAGTCCAAATCTTCTAATGTATTGTTGAGTGCCTTCGTTTCTTTATTGATTCTCTGCCTAGATGTTCTGTCTAATGATGATAGTGGTGTGTTGAAGTCCCCTGCTATAATTGTAGAGGAATTTATTTCTCCTCTTAGTTTTTCCAGAGTTTGCCGCACGTATTTTGAGGCACCTCGATTAGGTGCATAAATGTTGATGATTGTTCTCTCTTCTTGAGAGATTACTCCTTTTACTAATATGTAGTGTCCATCTTTGTCTCTTACAATAGTTTTGCATTTAAAGTCTATTTTGTCTGATATTAGAATAGCTACTCCTGCCCTTTTTTGGCTATTGTTAGCTTGTAAAATGGTTTTCCAGCCATTCACTTTCAGCCTCCTTGAATCCCTGGGTCGAAGGTGGGTTTCTTGTAGACAGCATATAGATGGATCATATTTTCTTATCCATTCTGCCAATCTGTGTCTTTTGATTGGTGAATTTAATCCATTAACATTCAGTGTTATTACTCATAACGAATTTCGTACTTCAGTCATTTTTTCTTTGGGTTAATGTATGTCATATATTGTTTTGTTTCTCTTTTTGAGTTTTCAGTTGTTTTTAAACTCTCCTCCAACTCTCTCTCCTTTGTTTTTTCCTTTCAACTTGTAGAGATTCCTTTAGTATTTCTTGAAATGCTGGTTTCTTCTTGACATACTCTCTTAATTGCTGTTTATCTGTGAATATTTTGAACTCTCCATCATTTTTGAATGCCAATTTTGCTGGATAGAGAATTCGTGGCTGGAAGTTTTTTTCTTTTAGTGTTTTGACTATGTCATACCACCTTCTTCTTGCCTCCATGGTTTCAGCTGAGAAATAAGCACTTAATCTTATTGTGCTTCCCTTGTATGTGATGGTTCTCTTTTCTCTTGCTGCCTTGAGTATTTTCTCTTTGTCTTGAGCATTGGACAATTTGACAAGTACATGTCTTGTAGTTGGCCTGTTGGGATTTATACTATTTGGGGTGTGCTGTGCTTCCTGGATCTGCACATCCATCTCTCTCAATAGAGTTGGGGAAGTTTTCAGCCATCACTTCCTTCAACACTCCTTTTGTTCCCTTTCCCTTCTCTTCTCCTTCTGGGATGCCCATAATGCATATGTTTGTGCGTCTTTTATTATCGGTTAATTCCCTGAGACCATGCTGGACTTTTTCTATCTTTTTGTCTATCTTTTCTACAATCTCTTTGATTTCAACTGTATTGTCTTCCATATCACTAATTCTTTCCTCTGCCTGTTCAAATCTGCTCCCATGTGAGTCCAGCGTCTTTTTCATTTCTTGACTTGTGCCTTTGTTCACCATCATATCCATTACCTTTTTAGGTGTGTTAGCTATTTCTTCAGTATGTTCTCCCAGTGTCTTCTTTATATCCTTAATCTCTTCCTTGAGTTCTTTAAGTTTGTCCATGATATTTGTTTGGATAGCTTTGATTAGTTGTTCGATGTACTGCATTGCTTCCTGGTTTTTATTTTGTGCATTGGACTGGTCCATGTTTTCCAGTTTCTCAGAGTCACTTGTATTTTTCTGTTGCCCTCTGGTCATCATATTATCTTGATGGGTTTGTTCAGTTGATTAGCTTTTCTCTATGCTCCAGAATTTTATTTAGCTGTTGGTTCTGCGTGTGAGTTAAGTTTTCTCTTTGGCACTTTTTCTTCTTATTTTATTTCCTTGCTTCTTTCTATGTTCCCTTGAAGGCAAAAGGTTAGGGCCAGTGGAATCAAAAGATGTAAGGAAGGCAGAAGGATAATAGAAATATTGATAAAAGTTAGAAGAGGGGCAAAATGAGACTTAATGAGATGAATATTTAACTTGTGTAGGCAGTGTAGAGTACTAGGAAAAAATATGGGGTTCCTACAATGGACTGGGAAAACAAATGGAGGAATATATATATAGTGATTTAGAAGGCTAGAATTATGAGCAGGGAGAGAAATAGTAAAGAAAGGTCTGAAAGGAAAAAGTTAATACTAATTTAAAAAAAAAAAAAGAAGAAGAAGAAAACAAAATAGATGGAATAGAAATTGACACCCTTAAGTTGTGGGCCTATGAAAAAATGTTGTCTCTAAGAGCCACAAGAGAAAACAGAAGGCAGAAAGATGCAGGAAGGATAAGCGATAGTTTGTAATACAGAATCAATATATACAGCGAGTGGAAAATTTCTGAATAAGAAGCCCAGCAAAGAAGCCAGAAGCTGGCAGCACCTATTTAAAAAAAAAAAAAATAGAAGGAAAAAGGAAGGGGGGAGGAAAGAGGAAATAATAGCAATAGACCAGAAAGTAACAGAGAGAAAGCAAAGATCCACATAGGCAAGCAGTCAAACAGAGCTAAGGGGGGGTCAATGATTCCCCTAGGGTTCACCTGGATCCTTCCTGCCTACTTGTGTTTATCAATCAATTTCCCCACAGGGTTCTATATGCGGGTCCTGAAGCAGCTTTTAGCTATTAAACTAAATTAAAAAGAATTTATTTTTCATTTGTTGAGGTGACCTCACTTTTTTTTTAATTTTTATTTTTTTAGCCAAATGCAGGACCCAAAATAATTCCTCCTCTAGACCAACCCCCTTATGGAAGGGACCGTAGATGGGCCCATGGAAATTAATCAAGCACGTCCCACTTTCCGGACTCCCCAGGTTAGCTGTAGCTCTGATGTTAGTCAGTGAGGAGTGCTAAAGAGGGCGGATTCCGCCCCTTCTGGAGCCGAGCTCGAGCGTCACCGGGCTGTTCAGTAAATCAGTTTGAGTGCAGATTCGCGTCTGCTCTCAGCCTAATGCTGCTTCACGTCGGCTTATCTGCTCCCCAAAGCTATGGGGTGGTGCAGGCAGCCAGATCAATGTCTAAAAATATAAAATACCCTTCCCTGTCTTCCAACAGAACCCTCCCTTTTTTGGGAAGTGTCCCTTCTTCCTGGCTCCGCAGCGGCCGGGTCTTATCCCTGGGTGGCTAGGGAAATCAGCGGCGTTTCCCGACCAAAATCCCCGCTCCGGTTCACCGGGTGCTGATTAGCTTGTTTGTTTTGTTCACACAGGGTCCAAGAGGTACAAGGCAGCCAGATCCCCAGAAAATAAAACTTTTTCTCCCCGCCCGCAGCTCCAAATGGCCGTTTTATTTAATTTTTTTTTATTTCCCTAACCGCGGGGCTCAGCCGCCTGTGCCAACCCCCACCGGCAGCCTCAAAACTCACGAATCTCCACCATTCCGTCCACACTGTCAATCCGCGCAGATAGATGTCCCAAGCTTCTCACTCCATGCGTGCACAGCACAGACCCCCGGTCAGGACCCCGTCCACAATCCGACTTGCTCTGGGAGCTTGCAGTGTGTGCCCTCCTACACTAACGCCATCTTGGCCCCATTTCCTATATCTGCTAATGTGTTTTTGATCTCACCTATTGTGTCTTTCATCCCCATGAGCTCTATTACTTTTCTGTGCATGATTTCAAATTCTTCTTTGTGCTCACTCAATGTCCTCTTGATGTCATTTATCTCTTTAGTCATATTGTCTTTCAACTCATTAATTTAATTTTGGAAATTTGTGCACATCTCGCTAATTAGTTCTCTCAAATCCTGTGTCTCTTCTGGGGCTTTGATATATTCCTTTTCTTGGGCCATGTCTTCCATTTTCTTAGTATGGCTCATAATTTTTTGCTGATATCTAGGCATCTGATTAGGATGTATTTTTCTCAGATGCTCAATTTCTTTCTCTTTTGTAGGGATTTAGTGGCAGGAGTCTTTGTGTTACCACTGCTTTTTTATTCTTGGCTTGACCTGGATTGTTAGGACTGTCCCTGCTAGTTGCTCAAAATTGGGCTCTGGAGACAGTAACTGGTTGCAGACTGTCTTCCTAGGGCCTTGGAGAGGGAAGCTATAAAGGCCAGCAAAAGCCTCTCTTACTTATTTTTAATTTTCTCATGTGCACTTCCTTGGTCTGCCAGCAGACTGCGTGCTTTGGCAGCTCTCAGTTCAGTGCCTGGTTGGAGTGTATTTGTAACAACACAGACCAGATCATTGTGATAGAGTTTCCTGCCTGGGGGCTAAAAGCCTTGTAATTCAAATTTTCTTAATGACAGTTTTCCAGCCTCTCTGGCAGCCCCCTCCCTTTTCCAGGGTCGGAAATATTTCCACACCCCTCTGAGTCCTCAAAAATTAGTCCCTGTTAGTAGAGTTAGAGATTGGGAGGGTCATATATGTTTAGCCCCTTGCTGGCTCACAAGGCAAAAAATGGTGTGGCCCCACCTGGCCTGGAAAGGCTCCTGGGACACAGCAGACCATATCTGTGAGTCAAAAGCTGAGTCAGCCTCAGGCTGTGTCCCCCTCTCTCCCCTTTCCTGGGGTGGTGGATCCCTGGAGCCCCCTTTTGTCTGTAGCAGCAGGCCCAGAGGCCTGAGAATTTTAAAGTGTCTTTAGTGTGATGGGTGTGTCCTAAACCCTAGAAGATCTTTTTCCAGTCTGTTTCAGCCTATCCTCTAGCTATTTTTCTGTAGAAGAATAAAGTCCCATGTCTTTCTAGTCTGCCATCTTCCCAGAAGTCCCCTGGATCACTTTTTAATACTGATGTAACTTCAATATTCATGTTCATATTGTCAAAATGTGTGGTGCTTCTCTGACCAGAAATTCACTTAGGAGGTTTAAATCTATCCAAAACTTATTTTTCCAATATAGAATTATTGTGGAATTTAAGCATTTTGCTAGGCTTTCTTTTATTTTAAAATATTTTTTTTTTCTGATTTCAGAAGTTATAGACATACATGTATTGTAAAAAATTTGGAAAATTTAAATGAACAAAAAGGAACAAAAAGGCCATTACCTATGAATCTCTTACATAGAGATAATCTCATTAACATATAAACACATGAATGGATTTACACCTTATATATTACTTAGTTATATGCTATTATTTTCACTTAACTACATATAAATGAGAAAAATTTTAAACAACAAAAAAATAAACATGAAGAATTCTTTCAAAAGACTTAATTTTTTTTTTCTTTTTAAATCACAGAACAGCAGAGTCTACATATTCCTTTTCCTTTTGGCCATATCATATTTCTGTTAAACTCTGCTGTTTGGAATTTTCCATTTGTCTCTAGAGGTGGGAATTTAATTAGACCAAAACAATATATATTGCTTAAGGTTCCACTCACTATCTTTTAAGTTCAATTTCCATATGTGGCTTCTTATCTTAGCATCACACAGCAAGGTTTTCCAATCTGTAACATATTATGTATTGTTAATGGATTTAATAAAATTTGTTTTTGGGTAACTGCTATGAAGATGTGTGACCATTCTGAGTAATATTTATAGCTCTCAGAAACCTCATTTTAAGGATGTCATAAGACATTAATATTTCAAGAAAAATAAAAGTATTTAAAGTCTGATATAGCAATTTATTAATTTCCTGATAAGTACTATCCCTTCCTTGATGCTTGTGTATCTAAACAATACTTAACTCATTGGTTTAGCGTCACCTAGAATTATAATTACTAAAATCATCATTAGCATTCAAGACAATCAACTGAAAAACTCAGCATTTCTAAGACTCCAGTGAAATTATATAAAATTGCTTTCCTAAACATCAGAAAAAACCACTTAGAGGTCATAATGGAAACGATAATTCAACATCAATTATATAAAACACATGGGAGTAATCTTTAACAAGGGTAACCCATGGTTGATTGTCCCTTTGAACAAACTCTATTTTCACTCTCCACTGACCTCAAAGCAAGACTCAGTGGGTCTTAGTATTCTCTCCAAAGGAAATATATTCCCCAAAGTATTTTTAAACTCTGTGCAATATACTAAAAATTTCATTGACTGTTGGGAAGAAGATTTACATGGCTCTTTCCAAAACACCATTACTCATCTGAATATTTCTCTTCTCCTTTCTTTTTTCTGACATAACAATATTCAAATCTGGGTAGGTCCCCCTTTGACATGAAGGCTTTAATCTTGGAACCTAATAGGATGTACAAAAAGTAAAGGTTATTTACACATGAAGAGCTTGTAGAAACAGTGGAAAAAGCATTGTTGCCATTACATAAGTGGAAAAGGATATGAACATATAAACACACGTGGGAAATCCAAAGCTAATAAACTTATGAAAAATATTCAGTCTTAAGAAATAATTACAAGCTAAAGAAATGATAAAGCACCATTTTCATTTAATACATTTGCAAAAATTTAAAGAAAAAGATGACAATGCTTGTTAGGTTTTTGTGAGGTATACACTCATATTCTTGGTGGTGGTGAAAACTATTCCAACAAGCAATTTAGTAATATTATCAAGAGTCTAAAAAGTACCTAATCTCCTTGACTTAGTTCAGAATCCCATTAAGTAAATGGACATGCCCTCTTAACTGATCTCCTTGCCATCAGCTTATCCTTTTCCCCACAAAAGTTAACTTCCTAAAAAACATATCTGATTATCCCAGGCCTCCTGGATTTTGCTCCTTATGTAAAGACATGCATATTAAATATTTATTATACACTTACTTATATTTTAGTGTTTTCTAATCCTTCTGCTTTATCTCAGTTAATATTCATCACAACCCAATGAGGTCCATAAGGTTTTTATCTCCCTTTACATATGAGGCACAACGTGGTTAAGTAACTTGCTCAAGGTCGTCCAGGCAGTTTGATGCCAGCATCTGTGCTTTAAACTCTATGCTATACCATCTAAACAAAGAGTGCCCCTCCCCAGCCTCATCCACCACTTTCCCCAAGAATTCTGTTTTTCAACCACACTGAAATTCTTCTCATTCCCCATATGTAACTGGGTCCTTGTTATTTTAAACATATGTTAATTATTCTTCCTGGGTTTAGTGTACTCAGCCTATCACTGATAAAGTTTACACTGAAAATCCAGCACGGACATACTCGTCCCATTGCATTAATTATTTTTTATTCATTAGTTATAGCAGAGGCTTTTAGTTACCTACTCAATGTTCTTCCTCCTCTTTTTAATACAAAACTCTCAGGTCTCCTTGTAGTTAGGTCTGGCCATGTTTCTAAATTGTCTCCAATGAGATGTAACTTGTAGTTGCATGGGATAAAAAGGAGAGCTCCTAAAATGGTGTATATATGTGTGTGTGTGGGGGTGTGTGTCTTTCTGCCCATATCCTCTTCTTGCCAGAGCTTTCACAGACAGATTGTGACCTTGAGGATTAAGGAAAGTGAAGGAAAAAGATCAAAGGAAACTAATTCCCTGAGGATTTCAAGAAGTCACCTTGGGCTCCTCACCCCCGGACATCAACTTACATGAAGAGAATATATCTTTAGGTATTTAAGCCACTTTAAGCACACCTCTATTATCAGGAGCTGAATGCAATTCCTAACTGATACGTTTGTCAAGAGTAGAAACTAAATTTTACTTTTTTTTTTTTTTTGGTATATTTAATATCTAGTTCACAGTCTCTAGCACACAGTAGGTATCCAAAAATATTCATTGAATATGTGGAATATTTTACATATTCTTTTACATCAAGAAAATGTAATTGATGTTATAAAATGCAATTTTTGCCTTTTCATAGGACTTTCAAGCAAGTTCAAGAAACCCTCTTTTACATCATAAGATAAGATATGAAATATAAGCACATGCCTTTATTCATTCTTATAATGAATTTCTGGATAAAATTCTTCTTGGTAAAATGGAGAATTATGATGATGTTTCACCTAATTCAGGCTAAGAACTTCTTTACATTATGCTGAGATTTGGGTGAAAGTGGGATTTATATAAATCATCTTGATAATTGCCTTAGGAATATACTCTAAAAGACTTTATTTTTGAATTTAGATATTCTCTTGTTTTCAGAATATATGCTCCCTCCAGGGAAGGATTGCATCAGATATTCTGTATAGTATCAAACAAAACTCTTAATTTTGAAATGTTAGTTAATATTTAAGTTGATGGAACCAAACTGTTTTCTTTGTTACACTGTTTGCAGAAACGAGAGGGAAACACAAGGTTATATATTGCCCAAGTCAAGTGTGCAAACATCTGATTTGGAAGGTATTAGGAGATTAGGCAAATAAAATAAGAATGCTATTTTAAAATGTAATATCCTGAAACATACCTGATTACATACTTATGATCCTGGAAAGATTGAACCAATAAAATCCAAGAGCATTTTATTTCCACAGTCTATGTGCAGCAAACCCTAAGCGATCATTTTAAGAGGCTTTTGGCTTCTGACCAGTTTCACTCTATCACTGGCATTCTCCCCATAGAAACATCGCAATAAAAAATAGACACTCCTACTCAGATTTTTATTTGTAATTCCATGATGTTTGTGCATTTGAGTGGATTTATTGTTTACTTCAGTTAGCCCATCTGATTTACCTTTTCAGTATAAAATGATTACAGGAACATTGAGCTGAGATGCTCATTACCATTTCTACTAAGGCATGGTCATTTCTTCCATTTGTTGAGATTTATCCTTTCCCCAACCCACCAGTACATCTACCAAACAGATTTCAGATTATATTTCTTGGTCTTTCTCTACTCTCTTTCTCCTCATAAGAAATACTAAGAAGAAATACAGGCCAACGGTTTAGTTACTTCATTTTCTATTCTTTGATGTGTCTTTTACTTTTTAACTGCTAAATCTTCAAAGTTATAATTTTTGAGTTGTAAACAATTGGTCTACTCATGTACTTGAGATCTTTCTCAGATCAGGGGTAAAATTACAGGTAATTAAGTTGTACTTAATTTCTGTTAATTCTCTGGCTTTCATATAGAATTCTGGTATCTCCTGATTTTCAGTTATTGAGTGGTAAGATCCTCCATGGCTGTTTCGATGGCAGCATCCCCTGAGGAGATCTTGGCTGTGAACACTGAAGTCTTTTTACTTGTTCATTTTATTTCTTCTCACGTGGCTCCTTGTTTCTTCTTGAGACTTTGTCATAGACACCCTACTCTTCCAAATATGTGTCAACTCTTTTCTCCAACACATTAAATTAATTTGTGCTACTCATGTCTTTGCCCATGTACCTACCTTTCTAACATATATTTAAGTATTTTTATGAATGAAACATGGTAATTTGATAGCTACTAAATTTTAAACATAGTAATATGTTTTATGTTTTACATAATTTTCCAATTTAATTTAACCTTCAAGATAAATCTATAAGATAGGTATTATTATTCACATTTTACAGAAGAAGCTATATTTTACATATCTACATAGTTAATATTAATAACAGCAACATTAATTGAATGTTTAATATATAGTAACTATTATACTAGGACACCTACTTGCTTTTATGTTTATTTTTTGCCTTTTTGAAATTGGACTGAAGGCAGCTTAATTTAACTGTTCTCTAATTTTCACAGCAACTCTGAAAATGGAGATCTCCTTTTTAGAGATGAAAAGATACCTTAATTTATTTATTGTTTTACTTCATTTAATATTTACACAAAATAATCCATTAAATTGTACATTTTCGGGGAGACTTTTCCTGATTGCTCATCCTTGCCTTATTCCATTTGTTTTAATCCCTGAGTAGCCAGAAATTTTTTGTTGTAGCACTTATTTCAGTTTATATATTACTTGTTTTATAAATGTTACTCTTTGTAGAAACCTAGAAAACACAGATAAGCAAAAATAGAAAAAAATCCTGTTCCCTTTTCCTGGAATACTCTTCCCCTTCTCTATTGTCTGGCATCCTTGATTTAAAAAGTCACCTACCAAGGAAGCTTTCTAACCCCTAGAGTAGGTTTCTTTCAAATGTTCTTCTAACACTGTGTAATTCTCTTTTAAGGCATTTAGCAAGACTGTGATTAAGTAACCAGTTTTTTTTTTTTAAATAAGTTCATTCAATAAACATATATTCATTTATCCCTTTTTATGTGCCAGGCACTCTGCTAATGTCTGAGTATAGAGTGTTGAGTTTGACAGACATGGTGCCTGCCCAAAGAACATAAACTCCATTAAAGCAGCAGTGTCCCGTTGCTCATCATTGCATTCCCATATTCCAACATGTAGATATTTAAGACACATGTAAATCAAAGTGACTGAGAAAAGGTGAAAGGAAAATTCAGGCAAAGATAAAACCTGTTAACACAAACAAAACAAACTAGGAGGTAGTGTAATATCAGAAAACATTGAGCTGAATGTAAAGCATCTTATAATGAAAAAGGTATGAGTCTCAGTGAAAATTTGATATGAATCTTTATGTATCACATAACACCAAAATTTATTTTGTTAATTGAATAATGAACCCATAGATAAGTCTCTCTTAATTTTTTTCTCTCTTTTGGAGAAGTTGTGGATTTATAGAACAATCATGCGTAAAATACGGGATTCCCTTACACCACCCCACCATAAACTTCTTGCATTAGTGTGGAATATTTGTTACAATTGATGATAGAATATTTTTATAATTGTATTATTAAATAAAGTTCATGGTTTAACTTAAGGCTCACTGTTTGTGAGGGATAGTTCCATGGATTTTTAAAAAACATTATTCTGTTATCATATATATGGTTCAACATTTTCCCTTTTATTCATATTCAGATATATATTTCATTGCTGTTAATTGAATTCACAATGTTGTGCTACCATCACCACCATCCATTGCCAAAACATTTCCATAATTAAGCTTTAACTTCCCATTCCCTATCTCAACCCCATTCCCTGACAACCTATATTATTGCAGATTCTGCTTCTATGAGTTTGCTTGTTCTAATTGTTTCAGGACTTTATTACTTTTTACAGCAGAATATTATTCCATTGTATGCATATACAACATTTCATTTATCTCTTCATAGATTGATGGACACTTGGGTTGCTTCCATCTTTTGGCAACTGTAAATAATGCCACTATGAGCATTGGTGTGCAAATATCTATTTTGCTGATCAATTATTTTGGGTATATACCTAGGAGTGGGGTTGCTGGCTTATATGGTAGTTCTATACTTACCTTTCTGAGGTATGTCTTCCACAGCAGCTTTACCATTTTACATTGCCAACAGCAAAGAATGAGTGTTAACCATTTCTTCACATTCTCTCCAAAACTTGTTATTTTCTTTTTGTTTGTTTGTTTGTTTTTGCAGCCATTTTAATAGGTGTGAAATGGTATCTCATTGTGGTATTGATTTACATTTCTCTGATGGCTAAGGACCTTAAGCATCTTTTCATGTGCTTTCTGGCCATTTGTATATCTTCTTTGGAGAGATGTCTGTTCAAGCTTTTGCCCATTTTTTATGTGAGTTGTTTGTCTTTTTCTTGTTAAGTTGAAGGATTTCTTCACATGTACTAGATACTGTTTATCAGATATGTGGTTTTGAAATATTTTCTCCCATTGTGTAGGTTGTCTTTTTACTGTCATGATAAAGTCCTTTGAGGAACAAAAGTCTGATTTTGATGAGGTCCCATTTATCTATTTTTTTTTTCTTTTATTGCTTGTGCTTTGGGTGAAAAGTCTTAAGAAACCATTGCCTACTACAAGGTGCTGAAGATGCTTCCCTTTGTTTTCTTCTAGGAGTTTGATAGTTATAATTTTTATATTTAGGTCTTTGATTCATTTTGAGTTGATTTTTTAAATATATTCTTTATTTTTGAAAGATACTTAGATTACATAAATGTTACATGAAAAATATAGGGGATTCACATATGCCCTGCTCCCCACACTTCCCACATTTTTCCACATTAACAACATCCTTCATTAGTGTGGTAAATTCATTGCAATTGATGAACACATTTTGTAGCATTGCCACTAAGCCTGGATTATAGTTTACATTGTAGTTTACACTCTTTACCACTCAATTCTGTAGGCTATGGCTTGTATCTGTCATTGCAATGTCATTCAGGATGATTCCCAGGTTCGAAAATGCCCCTGTATTACCCCTGTTTTTCTCTCTTCCTGCCCTCAGAAACTCCAGTGGCCATAGCCTCCACATCAATGATATAAGTTCTTACATTGCTGGAATCACAATAAGTCTATAGTAGAATACCAATAAGTCTACTTTAGTCCATAGTTCGTTCCCCATTCCTGAGGATTCTGAGATGATGATGCCCAGTCTACCTCTAATTGAGAGGGGGCTTTGATCCCAAACAGCTGATGGATGGGACGCTCTTGCTTGAAGTTGTAGACTCTCTTGGTTCCTTGGTATGTTGGTTGTCCATCATTTCCTCCTTGTTAGTTGTCCTGGTGAGTCCAATGAACTGGAGAGTAGGTATTGCAACTCAGTTGATATTCAGGGTCCAGCTAGCACATGGACAGCCCAAAGATTTAAGTCTCTTGGATGTACACTTACCAACCAACTCTAGTACTAATTGTAGGTTCAAATAGAAGGGACAGTAGAGTCATGTGTAAAGGAAAGCACAACTGAGTCCAACTCTGTCACACTGGGGAGCATAAATTCCAAAGTAGGACCCACTGACAAGGCACCAAACTCCTGAGCTATCAGCCCTGACTCTGGATGTATCTAGATCCTTAGAAGCCCTGCTCTTTGGAGTAGTATCTACTTTTGCTGTCAATGAGATCCTGTTGAGACGTGCATAATGTAACCTCTGGAATGACCTCCCGATTCACTTTGAAGTCTCTTAGCCATATAAACTCATTTGTCTTTACTTTTTTCCCCTTTTGGTCAAGGTCTTTTTCCAGTTGCTGAGTTGATTTTTTGTATATGGTGTGAGATAGGGGTCCTCCTTCTTTGATTTGCAAATAGAGGTCCAGTTTTCTCAGCACTATTTACTGAAGAGATTATTTTTTTCCTGATTGAATGGTCCTTGCCACCTTGTAAAAAACTAGTTGGACATAAATGCAAGGATTGATTTCTGAGCTCTCAATTCTATTCCATTGGTCTATATGTCTGCCTTTGTGCCAGTACCATGCATTTTGATTACTGTGGCTTAGTAATAAATGTGGCTTAGTAATAAGTTGTAAGATCAGGAATTATGAGTCCTCCAATTTCATTTTTTTTTCCAAGATAATTTTAGCTCTTTTGGGCCCCATACTCTTCCATATGAATTTGATGATTTACTTTTCCATTTCTGCAAGGAAGGTTGTTGGAATTTCAATGGGGATTGCATTGAAACTCTAAAGTGCTTTGGGTAGTACTGACATCTTAATGATATTTAGTCTTCCAATCCATGAACATGGAGTATCCTTCCATTTATTTAGGCCTTCTTTAATTTTCTTTTAGCAATGTTTTGTAGTTTTCTGAGTACAAGTCCTTTACATCCTTGGTTAGATTTATTCCTAGATATTTGATTCTATTAGTTGCTATTATGAATGGAATTTTTTCTTGATTTCTTCTTCCAATTGCTCATTGCTTGTGTTTAGAAATACTATGGATTTTTGGGTATTGCTCTTGTTACCTATCACTTTGCTGAATTCATTTATTAGATATAGGAGCTTTGTTGTGGAGTTTTGGGGATTCTTTTTATATGAGCATATAATCTGTAAATAGGGAAAATTTTACTTCTTCCTTTCCAACTTGAATTCCTTTTATTTCTTTTTCTTGCAAGAATTTCCAGTATAATGTTGAATAACAGTGGTGACAGTGGGCATCCTTGGATTGTTCCTCATCTTAGAAGGAAAGCTTTCAGTCTTTCACCATTAAGTAGGATGTTTGCTGTGGGCTTTTCATATATGCCCTTTATAATGTTGAGGAAGTTTCCTTCCATTTCTAGTGTTCCAAGTGTTTTTATAAAGAAAGGGTGCTTTATTTTGCCAAATGCCTTTTCTTCATTGAATGAGATAATTATGTTTTTCCCCCTCATTCTGTTAATGTGGTGTATTACATTAATTGGTTTTCTCATCTTGACCCAACCTTGCATACCAGGGATAAACCCCACTTGATCATGATGTATATGTAATTCTTTCCATATGTTGTTGGATTCAGGTTGCTAGTATTTTGTTGAATATTTTTGCATTTACATTCATACGAGTTATTGGTCTGTAATTTTCTTGTGGTATCTTTATCTGGCTTTGGTATGAGGGTGATGCTGGCTTTGTAGAATGAGTTAGGGAGTGTTCCCTCCTCGTCAATTTATTGAAAGAGTTTAAGGAGAATTGGAGGTAAGTGTTCTTGGAATGTTTGGTAGAATTACCCTGTGAAGTCATCTGGTCCTCAGCATTTCTTTGGTGGGAAGTTTTTGATGACTGATTCAATCTCTTTACTAGTAATTTGTTTATTGATTTCTTCTTAAGTCAATGTAGGTAGTTCATGTGTTTCTAAGAATTTGTCTATTTCTAATTTATTGGCATAGAGTGCTCATTGTATCCACTTATAGCCCTTTTTATTTCAGCTGGATTGATAGAAATGCCCTGTTTTCATTTCTGATTTTCATTATTTGTATTTTCTCTCTTTTTTCCTTTGTCGTCTAGCTAAAGATTTGTCAATTTTATTGATCTTTTCAAAGAACCAGCTTTGCGTTGTTGCTTCTCTTGTTTTGTTTTGTTTTCTAATCCATTTATCTCTGATCTAATCTTTGTTCTTTCTTTCCTTCTGTCTCCATTGGATTTGTCTTCTTTTTCTAGTTCTTCCAGTATTGAGGTTAAGTCTCTGTTTTGAAGTCTTTCTTCTTTTTTTAATGTAAACATTTAGAGCAGGGATTCTTAACATTTTTTGTTCCATAGACCCTTTTGCCAGTCAGGTGAAAACTATGGACCCCTTACTAAGTCCACACTATACCGTGTATTATTTATTAAATATATCATACCCACACCAACATGTCCCCACAAGAATATGTTTGTTTGAATTTTGAATTCAAGCTCACAGACCCCCTGAAATCTTTCCATGGACCTCTGGTTAAGAACCCCTGATTTAGAGCAATAAATTTCCCTCTCAGCACTGCCTTCATTACATCCCCTAAGTTTTGTATGTTGTATTTTCATTTTCATTTTCCTGATGATATTTCCTAATTTTCCTTTTGAGTTCATCTTTAACCCATTGGTTTTTAAAGAGTATGTTATTTAATTTCCATGTATTTGTGAATTTTTCCTTTCTCCCTCTCTTATTTCCATTCTATTTTGGTTGGAGAATATATATTGTATGGTATTAATATTTTTTAATTTACTGTGACTAATTTTGTGACCCAACAAATGGTCTATCCTGGAGAATGATTCATGTGCACTTGAGAAGAATGTGAATTCTGTTTTCATTGAGTGCAGTGTTCTACATATGTCTGTTGGGTGTAATTGGTTTAGTGTATTATTTAAGTCCTATACTTCTTTACTGATCTTCTGACTAGATGTTCTATTCATATTGAAAGTGGTGTGTTAAAGTCTCCTACCATTAATTTGGAATTGTTAATTTCTCTCTTCAAATCTGTTGGTATTTGTTTCATATATTTTGGAGCTTTGCTGTTAGGTGCTTATATATTTATAATTATTACATCTTCCTGTTGACTTGTACCATTTATCAGTATGTAATGACCATCTTTGTGCCTCGTAACTGTTTTTGGCTTAAAGTCTATTTTACCCAATATTAGTATATGCAACCCAAGCTCTATTTTAGTTACTACTTGCATGCATATTTTTGCCACCCTTTTACCATCAACCTACTCGTATCTTTGACTTTAAGGTAAGTCTCTTGCACACAGCAAGACTTAACATGTATATTGGTGTGCTTGATGGTGTCCCATAGCTGTCTTAGGGTATTTTCACTTTAATATGTCTTTTTCCTTTCTGCCTGACTCATTTCAAGTGTCTTTCAAGTTTACTGATTCTTTCTTTTTTTTTTTTTTTTTTTTTTTTAACCAGGAGGTCCCGGGTCCCTCCATATGGGAGACGGATGCCCAACCATTTGAGCCACATCCGTCCCCCCTGATTCTTTCTTATACCAGTTACATTCTGCTTTTGAAATTTTCCTGGGCATTTTTCGTTTCAGTTATTGTGGTCTTCAACTCTAGTAGTTCTCTTTGCCTTCTTTTTAAAACTTCTGTCTCTTTACTTAGACTCTCATATTATTCATTCATTGTTTCCCTAATATCCTTTAGTTCTTTCTCTGTGCTTTCCTTCATCTCCTTGAGCATTTTAAAGATGATTTTTTTAAAGTCTTTGTTCATATGTTCACATTCTCATCTTCTTTGTTGGTGTTTTCTGTATTTTTATCCTCTTCTTTTGGATGAGCCATCATTTCCTGTTTCTTTGTCTTGTACTCTTATTGCATGCTATATATTTTAATGTTTTAGAATGTTAACTCTGGTGTTTATTCCCTGGAATATCTGTTTCTTGATTTTATAACTAGCTGGGGATAAGACAGATTTTCTTATGTATCAGCCTTTCTATCAGGAAGGTCTGCTCAAGGCAAATGCAGTGTGTAGGGAATTCCTTATTTTTCTGGGCCTCTGTCTTGTCATGGGATTTTGCTTGTTAGTTATTTTAGAGTTCCCCTGTTTACAGGAGTTTGGTTGTCCCCTGTTTCCTATGGGACAAATTTTCCTCACCCAGGTATTTGAAGCCAGCAGTCCTGTGTCCCAGACTGTCTGCCTCTATAATTTTTTACACTCCTTTTGTTGTTTCATGTGGCTTTTGCCTGGAGGATAAATTCTGGGGGGAGGGTCACCCCAGGGAGGATTTTTGCAAGACAGTCTTTCCCAACCAAAATAGGGCCAGGGACCCATAAAGGGGATACATACCAACTCCAAACTGCCCTATGAAGGAGGTCAGGAAGCGGACCAAAATCTCCGACGTCTCCCCAAAGCTGTGCTTTCCTGGCTTGCCCAGCAAAAGCAGCCATTCAGCTAACTTTGCCCTGCAGACCTGTGGGAGCCTTGGATCTTTAATTTCCACCACCTCCAGCCTTGTCCAGGAAAGGCTGAAATAATGGCTACTGATGCTTTTGACTGTTGGAACAATAGCCACACTCAGAGCCAGGACCCAGGAATCTAAATTTGATAACCAAATGCCGTGATCAGCGATTGGCCATGCATACCCTTGTTCTTGGGGAAGAGGATTTTTATGTCCCTTTCTGCCATCAGCAGCTAACCAGGGACTGGACCCCATGATGGTCTGTTGTGAGAGTCAGGTTGGGCACCGGTAGCCACTGTGTGGAGAGAGCAATTTGCAGTCTTTATTATAATTTACCAGCCTCTTCCTCCCACCCTTCCCTGGATGTTGTACAGTGTTCTTCTGGCCTCTGGAGTTTCAAAATAGTTGTTTCAGAAAGTTCCTGCCTGTTCAATAGTTGTTTTGGTGCAAAGACTGAGTCCTGGAGCTCCCTACTCTGCCATCTTCCCTGGAAGTTGTCTCCTTAAATTATACCTATATATTTTTTCAATTTCTTTTTCCCACAAGAGACTTACATATAAAAAATCATGTGAAACACCTGAATTGGCTATCAGCTTCTGAATTTCAAGTGACTTCTCGGCCACAACTTATGAATTATGGTAAACAGATTCATGGGCTACCATACCATATTGAAAAACTGAGAGATTTATTTTTCTGAGTGAATAAATCCTAGACACTTCCTTAATTTGTAGAATTTTTGGTTTGTCTGGTGATGCCCTGTCATGTTCATCTCAAATCCATGTCTGTCTGATTCTGAAGTCTATGCTCCTTATAAAGAATATGCTTTTCTTCTTTCTGCCTGATTCTTCTCAACCTTTGTTTTCTCCTGTATTTCTATGGGTCAGTTAGGCCTTTGGCTATGATAAATAGACATGACTAAATATGGAATATAAAGACAAAGGAGCCCTTATTTACAAATGTCAGGTTAAAGACTTTTAAATTCGATTTTAAACAATCTACTTAAGCTCTTATCTAAATATGAGTGTGTAGAAATAAATGTGCTAAGACATACAAGAACTCAGAAAATGTAGCATGCAAAGACATTCTTTAAAAACCCAGAATGTACTGGAGGATGTACTCCAATCATAAGAGAAACAGAGGAGATTCATGGAAAGTAAGGGTGTGAGTAAATAGCTTACCAAATGTTAGTTTTATCTATAAAAAACAGACAGGTTAAATAAACTAAAATAATCTCTGAACAATGCAGAATTATAGACAATTCTGAGAATTATAGACATATCTGAGGTATATGTCCTGTTTTGTGGGGCAGAGATAAGCATATAGATACGTTTAAGAAATTTCTTAGTGAAAGATAAACACAATATGGATGAGTAGTGGCCAGAAGAATATAAAGTGAATGGATGACTTTTTACCAGGAGAAGAAAATTTCGTACTTGCTATTGGAGAGAAGAAAGGAAGAAATAGGAAAAAAAAAAAAAAAAAAAAGCAAAATTAAAGAATGATAAAAAAAAAAGTAATGTGAAATAAGAGGGAAGACATATTCTAATATAACAGTAAATGAATCCAATTCACTAAACAAAAGATAGAAAAACTGATTGGATTAAAACATGAATATGATAAAATAGGCACTACAAGGGTAGGGTGGACAAATGCTGTTAGGAAAATGAACTCATTATATGTTAAAAATGAAAGCCAGATTCCTATTTTATACCATATACATAGGTGGAGGACAAATGAGTTTAGGCCAAAAGACCTAAAGGTGGATGCTAAAACCATAAAAACAAAGAATAACATGTAGGAGGATAGCTTTGTGACCTAAGGATTACAAAAAATAACTTCTCATACAAGAGTCAAAAATAAGAAGCCATAAGTTTAGAGAGAGATCAAAATATAAGCTTCTTCTTACTCAATATGGTAAAGTGCTTATATGAAAAACCTACAGCTAGCATTGTACTCAATGGTGAAAGATTGAAAACTTTCCTGCTGAGACCAGAAACAAGAGAAGGATGCCCACTGTCACCACAGTTATTCAATATTGTGCTAGAGGTTTTAGCTAGAGCAATTATGCTACATAAAGAAATAAAAGGCACCCAAATAGGAAAGGAAGAAATAAAACTTTCACTATTTGCTGATGATATGATCCTATTTCTAGAATCTCCTTAAAAACCCATAACAAAGCTGCAAAAACGAATGGACAAGTTCAGCAAGGTGGCAGGATACAAGATTAATAGGCAAAAATCAATAGCTTTTCTATACACTACTGATGTGCAATCTGAGGAGGAAATCAGAAAAAAATTCCATTTATAAGAGTGTGGCAGCTTGAGATTATTTTTGTGAATCCCCAAAAGAGAAATATTATGTTTGTAAATTGTTCCTCTGGGTGTGATACCCTTTGATTGTTTTAAATTAAAAGGTTTTAAGTTTACTCCATAAAATCATTTTAGGGCTTTTGATTCAACCACGTCAGTAAGGCGTGTCTCAGGTTGAGTCTCTGCCCCCTTGGTAGGATGATGAAAACGGTCACTAACTCAAGAAGACAAGAGGAAGAGGAGAGAATTTGGTCATATCGGTCCTGCCTTGTGTCAGAAAGGAGAAGCTTCAAACAGCTAAAGCCCCAGGAAGAGAGATGAGCTATTTGCCTGATAGTTTACAGCAGAAGAGAACAGAGCAGCTGAGTAGCTGAGAAGGCCTGGAAAGAAATGAGCCCTATGCCAGAGACTGATATAGGAAGCCCTGAGAGACCAGGCAGAGATCGCCCACCATCTTGCTTCAACATGTGGCAGGTGACTTTGGTGAGAAAGTACCTCTTATGGTACCTTGAATTGGACTTTCCATGGCCTTGGGACTGTAAGCTCTTACCCCCCAAAAATATTACTTAGCCTAGTGGTAAAAACAGCATGGTACTGGCATAAAGACAGACAGATTGACCAATAGAACTGAATTGAGAACTCAGAAATAGATCCTCACATCTACAGTCAAGTGATTTTTGACAAGATGGTAAAGCTCTCCCAGGTGGGCCGGAACAGTCTATTCAATAAATGGTCCTGGGAGAACTGGATATCCATATCCAAAAGAGAGAAAGGGGAACTGCATCTCACAGCTTATACAAAAGTTAACTCAGAATGGATCAAGGACCTAAATTTAAAAAGCAACAACCATAAAACTCCTAGAAGAAAATGTAAGAAAACATCTTTAAGATCTTGTGGAAGACAATAGTTTCTTAAACCTTACACCCAAAGCATGAGCAACAAAAGAACAAATAGATAAATGGGACCTCCTCAAAACTCAACACTTTTGCACCTCAAAGGACTTTGTCAAAAGGGTAAAAGGCAGCCTACTCAATGGGAGAAAATATTTGGAAATCACATATCCAGTAAGGGTTTAATATCCATGATATACAAAGAGATCATACAACTCAGCAATAAAAAGACAAACTATCTAATTAAAAAATGGACAAAAGACTTGAAAAGACAATTGTCTAAAGAAGAAATACAAATAGTGAAAAAACACATGAAAAATTGTTCATCACTAGTATAAGGGAAATGCAAATGAAAACTACAATGTAATATCATTTCACACCTATTAGACTGGCTGCTATTAAAAAGCCAGAAAGTGCTTGCTTCGGCAACACATATACTAAAATTGGAACGATACAGAGAAGATTAGCATGGCCCTTGCACAAGGATGACACGCAAATTCGTGAAGCGTTCCGTATTAAAAAAAAAAAAAAAATAGCAGAAAACTGTAACTGTTGGAGAGGATGTATAAAGATAGGAATGCTTATTCACTGTTGGTGGGAATATAGAATGGTACAGCCACTGAGAAGGACTGTTTGGCAGTTCCAAAAGAAGTTGAATACAGACTTGCCGTGTGACCCAGCAATACCATTAATAGGTATATACCAAGAAGAACTGAGAGCAGAGACATGAACAGACATCTGCACACCGATGTTCATAGCAGTTCTACTCACAATTGCCAAAAGTTGGAAACAACCCAGGTGTCCATCAACTGATGAATGGATAAACAAATTGTGGTGTAGACACAAGATGGAATATTATGCAGCTGTAAAAAGAAATGAAGTCGTGAAACATATGACAACATGGATGAATCCAGAGGACATTATGCTGAGTAAAGCAAGCCAGACACAAAAGGACAAATACTGTATGACTGTGCTATTATGACCTAAATATATTGTGTAAACTCATGGAGTTAATAATTAAAATATAGACTACCGGATAATAGAAGGAGGGTAGAGAATGGAAAGCTGATGGTTAATCTGTGCAGAATTGGTGAAAAGTTTGTTTCTAAATCTTTGGAAATGAATAGAAATGGTGAAAGCATATCATGGTGTTTGTAACTAGCAGAGCTATTGTATGGGTTTGGCAGTGGTTGAAAGGGAAAGTCTAAGGTCATATATATTATTAGAAGGAAAGCTAAAAATTGTAACATGGCACTGTATAAGATAGTAAAACCATGTAAAACATGAATATGGGTGATATTGCATATATAAGACTGTTTTTACAAAATATAAATATAAATATACTAGAGAGAAGGAAACAGAATAGTAGCTATTTACAGTAGGGGAAACAGAGAGATTGAGCGGTGATGAGTTTTATTTCTTTGTTTTTGTTTATTATTATTATTGGAATAATGAAAGTGTTCTAAGAATGATTGAAGTGATGAATCCACAAATATGTGATTACTAAATACTATTGATTGTACACTTTGGATGGATTTATGCTTTATTAATATGTATCAATAAAATTGATTTGTAAAAAACAAACAAAAAATATATAAGCTTTTTATTGAAAAAATACACCTTAAATAAAGCTCATATTCTGAAAAAAATCTGTGAAAAGATACTTGAAACATCTAAAACTTACAAGGAATTAATACCTAAGATTAAAGAGGAAAATAGAAATCCACAGGAAAAAGACAAAATTCAGAGGGAAAATGTATGAGTTATAGACAAGATTCACAGACAGAAAAATTCAAACTCTCACATATTTTTGAATAAATGTCCTATAGCAATGGTAATCAGAGAAATGTAAATTACAACAATAACGAGATACCACCTAACTAACATCCAATGGCACATGGAATATTAGAGAAAAAGAAAATGTCAGTGAGTAGAGAGGAACTCTCCTGAACTCTGTTCGGAAGGCCTTTCTGGAGGGCAATTGGTAGTATTTGGTAAGATTATTTTGGCTATATCCAATAACCCAGTGACTCTCCCAGAGAGGATTCCCCTTGACGCCAACATTATATGTTCAGAAAATTCGTCAGGTTTTGTGGGTGGGGAGTTGGATCCATCAATACAGGACTAAATAAATAGGTAAAATATTGTATATTAATGTGTATTATAAAACAACACGTGCATAAAGAACAGCCAGCTCAATGTAGAAATAGAGATCTGGGTAGCTTTTTAAGAACAGTGTTAATAGGACAAAGTTAAGAGGCAGAGCAAGATTAATAGAATAATACCATTTGTAAAATTAAAAACATAGGCACAAAAATCAATACTACATATTTTATAAGAATACATATATATTTGAGAAAATATGGTAAAAACATTTAGGAAGGTGATATGGTAGCAGGGTAATGGAAGTAGGAGTTGGGGAAAAAAGGGGAAAAATAAACAAAAGAAGGTTTTGGACAGACAGGTGGCCCAAAGGTAATTAGCTAAAGGGAAGCAAGGTGGGAATCTAGACTGCTGGCTCCTTCATCTGCAACAGCTTTCCATCTGTGTTTTATAATATATAGGACTTTGTAAGTAAGACTTCACTTGAAAAATATTTCTGGTGCGTGAAAAGTAATTTTAAAGACACCAACTCTAGTGGATAAAGTACTGTGGCTGGGAGCAGATACCTTAAATTCCATAACCAGCTCCAACACAATCTGCGTGCCTTAGGGTAAAACCCTGAAACATTCTGCCCGTGTTTCTCCAACTGTAAACAGAGTAAAATACCTCTCTCTGTTTTGCTTAATCTCTCCAGGTTATCATAAGGAATAAGAATCTGATGACCTTTGAAATTATTTCTAAAATGAATGAGTCATACATGAGATTACCTGTTGCTCAGCTATATTAATGCATACAATTGTTCTTGTCCAGAAGTTTCCTTATAGCACCTGTGAGCAGTAAAAAAATCACATGGCATCAGGCTTAGAAACGTGCCTCGTGGAAATCTCTGTACTCACCCGTGGCTCCTTTCCTCCCAACCCGCCCCAAGTGAGCAATGAGATGAGGTCCTGAGCTATTCTGCCAGTCAGATACACCCTTCAGAAGCAGGACCCGGTTAAGTTTCCTTAGGACAGAATAAATAGCATGATATATAAAATGTTTATGCCTGTTGCTTCCTTTTCCTTTGCTTGATTTATGTCTTTAATTAATCCAGTGGTTCTCAAACTTTTTGGTCCCAGAGACATTTTATACTCTTAAAAATTATTAAAAACCCCAAAGAGCTCTGACTTTCATGGATTGTAGCTATTGGTATTTACTGTATTAGACAGTAATACTGAGAAATGAAAAAAAAAGTGTTCATTAATTTGTTTAAAAGCAATAATATCAAATCCATTGTAGTTAAAAATATATAGCATATTTTCAAAAAAAAAATCTATATATTCCAAAATAAATAAATATATTTTCCAAAACCAAAAAAACATATAGTGAGAAGAGTAGTGTTGTTTTATAGTTGTACAAATTTCTTTAGATTCTTATAACTGTTTCTAGAAAAATATGTTGAGTAAAATGTTTAGCTTAGGTATCAGACATTCTCTCAGAAAAGTTTATAGTGTGGAATATGCAACTTCTGTACTTAGAAAATAGCCTAACATCAAATCTTTGGCTTTTACCTGTTATTGAAGGAGTCATGTTTTCTATTTTAAGCTTGATGAAGGAATCCAGGAAAATTTGACTTCAATATATTTGTCTCAGAAATGACTTTTATAAAGAACATTAAAGTTGTCTAGAATAACATTAGGTTGAACTATATAAAATTGTTGATACTTTACCATTTTTTGACTTATAAAAATAGAAAATTTTACATTGCTGTTCCTAATATTATGAGTAGGAGAGGAAAGACCATTTGGGTTCTCTTAAAAAATCTTTATTGAAAAATATCTACTGTCTAAAGGAGAATTTAGGTTATACTTCAAGAAGAAGAGTTTTGTATTCTTAGAGTAGGTTCCTGAAAAAGTTTGAAGACATGGTTTATGAGTTCAGTCCTGACTAATACTGGAAGATTCAAGATGCCCTAGCAGTTTATGACAAACGTGTCAGTTCTTAACTCATATCTTTGAATATAGTAAGCAAAATTTTGCTTGCAGGTAAGAATTGATTTTAACTTTTTAAATTAAAACACTCATGAGATATCAAGGACATGGTTGATAATACAAATCTTAAAACTGTGCATTTTTAATATTGTTAAACAATCGTAATAGAACTCACAATATAGTACCACTATAACAACAATACTTTAGTTTGAATAAGAAGCAGGAATATATTTATGATTGTCTATTTAAAACACTTATTGTGATATATATATCTAATATTTAATCATATAAATATATATCCATGCAGTGATATTTTTACTTACAATGTATTTCTTTTAAACCAAAGCCCAGCCTGTCAAACCTAACAGTTAAATAAAGACATCACTTGGTATTGATGCTTCATATTTTAAAATAGAAATAGTTACTGTGTTTTGATAATATAATATGCTACAACCAAAGCAATCACCTTTTAATTTATGGTGAATCTAAATTTTAATCATTATTTTTTCCCTTGAACTCTGTACCTGTCATAAATTATTCTAAGGACAGTGTGAAATGTCAACAAATCTTATATGACAGTATAGCTCATTTAGTGTCTTAAATCAGCAGTGTTTTGCACTGGAGCTAGGAAACCAGGAGTTTCAGTCAAAATAAGGCATAGGAAAATGCAGAAAGGACTTCTCTTTTTCTGACATGATTTTACAGAAAACTCAACAGTTTTGTAAGTAACCAGGACCACGTCTAGTTATGATAAGATACTGCATTTATTGAGTACCTTATCAAAGACTGATCAAAAAGAATTCTGCCACTAGTCTTTAAAAATGTCCATAAAGCAGACAGATTCCTAAATAAATGTAGGCAATAATGTAAATAGGACTATAATTTTCAGTTGAGAGGTCAAGTTTAGGAAGAATGAGAGCCATTCAGTTACTGGTTTTAGGAGGCAATAAATGGAATCCAAAAAGGAGTTAGGAGAACTGTGTCAGTGTCTGCCACTTTCCAGTCTTCCTAGTCCTGTGTCCCACTTACAGTGGGGCTCCTTTTCACCCAGGCCACCTCTGGGCACCCAGTGGAGCAGAGGGGTTGGGCATTGCTGTTGGACGGACTCTGGGAATTTGTCAAGGAGTTGTAAAGCAATCGAAGAGAAGAAGCTGGACTCTCTTCTAATTAACTAAGCCATGTTCCCTTTCCTTTGGAAAACAGTAGAAGAGGCTTAAATGTGATCCAGCAAAAGAGCATAAATCAAATAGTTGGTAGGTGTTCTTTTAGCCATGTTTTTGTTCAAAACATTTTTAACTCTAAGTCCTGAGCTTTCTATATTGTGCCTGTGGCATTTGAAAGCCAAATGCTTTATTTGAAAAAAGTGTTAATTAATACTGAGTAAAGAAAATGGAGGGTGTGCAAACCATTTTATTGTGTACACTTACATGTACAGACTGTGGTGTAAGCGGGCTCTCATAGACTATTGGGAAGAGACTCATACTAACAGGCCCCTTTACACTTTCTCTCCTGCTCTAATAGAAGTCCCCTTCATTTCTTTGCTAGTTAGTGTCCTTTTTCTGACTGAGAGATAGTGAAGACAAATGCGTCATATTACTGGAAGTTTGTTTGAAGAATATATAATGCCATGTGTTTGATAGAAAACCACCTAAATCATGTTCAGGGATGTGCTAGTGATAGGAAATTTAACAGGATGCAAAAATGTACCTTGGGAGACGATAGCACCTTTCTTTTTCCTGTTAAGTCAATGTGGCATAATGTCTTTGCTTTAAAAAAAAAAAATGTGCCAGTCTATTATCTTGGGTCCAGAAATTAAAGAAAGATATAGAGGCAACTTACAAATACTGCTATTTATCAAGACAGGTATTAGTTTGTCCCTAACAGTCCCTGCTAAGAGCTCTCTCTTTCTCTCTAAAATTATAACAATTTACCTCAACCCCTTTTCTTTCTCAGTGGTTCTAATCCATCTGTGTTTCACCATTTTCCTAACCTAAGCCCCATAGTGCAGGTAAATGGAGTAGTGCCTGAGCTACATGCTTATTCTCATTAGGACAAGCAAGTTATTAAAGATGTGTGTGTAGAGAAATGGCCATGTAGTTGGAATCTGGGGTAGGGATTTGCTAAATATTTTAAGTAAGAGGCTCATTTACCATTACAGTTCTTTTGATGTCATTGATTGTGTGAAATGGTCACTAAGGTAATTAGCTCATAGAAATGCTATGGGAAGCAGTTGCATTGCCCTTAATAAGAATCTTGATTTAAAGTAACTACTAACAAGACCAGCTATACCATACAGGTGCTCCATGCTTCTGAGAACAGTTATTCTCAGAAATTTTCTTCAAAGACATGTTGGGTTTCACTAACTTGGCATCCTCATGTACAACTGACTGCTTATATCTCAGTAATGGGGCAGCGCTCTTCTATAAATAGTTTCAGAAAATAACCTCATAAAAACAATGCAATTATCCAAATAAGATTTAGAACTACTTTGTAAAGTATTATCTTGAACTAATTTGACTAAAGCCATAAATTATTCTTTATCCATTTCCTCATTACCAGTCATGGTTGACACTTGTGGAGTAAACTGTCACTATAATGCATTAGGAAGTATTCCCCTCCTGAGAGTCAGTGTAGCTTAGCAAAGTGATATTTAATGTTTTCTATGATATTTATTTAACTAAAACGGCTGATTAGATGTTAAACAGAACAGAGGTTAATGATCTTTGTTATTGGTATTATAAAAAATTAAAAAAGAATAAAATAGGGTTAATGATGTATGCCATTATTGTTATTATGGAGATCAAAAACATGCACTTGGCTGCATGGAAAAAATGGGCACCAAGCTGTGAGTAATTAGCAAAATTATATTATCTTCTAACCTTATAATTAATTATTTGTTTAGCTGTAGTGTTTTGCAATGTTGGTCTTCATTGGCTTCATGTAAATATAAAAATCTCTGCACAATTTTAAATTAAAGTGATGAAAGCAATCTCATAATGATTTTCAACATCTGAGAGAGAATTGGTGAAACATATAGCCAGCACCAAAGAAAGCACATGAGAAGAGACAAGAAGCCCAACAACTTCCAGACATGGTAGGGTCATCAGAGGCTTAATGGAAACCTTGGAGAACTTCAGCTTGGAGAACAGTCAGAATTTCTGACTGTCTGACTACCTCTACCAACCAAGAAATATTCTTTCATTATTTGGAATTTTTTAGTAAGAAGACTTTTGTTTTACTTTTAAACATATATTCTTTCTAGTGCTGCCAGATTTAGGACATAAAAATACAGGATGCCAAGTTAAATTTTAAATTTCAGATAAACTATGAATAATATTTTAGTGTAAGTATTTCTCATGCAATACTCAAGACCTATGTGTACTGAAAAATGTGTTATTTACATGAAATTAAAATTTAAAGGGGAATCCGGTATTTTATCTGGCAATTGTATTTTAAACTCTCTGAATTCATTATATAAGCACTGGTTAGTAAATTTAGACATTAGGCTTGGAATGAAATATCTTCAAAGGCCAAAAAATTCTTCCCTTGCACTTAAATTCAAACTTGAGATATTTTACTAAACGACACCACCATTTGTGTACATAGAATTCACAAGAACATTTGCATCCATTTATAAATATTGTTCACCTATATAAATTCCTAAATAAGGGCATCTTTTTTCTAAATTCCTCATTATGTCCCTGTTATCATGGCTATTCTATGACTTATAAGACAGAAGGGTAAGATAAGATTGAATGGGGTAAACAAGGGTAGAAGTCATATGATGGTGAAAATGTTTTGAAGGCTATTTGTCTGTTTCTAACTTTAGTCATCCTTCAACATTCCCCACCCCGAGTCACAATACAGCAAACAACGTACAAAGAGTTAGAGATTTCCAATTGTTTATTGAAGATATTACTAATAGATATGTCTTTCTATTCTTTTTACAAAGAACTAATGAGAGATCTGCAAAGAAAGATTGGGATACTTGGGTTCTGATGAAGTATTACAAAACTAATTTTTAAAGTTAGTTTTTAAGAGTAAATTTTATACATCATCACATTATTGGTGCTCAGTTATTTAATTGGCAAATTTCTTCTTAGCAAATATACTTAAGTTCTTTTAAGTTTGTCTGATTTCGATAGTTTCTACTAGCTATAGATTATTTTAGCGGGAAAGATATTCAAGGTATTTGAATTTTTCTTTTTTTTTTTTTAACTCTTTCTGTGGCATTTTTTCATAATTCATCAGTCTTCATGTCATTGAAGGGGATGGATAAATAAGTATATCATTGATCATTATCTATTTTGGAATCAGATAGACAAAGGTATGAGTTCTTGGGAGGGATAATCATTTATTTTTGTGCTGCTTTCAGGGAAGAGTGTTATGTAAAAAGAATCTATGTACCTCTAATATTTACAAATGAGTTAACCATGTTGACTTGTATCCCTATGTTTCAGTTAACATTTGTTTATAGACACAATTTCTTACACTTGTTGATAAATTTCATATTCATACTGAGACTTGCTTATGAAAAACTGAAAATGTTTGTGTTGAATTCAGATCATTCAGTCAAAATTTAATTTTTACTTAATACCTTTCAGACATTACATGTCATGTGGTTGCAGAGATACATTATAGTTGAACCACGTGAAATTGCCAGTATTTGTCTGTTTTTGATTTACAAAAATGACAATCTCATATGGTACAACCAATTTTAAGCCATCTTTCTTCCCTGGAGAAACTTGGGATTATAAGCAATATAGTATGTGGTAATACATGGTAAGTTAGTTGTGTAAACCAATGCTTTTTACTCTTCACTCATCCATGTGAGTATCGCCTGCAATTTTATTCACTTTTTCAATAATCTCTTTTTAAAAAACTTAAGTAAATTTAACTGTATATTAAGCAACATAATCCATAAAAACATGGGTTTTAAATGCTAGTCACACATTTTCTAATAGCTCTCCTGTACATCAGCGTCCCACCAAATTCATCTTACCTCATATCACACCTGGTAAACCACTGGTATTGGTGGAATTGCTATAGAAGTTCTGGTATATTGGCCATATTTAAAAATATTTCTGGACATTCAGGCAGAGACGTAGGCCATCAGAGAGAAATTTCTATGTTTTCAGAGATTTTCAATAACATACAAATCTGAAAGAAAAGCAGAAATGGTAATTATTTCCTAAATTTTATATTAGATTATAAGAAATATTAGATTTAACCATAAGATATTGTCATTCTTTTGGATAAAAAATGTTTACCTATTGGCAATTTCATACAGTTTAACCTAGATGACACGGAAGATACTGCTTTCCAAAGTCTTATTTCTTTTTCCTGAGGGAAATTAAACCAGCATTATAATTAGATTATCCAGGAAGAAATGCAACATACTTCTCAGAGACAGTTTTCTGCTATTTTTGCCAAAGGTAACTTGTTGAAGAGACTCATTCACTGGACCATTTCACAGCAGTATTTGCAATGCCCTTTTAAATATGGCAAGTGAAAGCAGTGCAGGTAGTGAGTAGGGATAGATACTGTAGCCTAACTGTTTATGTTTACCAATATCCTTCTCTGGTTAAAAGAGACATCCACAAAGAAGATAACCTCTTTGGGATAGATCATTTGTCTCCCATCTACAGCTAGCCAAGTGAATATAAATATATCAATATAGCTAGGAGCAGTCACTATCTTGCTAAGCATGTGGAAGGCAAACAGGCATGAGACATTCAAATATGACTTGTCCTCTTTCAAAGGTCAGCTTGCTGCACTGCTAGTAAATGATGGACTCCAGTGTGTCCAAATTCCTCAGTTTAGCTTTTTTGATGACACCACTTGGATCCTATAATATGTGATGACACTGGAAGATAGCAGGAAAATAACAAGAGATTTTAGCAGTATGAAAGAGATTTTGCTACATCCTGCAATGCTAAAACATCTATGAAGACATGTCTAATTCTTTTTAGGCAGCTATTATTTTTTTCTTCAATAAAGTGATTATCCTTATTTTCTTTTTTTCAGAAAATAATTTTCTTTTGGAAATTGAACTGCAAGATTCAATGCATTATATGGAAAGAAATTCATTGCTAGCTATACAAAGTAAATCATATTTAGGAAAGATACTGGTTCACCATATTCTATAATTCTCTTTTGGGGATGGTAATGAGTATATTTTTTCCAATGTGAAGACATAATTGTGGTTGGAGGTGTAGAAGAGGTTGAGATAAGATGTGATATAATAAATATAAAATTTAAATTGCGGAACACAAAGAAAGTGTTCAATAAATAATTGTTAAAACAAATACATATTTCAAAATTACTTGAAAGTTATAGCTAGCTTAAGTGATTTCCTTGTTTTAATTAAATGCCTCTAGTAACTTTAAAAATTTCTCTTTTAAATTTTAGCTACAGCACAATCTCAAAAATAACATTCTGCATAATTTTAAGCCATTTGTATATAATTAATACAAATGGTTTTTTAACTAAAATTAGAGATTTTTATTGGAGTCTCCACTGGATTAATATACACACAAAAATTTCAGTGTGAAATAATTGAGTAGGAGTTTCTTAACTATTGTACCTAATAATTCTTAAATATAACATTTTCAGTTACTTTAACATATAGTCTTTGAAATGTTAACAACTTTTAAACATCATGGATTCCATGTAGTTCATTACATAATGGACTATTGAGGAATGCTACTTTCATAAATATACCTAGAAATAAAACATGTAAATTTTGTATTCAGTATTAAATGAAATTTCAAAAAAGAATATTTGACATCTAAGCTAAATATATTTTACTGAATATATTCTGCTAGAAGTTTACAAGAATGAAGAGCCAACCATCTTTTTGTTTGTTTGTTAAATTCCCACCCCCTCCCTCGAGATAGTTCTCTCATCTGTTTGCTCATTGTTTTTGCTTGTTGTCTGCTCATTGGTTTTTGCTCGTTGTCTGTTTTGTTTTTTCTTTAAGAGGCACTGGGAACTGAACCCGGGAACTCTCATGTGGGAGGTGGGCACTCAACTGCTTGAACCATATCCACTCTCTGCTTGTTTTGTTTGTGCTCGTTGTCTGTTCATTGTTTTTGCTCGTTGTCTGCTTGTTGTTTTTGCTTGTTGTCTGCTCATTGTTTGTTTGGCTCTTTAGGAGACACCAGGCACTGAACCCATGCCCTCCCATGTGGGAGACGGGTGCTCAACTGCTTGAGCCACATCTGCTCCCCAGACATCTCTTTTTTAAATGGACTATCTTACAGTTAACAAAGTATTCAGACAAAAGGAGCTGAGGTGTCTTCATTAATTCTTCCAAGATATCTATAGAGAATCAGCAGTCTTGGAAATGCTGTAATTCTCTTTCTCATCTCCCACTGATCATAAGTATAGTTACTTCAGGGCACATTTAATCATCTATAAGTTTTGTTTCAGTAACTATTCATTAAATACATAGAAATGTTGAATTGTGTATTTAAAAATACCACATGCACTCAGTTATTAAATAAAACAGTCTTTGGGAAGTAATGAATCTTCATTCTGCTTTACTTATTAAAATGCTTTAAAATTCTGTTATAATGATCTTGAGAATGCAATAGAAATGAACACGTAAGTGTTTTGATAGAATGTATTTATTGTTCTAATGAAAAAGGTATTGTATAACATTTGTGAAGGAGTGTTGGTTGGCAGTGCAACATAAGGAGGTAAAGTTTTTGAGTCAGTCTTGTAAATGATTCCCAAAACATTAGACTAAATATAAAATTTGACGGGAAAAATTTGCAATATCTCCTCCTACATCAGTCAATATGAGTTCCATTGGATAAGACCTTCAGCTCTGTTATTATATTAAATGATGATTTTATTATTTCAAAATATCCACAACATTAATGCATACAAGAAAAACAAACATGGTGGTAAATTTTTGAGAATTTCATATATTCGTCAAAGGATGGAAATAAGGGAGCAAATCATTCTTTCAAATTAGAGATTTATTTCACTTCATATGTTTAAAAGATATAAATATATACTCTGTTTTGTTGTCTTCCATTATCAGCAATAACCTTAAAATCTTTAACCTTTCATAGTACAGGTTCAGTATTAACTGTCAGATAATGCTTCACAGGTTAATTTTTCTATTGAATTTTTTTTATATTTATGTCAGCAGTCATGACATTGTAGCTCTTTAATTTCTTCAATGAAACCCATTGTCAGTAGGAAATTATTTCCTGTCTAGATTTGTGTTTTTTAACAACATAGTATAGCAAAGTTTCAGATATTATCTATCCGGATCATGCTATGAGTATATGTAAATTAAATAGAATGCATGGTTCATCATGTCTAGTTTTCTTTCATCATGAATCTTATATGTCTATGCCCTATTTCCTCCTTTAGATTTAATTATAAGTGGAAACTCTTGATGGTAAATAGTACACAAGAAAATACTGTAAGTTAAACTGAAGGCAATTAAGGAAATTAATTTAATAAGTAGTTAATATATTTTCAAAATAATTAACCTATGTTTCAGTTTTTATTTGTAAATATACACTATTTTGGTATAGTTATAACATTGAAAAACACAACTTTGAAGAATATTGCCCTTGAAAATAGATTCTGTCATGTGAATTTATGTAAAAAGTATTAATCTTTATAAAGTGTGCAAATAGAGTTACTAATTACTTATGAAAATAACACAGAAGAAATTACTAAATTTCTAAAGTAAATCAACCTAGGTTTTTAAGGTATTGGTTCTAAAAATTAACATTCAAAGCAGATGTCAGCAGTACAATATTTTCAGGAAAATAATTTCTAATCCTAACTTCAGAATAAAGTACAATTATTTAAAATAATTTTTCAAGAATAGAAAAACCAATATGGAATTTCCACTCTGACAAAATGATGGACAAAGAGGTTTAAAAAGTCCATTTGTATAAAATGTCCTGTGTTCTGGAATAAGTGCCTTTCAAAGAGGTTACATGTTTAGAACATTTTATGTAATTTAACATTGTTGCAGTATTATAAATGTATTTTACTAAAGTATTCATCTGGAAAAGATTAGAAATTAAAAAAACCAGAAACTGGTCCTTCAAGATGGGTAGTTTGAGAAGCACAGGCTAAGAGTTTACATTTTAAAGTCCACATACATTGCTCAGAGACAGGAGACAAATTGGGTGCACACAAATTGGAATATCATATTTGACATTCATGCAAAGGTGACATGTTCAGTGGATGAACAACAGCAACAAGAACAAAAACAAAAATGAAAAACAAACATTGACAACAACAAACTTGATCTGCAAAGGGAGATTGTGCATATATTTGTCAGAACTTCTCTAGTTCTGGGTGAATAAAAAACGTCTCCCCTGAGAATACCTTACAACAAGCCTTTCCTACTGTCAGTTTGTATGTGACCCTACAACCAATTAAAAAATTAAGAATAAAATATTTCTGGCATAAGGATTGTCAGACATTAACTTTTCAAATAATACAATACTTGCTTTATTTTAATCAGCTCTCTCCAATTTATATGCTGTTATCATTGGAGTTATGATACTATCAACCTTAGACCTTTTAAGTAACATACATTATGTTTCTAGGGTAAACACTAAATGAATAGAAATAGAATATTGAATAGTGAAACTAGTAGAGGAAAATGTAATAAGAGAAAAAGAAAAAAATAGGTGATAATATTGAATACCAACATTACAACAAATGTAAATAGACTAAATTCTTCAATAAAATACAAAGCTTTTCAGAATGAAAATAAAAAGCAAATCCAGCTATATGTTCTTTATAAGAGACACAACTAAAATATAAAGATAAACTTTCCTAAAAGGATAAAAAAAGATGCAGTAGGCACAATCTAAACAAAACAAAGTGTATATAGCTGTATTGAAAGGTGATAAAATAGAATTATAAGTTAAAAACATTATTATAAATAAAGAGAATAACAACATTTGGTCTCTTATCTGAGTGGTGTTAAAACCTTACCTCTAAGACTTATCAACATTGAAAATAAATCTATAGTAAGATAATTTTATGTTTGGGCAGATGAACAAGTAGACTAATAAATGAGAATAGTGGGACTAGAAATGGGTACATGTATATATTGAGATTGATAGAGAACAGAGATGGCATTGGGAATAGGATGGATTACTCAATGAAATGATATTAAATCCACACCTCACACCATCCACAAAAATCAATTCCAGATGGAAAAATAAACTTTACTTTGAAAAGCAATACTTAAAAACTTTTAGTACAAGGCTTTAGAGAATATCTTTATGTACTGGGAGTAGAGGATCATTTCTTAATATATATTTTTTAAAGCCCAAAACATAAAGCAACATGTTGATAGTTTTTTCTACATTAAAATTAAGAACTGCTGTTCATTCAAAACAATGAGAAGATAAATCACAAAATGGGATTAGTATACATATAACAAATGTATAACCCTGGTGCAAGGTATTAATAATAGAGTAGTATATGGGGGAAAAATACACCTAATGTAAACTATGGATTATATTTAATAGTACTATTTTAATAGTCTTTAATCTTTAATAATCTTTCAAAGGTAACTACTGTTAAAAAATAGTATAATTACAAAAAAGTGCTGTCATCAATTGTAACAAATATTCCATATGAATGCAAGGTGTTGGTGGTAGGATGGTGTATGGGAATCCTGTATTTTATGCATGATTTTTCTGCAAATCCACAACTTCTTTGGTAAAAAATTTTAAAAACTGCTTCTTTCTTAGAAGTAGGAACACAAATTCTAATAAACATATGAAAAGATACTCAAACTCATTAATTATAAGGAAAATATCAGTTAAAGACATAACATATACCTACCAGACACAAATGAAAAGTCTGGTATGATCATATATTTGCAGACATAAGGACTCTAACACTGTTGTGGAGATTACATATTTTAGAAAATACTTTGCCTTTACTGAGTTTCAACATGCACATACCCTATAACGCAGGGATAAATCTAGAGTCACTCTCATATTGCAACAGGAGACTCATTCAAGAATGTAACACTCAAAATGTTCCTAACTAATAGAAAACATAAATTTTGATATATGCAGACAGTGGAATCATATTCAGATTGAATGATACACAGCTACATGCATGAGCATGTCTCAAACACTTAAAGTTACATGTCAAAGCATGTCACAGAAAGGTTTCTTCAGAATGATTCTATTTATATTAAATTCAAATTCAGTCCAAAAGGAACAGTAAACTGTATAAGTAAATAAATATATGTGGCAAAACCTATAAAGCAAAACAGAGAATTAGTAATACAAAATTCAGGATAGTGGCTATCTCTGGTAGGAGTGTAGAGGTTGCAATCAAGGATGACAACAAAGGAAGTTTCAGAAGTATCTGTAAAACCCCAATTGCTTTAATTGGTTAGTAGGAAAATTCATATTCATTTTATTATTATTTGGAAGATTCTGTTTATTATTAGTCATATGTGTTACATACTCTCTTCTTTATGAATATTTAATAATAAAATTTGTTTAAAAGAAAAATATATAAATGATTATTTATTTGATAGTTTGAGGCTTATTTACAATGTTCTTACCGGAAAAATGGGTACATCAATGAACTAATCAATTGAAGAACAACTGAAAGGGCAAAATAAGGACATTGGGTTCAGGTGGATCCTGTAGTCATAGAAAATATCTCTTAATTAAAGGATAATCAGGATTCTCTTTTCGGTTGATAGGGCAGTATACTTAATTATCAGTGATACACAGTGAATCAGAGATCTCAAATAAATATTTTTTACTACCTATTATGTACTCTGGTAAATACACAGATAGAAAGCTAATGCGTTTACTTCATTAAGACACCTACAAAAAATTTGGTGATAAATATTTGAAATGTGAATGAACACATAAAGATATAATGTTTAAAAAATACACAATCAAGGACAAAAATGTAAGATAGACCACAAAAGACATCAATAATATTTAATTACAGACCAGGCAGAAGAGGTCAAGAGACAAACTCACTGTGTTGAATGCATGTCTACATGGGCTCTGTGTGATTCTTTCTAAATGTATATTCAAATAGTCTATATTGACTAATCTTTCTGAAATCTATAAGAGCATTAACAATCATTTGAACCAAAAATGACTGAAAAGCTATGTGTGGAGACATAGTTAAAATCATGATGAGATAGTTAGCTGCAGCTTGATAAAATTTTCCATCAAAACATGATAAAAAGGAGAAGCTTCCATAAAATGTAGTAGTAACTGGAAATAGTCTTAGAGATTTTTACTTCTGAATCTTATACATCTTTAGATAATTGTGGGGATTCTGTTTGTTTCCAAAAATATGTTTAACATGGCACATTTTTTCTCAAATTATAAGAAACAGGGAAAATTTACTTGTGAAAATATGAATATGCTAGAATTCTTTGTCTCACATAATCATTAAGAGTTCTTAATCTCACATAATTGAGGCATTTTTCTCATGCTTTTACTTTTTCAAATGTTCTCAGCTTTTGGATAGTCATAAGTCTTCAGCAATGTCAAAAGGATAAGTATATCACAAAAGACAGTTGTACCCATGGCTTATGATTTCCATGTATTCTGTTTCAGACAATAAGTCAAATCCATGGCTCCGTTCTTTATTGAAATTCTTTTCCTTTTCTAATAATAAGATATAATTTTATCACACACTTCATTTGAAATCATTTGGGACCTTATAGTTTAGACTACAGCAACATTTTGTATCATCTAATTTATTTGGAAGATTCTGTTTATTCTCCAACTAGCATATTTTTTCAATTTATAATGGACATTTTAACAACAACTACTATTTATATACCATGTATTGTGCCAAGAGTTTAACTTTTTATTCTCATATCAGTCCTATGAGATAGAGACAATTTTATACTTTTTTCACTGACGGAAAAAAAAGAGTTTAGAGAGGTTAAATGAACTTCCTAAAATCACACATCTGGTCAATGGTGGAGTCAGCATTGGAATCTGTGTTATACAACACCAAAAAACAAAACGAAAAGCAAATTTAAAAAAGTGTCTTTAAGCATTATACTGCAACATATTCTTTCCAAGAAATTTTCTAAATAGTCATCTTTAATTTTCTTTCTTGGTCTACATTTGTTTCCAACATTTGTTACTCATTGTACAAGTGTTCTTTTTTAAAGCAAACCAATTTTCCACATCTATAACAGAAATAGTTCTGCCATTTTTAACCAGGGCTCAAGGATCATGGAGCATCCCATTCTGAAGTTTGTCTGCTGAAATGCAGCACTATACTCTACTTCTGAATCCTATAAGGTATAGTTTTAAAATTAGGGTCATATGAAGGTGAAGACAGGCAGTAGTACACTTGTTGACCCTTCACAGGAATTCCAGATAAAACCCCAGAAGTTGAGTCAGAGATAATCACAAGATCTGGAATTTACAATAACAAACTCTCCATATATCTACCTGTCAGCCTTCTTCCTCTTAGGGAGGGACAAAAGGTCACTAAAATAGCTTTTTCCATGAAAATTTTTTACCCTTTTTTAGGGGGTACTGAGAAGTTAGAACATGCATTAAGTAAGGAAATGAAAATTCTTCTGTTTCACTGAAACTAAGTTATTCTTAATGGCCCATATATTAAGAAACTTTTTTTCTTCAGGTAAAATATAGTAAAAGTGGGGGGAAAAAGGGTCATAACAAGAACGAAAAAAAGGAAAACAAAAGATTGATCACTCATATAGAGATAAAATGATGGCAAATGTCACAAGATCAAACACATGAGAAAATTCTAATTTTGAATGAAATTCAAAACAAAGCCCACACAGTTTTGTCAGTTGTTATGCAGCCATATGCTAAGGTGAGGTAGTGTGACATTAAATAAAGTTATCACCCCTTCCACGCTTTTTTCTACTTTCCTTTTTCCCTAGTAAATAGAAAAAAATCATGAAAACACTGCCAAGTATTATAATTTCGCTAGCAATAACTCTATTGATAATTTTCTGTTTTCTTAAAATTTCAGATGTAATAGAAGATAATGTAACGTTATACTTAAAAAAATTTTTTTTGTTTAGTTCTACAATGTCATAACTTTACTTTACTCTACAAATTTGGGATTGACTATAGCCAAATATCAAATAATTATGTCCATGTTCTTATTTCCCATCTCTCCCATCTCTAAATTTTAGTTTAATAGGCAAATGTTATAGGACATTCAACTTATTTTCATGCAATATAGCATAGGTATGGTTCTTAAAATGAACATAGGCAGTATATTTGAAATTCATAATGTACATTAGTGTTTTAGTTTCCTAGTTCCTAAAATAAAAAAGGTCATGGGATGGGTTGGCTTAAACAATGGGAATTTGTTGGCTTACAGTTTTGAAGCTAGAAGTCCGAAGCTGAGGCATCAGCAAGGGGATGCTTTCTTCCTGAAGACTGGCATACTGGACTGGGTGCTGGAGATCATTGGTCCTATGCTTTTTTGTCACATGCTAATGCATATGGTGGCATTTTCTCCTTTCTCTTCTGGGCTCTGTTGACTTCTAGCTTCTGGTTGCTTCCCGTGGCTTCTCTTTGTGTCCAATTTCCTTTGCTTTTAAGAACTTCGGTCATATTGGGTTAAGTCCCACCCTCAGTCAGTTTGGGCACACTTTAGCCAATAGTATATTCAAAGGTCCTATTTACAAATGGGTTAATACCTACAGGACTAGGGGTTCATATCTGAATATGCCTTTTGTGCAGGACCTGATTCAATTCCCAACACTTAGTAATGTTCAGTGTTTCTATAGTATTTCTATCAAAAAGATAAGTTTTCTCCAAAATCTAATGTATTGTAAGTCTCAAAGCTTTTACTCAATGATTGAGTTGTTTAATAAAAAATGAATCTGATTTTTTTTTCCAGATGGATATATGAGTTGAAATGATATCGGAGTGTTTTTCATTAAATTTTTTATTTATTTTTTAATGGTTACAGCAGTAGTTAAAGTCTCCACAATAAATTAGCTTTATCATCCAAAACCTTGATTGGTCCATCTTAAAAAAAAAAGAAAGCAACATTTTTTAAAGAGAAAAATACAATAACATCCTAGTTTTATAACTTAACATATGACTAGAACTAGAGACAAAATTGTTCAAGGCAATAAATATTTTCCAACATTCCCACAACAGTTCACCTAAGGATGCTATCTATCTGGTGTTCATGCTTCATGGTCTTACAGCTTTGTATTAACAAGAGATGAAGAAGAAATGGAAAAGGGACTGACATTTATTGAGATGCTAATCTCAATGATATTCTCATTTTACAGGTGAAGCTGAGGGCATGGGTCGTGTTTGTTTTGCTCGTTTTTTATCCTCTCACCCTAGAACAGTAGTTGACACTCACATGGTACATAGTTTGATGAATAAATGAATTTTCTAAGTCATAGTTAGTAAATTTGTGTTTGTGCTGGAGTTGTCTGACTCCAAGCTAGGGACTATTCCCAAAAACTTTAATAAAGAGAACTCATCAGAAACAGTCGTGTAGGAGAAACTAATGTCCATACCATGTTTTTGTAGACACATAATAAGAAACCGATCAAATAGAAATTTCAAAACAACAATATTAAGTTGAGTTTCTGCATTATTTTTAAACAAGCATTCTACCAGTAAGTAATATTTAACATTTTAAAGAATGGATAGTTTGAACTTAAAGAAACAAATCTTTCAAATTCTTCTGAATAATCAATTTAGATAAAAACAATTAGAAATGTGAATTGCAACTTACTTACCTGCCCATTAGAGACTATGATTCTTGTTTCTTTGGGGAATTTCCCTCCCAGTTATTTCCTGTTCCTCTTAAAACAGGGAAACTTGATTGGTATATGTGTCAGCCCCCTGTCAAGTTCAGAAAGTTTTGCTTCTTGGCTTTTAACATGTATGTTCTTATTGGTTGGTTTATGAATCAGGTCAGATGACAAAAAATAACCACGAAGAAGACTTCTTCGTTTTTTCTCCCCAGTTTTAAGTCATAAATTAAGAGCATTTTTTTCTCCAAAGCTAAATGAAATTTCTTATACAAATTCCTTTTATTCTTTTAGGAAGTCTGAATTAATAAATAATCAAATAATATCACCCCTCTATCTCAAAGATTCTGTTTCAAATTGTTTCTTTTTGGACCTTTTCCATGATTTTTTAAAAGTTTGTGTGGCATCCTTAACTCCTTGTTGCATCTGAAAATAGGCATATTCTTCATTTTCCTTTTTTTTTTTTTAAATCAATTTTTATGTAGAACTTACATGAGAAAGGATGCAGTATTGCTTTGAATGCCTGCCATAATATAAAATGCAGTAAAATGTACAGCTGGTGATAGTCTATTTAGAATTTTTTAATGAAATATAAAGGAAAAGACCAAGTGCTTAATTTTTACATGCTGCATTTTATTTAAAAAATTCATGGTATCTTTTGAATAATTTTTATTCATGCAGATGTTCTGAATATTGGAGACAGACGCTTATTTTATTTCCTTGGTTCCCATCTCACTCTAAGCATTTGCATAAAGAAGGTGGGTTGAATGGTTATATTAATTGTGAGTTAGGATTCCAAGGATAATTATTCTCAGATAATTGCCAAATGACTCATGGCAAGACTCTCAATGATGTGTACCTTAGTTTTTCTAGTTCTTATCTGGAGGCTAATGGGTGTTTAACATAATGGAAAAGAAATTTAGGCTATTTGTGATTAAATAAATGTCAGTAGAGATGTGTTAACTCATAATAATAGACAAACCCATTTATATTATTTGTTAGAGGATGAATCACTACAGGAAGAACTGTATTTCACAAATTTCAAATTGTGAAATTCACAAATATCAAAATTGCTTTTTCTTTTTAGCCTGATATATGATATGTGAAATTTAACCTGAGTCACTTGGAATTAAGTGACTGGAAATTATAATGATTATTGAAGCTTTGCCCCCCAAATTACCAGTCTATAAAAAGATCTCAACCAATGTCCTATGCTTTAGATAAAATATAAGCACAGAGCTGGAGAATTTACAGGGTCATAAACCTGAATAATCCACATGTTCAGTGATGATTTGCCAGTTTGGTTAATGGATGAATATGTTGAAGACATCAGGATATGTTTTGTGAGTGATTATCATTATTGCTAATGATGTGAACGAATCCATCTTAAGTTACTTTCTGTATTTAATAATCTTCATTTGTAAAAGTCATATCATTCTGGATAGAAAAATTACTGATGGACTTCTATTTGACAAATTATCTTTTAGTATTAAATTGTATTGCATAGGATCCTTTTAAAAAGAAGTATTTGCTCATTGCTGTTTGTCCTCCCCACATTAACCCAACTAACAGGAAGAATGCATCTGCCTGGGAAAGAGGAATCCCCTTGGGCTTTGTTCTACCTCTGTTTCTCATTAATTGATTCAAAGAGATGTTTAAAAAAATCCTTCCGAAAGAGAAAGCCCATTGTCTGGTACAACTACGTATTCTTGCTATTCATAAATTTCGTTCTGTTTTCCTGATTGCCTAAAATAAGGTAGTTTTCCTGTTTAGGTTAATTTGGGGAGTGTAAATAACCCCATCTTCCAAAAAACAAGGTTGAAATATTTTATCCTGGATATCAGTGACAGTCATTTGTTTTTCACTATATTTAGATTCTCTCAATATTCTTAAATCACAAGTTGATCAAGATTGTGATCTCATTTTGGTATAATGTAAGATTGTTGGGAGGGAAAATAGAAAAAAACCCAAACTAAAATAAAATAATTAAAAAAAATAAAGCAAAGCAGAAAACCAACCAACCAACCAACCAAACAAACAAAAAACAAAAACAAAAACAAAAACAAAAAAACCATGTCCACTATTTCTGGTCCCAGTTTTCATATGTATGAAAGAGACTCCATGTGATAATATATCATTCTGATTTGTTTTTCCCCTGATTGTAAATTTTATGCCAAAATTTTTTTGTGCATATAACAAAACAATTCATGCTAATAAAAGCAGTCTGTGTAAGTGTGTGGAAGATACAGAATTGACTTAATTCTATGCCTTTGGAAAAGTTTGACAACTGCACCCAAATGGAACACATTTCCATCATATTCAATATGGTCTCAAGAAGGATAATATTCCTGCAGTTTGCTTAGTCATGTGATAAGAAGAAAATTATTTTTTTCAGTCATTAATTACTTCTCTCATCTCTCAATGGTAGTGCTGTAGTAGGTGGAAAGAATGGGGGTCCAAGTCAAATAGTAGAACACTGCATCGTGTGGTCTTGATGTCACTGGAAGGCACAAGCTCATGCATTCCGGAACCAAGTGAGAAAGGCTGGGAGAGATGCAGAAATAACACAGGTGTGTAACAATACTCACTCTCAGACACACACAGGAATTAACTAAAGGACCAAAAAGTGGTAAAGAGTAAAACAAATTCTGCCATTAAAATTCTCAAATTTCACAGATCTCGTTGAATATGAATGAACTTATGAAAGGGGATATTAAAAATTATAAGTGCTCCAAATTTCAGGGATGGAAATTCTTATAGCTAACATTTTGCTTATTACAACAATAATATGTTAGAAATTAATATTACTAACTTTTGTGTGTTTGGGCAGGGGGAGTGGAACAGACAGTTACAAGGAAGAAAGAGCCTTGTAGGAAGTATAAATATTACTTCCTTGCCATGTTTCTTTCTAGAAATAAATTAAATGATGTCTTTGCCCACTGTTTATATATCCATGACTGTTGCTTTTTTTTTTTTTAACAAATCAATTTTATTGATGCATATTAATAAAGCATAAATCCATCCAAAGTGTACAATCAATTGTATTTGGAATAATCACATAGTTGTACATTCATCATTTCAATCATTGTTAGAGCATTTTCATTACTCCAATAAAAATAATAGTAAACAAAAAGACAAACAAACAACTCATCACTCTCAATCTGTGTTCCCCGCTGTGCATATCTGCTATTCTGTTTCCACCACTCTAGTTATTTTTGTATTTTGTAAAAATAGTCTTTTATATGCAATATTACCCATATTCGTATTTCACATGAGGTTTCACTATGTTATACAATGACTGTTGCTTTTAAAATAAAAATTGAGGGTAGAATTTCATCTTAATTGAATAAAGTAAATATATATGTCTACTGTTACAAATTTTTCTTATATATCTATGTATATCTGTCTTTACCATCTTATCTATTTATCATTGAGCTATCTAATATATTAATTGACCCATCGATCTATTTATCTATATAGAGAGAATGTATGATATGGCCCCAAATGACCATGAATGTAAGAGAGTGCTGTGAAATCCTCAACAGCGGTGGAAGTTGTAGATAATCTAAATCACACTCCAGAGAAAAATAACCTTCATTATAGGAATAGAAAAATGGCCTCACTGATGGCAGTCAATTCATCAAGAGGCTGAATGAAAAGATTGTCTCTGTATTTTCTGCCTTTAATGGAAGTAATTGCAACAACAACAACAAAAACAACAAAAAGGCCTGAAAGGTAATTGACCAAATAAAAATGGTTCCTTCACACTTCTTTCTCTTGGTTACTTCCCACTCTTAATATGTTTCTATCCTAAAGGATGAGATATTCTAAGGAAAACAGAACCAAGTAGAAGCCCCTCAGACTGTCTAATCAGTTCTTCAATATTTTTAGTATTGTGTGGGATTCTTCAACAGCTGCTCAGGAATCCCAGCCAATAAAAATGTTGTAAAGCTTCTTTTCTTGTGTGTCACAAATGTAGGTAAATGAATGTTACCCTATGAACATCCGTGTGCAGATGTCTGTTTGTGTCACTGCTCTCATTTCTTCTGGGTCTATACCCAGTAGTGGTATTGCAGGGTCACATGGCAAGTCTATATTCAACTTCTTTAGGAACTGCCAAACAGTCCTCCATAGTGGTTGTACCATCCTGCATCCCACTGTTCACACGATGGAATATTATACAGCTGTAAGAAGAAATGAAGTCATAAAGCATATGGCAACATGGATGAACCTGGAGGACATTATGTTGAGTGAAGCAAGCCAGACACAAAAGGACAAATACTGTATGAATGCATTACTATGAACCAAATATATTGTGTAATATATTGTTTGATTAAAAAAAAAATTTACATGTATCCATTACATTTAATTGAGAAATGTATATATTTATTCATCTGTGTTTACTTTTTAGTTTTTAATTGTTTATGTTTTCAATTATTAAATGTGCAAAATAAAGTTTAAACAAAACAAAACAAAACAAAACAACAACAACAACAACAAAAAATGAATGTTACCCTTTCTCTGGATGGTATTAAATATTGGAAACCACATGATTATTATCATCTTAACTGTTATAATTGAGTCAGATTCTCATCTTACTATTGGACATCAATACTGATTTTAAAAATTCATGGTATCTTTCTGAATAATTTTTACTCACGCAGATGTTCTAAATACTGAGAAAGACGTATATTTTATTTCCTTGGTTCCCATCTCACGCTAAGCTTTTGCATAAAGAAGGTGGGTTGAATGGTTATATTATTTGTGAGTCAGGATTCCAAGGATAGTTTTTCTCAGATAATTTCAAATGACTCATGGCAAAACTTTTAATGATGTGTGCCTTGTTTTTTCTAGTTATTATCTGCTGGGTAATGGTAATGGAAAAGAAGTACTGATAATCAAGTACCGTTACAAAGATGTATTTTGATCAGTGATTGTGTCAGTGTCCCTCCAAAAGTTACCATTCTCCTGCAACTCTCACTTGAAAGTCTTCCATGTTTCCCATCTAAATCCTTCCCATTTCAAAGTTCAGCTCAGGTCCTACATCTTCTCTCAGACAGTTACCCATGCTTATTGAACATACCATTTTCTTGGCTGCCATGTTATTTATATTAACACCCCATGTCACCTTGAATTGTTATTTAACTACTTGGTACTGGTATAACATTTCTCCAACCAAGGGCCTAAGGTATGCATGTATGTATGTATATATATGTGTGTGTGTGTGTGTGAGTGTATGTGAATGTATACATTTACACACACACACTATATATATAGTTGTATTATAGGTGTTAAAGATGGTTATAGGCTATGAGTATTAAGGGCCTCCAAGATCAATAATCAAACACTTTAATTTTTATAAATAGAAAACTGAGGTCTAGTAAAGCTAAGCTAGTTAGTGTCAAAAGCTGACACCTTTGACACTTGATCTGTCCTCTCCTGTGCCACTCCTTGGAGACTGAATGAATGCAGCCAAATTGTGATTCAATTGGCAGATTTTTATTTATGCCTCTTTTCTGACTTCATGCAAGTGATGACCTTTCTGTATCTTTATTTCTAATATCCGGACCAAAATATTGTGTTTTCCAACTACTCCTTTATAAGCATGAATCAGTTAACACCTGTAAATCACTTTGTGGCATTCAGGGAAAGGTGCAATGTAAATACAAGGTAGTTGTGAAAAAAACCCAACCCCAAACAGAAGCTAATTTCCTTCAAAAAGCATTGATGTTTAGGGAACATAATGCTTACTTTGTCTAGCTGAGTTGCCAATATTTTGGAAACAAAATTTATTGTGCCAGAGGCGGCAAGAACAGGTGAGCTGGTTCCTAATGAAAGGGAGTGAAAAGGAAACATTGAGTTCTTTTATGATCCTAAAAATGGAGCAAAAATATGTAAAGAAGGGAGAGACAGCCAGATTTCTCTGATAATATTAATATTCAAGTTTGATTATCCTATTGTACATCTTAAAATTGTAAATATAGGAAAATAAGTCCATGGGTTTTAGATTTTCCAATTGGTTTTGTAAAATCAAAGTTCTTAGGAACATATCATTGTCTCCTTTTATCCTTTCAGAGTTCAATAAGGATGATGTATATTGATGTTGTGGAATATAGCAATTTTATAGAATCACTTTAATACAACAAACAGAATTCAAGGGACTCATTAATTTCTTAATTAGGTTTCTGTCTTTGAAATGCATATTGTGTATTAAAAAATAACAATGAGTTAAATTCCTAAAAAAAAAAAAAAAAAAAATAGAATAAGTATTTGCCTCTATAAAAATGAAAAGAAAAAGAAAAGGGTAGTGTGCCTCATGCCGAACAGGAAAATTCAAGATATTTGTTAACTTTGCAACAGATCCTCTTTATAAGGCTGATCCATACTGGAAAACACTGACATACTGCTTTAATAAGACCATCTTGGGAGGCCGATGTGGCTCAAGAGATTGGGCTCCCATCTACCATATAGGGGGTCCGGGTTCGATTTCTGGTGGGGGACAGGCTGGCCTGCTTGGAGGACTGGTGGAGCAAGATGACGTGGCCAGGGGAGACACAGAGGAGTGATAGTGAGAGACACAAGGGATCAGGATGCTGAGGTGGTGCAAGAGACTGGGCAGCCTCTCTCCACTCTGGAGTGTCCCAGGGTTTGTTCCTCGTGCCCCCTGAGGGGGGTACAGGCAGACTCGGAGGGCACAGAGAGCAGCCAAACTTCCATGACAGCGAGAACAAAAGCAATGGGGGATGAGGTGGGGGATGAGGATGGTCATGGGGTGGGGGATGGGGGGTGAGGGTGGGGGTGGGAGGTGGGGGTGGAGGAGGAATAAATAAATCTTTTTAAAAAATGAGACTATCTTGTAAAAAAGGGAAAAAATAATTTAAGAATAAAAAGCCAAGGGAGAGGAGACAGCGAAAGGGGAGGGGAGGGGAGGGGAGGGTAACGGGAGGCGGGGAGGGAGAGTGGGAGAGAAAGGAAGCAAGCTATGGCAGGAGGCAGAGAGAGAAAGAATAAGAGGAAAGAAGGGAAGGAGGGAGAAAGAAAAATAACAAATATTTGCCTTGCTTCAACATTATTCGGACGGGAGGGACAACATTTACCTCAAAGGTTTTTGACAGTTTTGTTTAAAGAAGCTTTTAAGGGGACATTTGTTAATAAAAAGAAGTAGGAACAGCAAAACTCTATGTATATAATATGGGGTAAAGATACGAAAATTTTATTTAGACCAGATATATAGAGAAATATAGGTTGTTTTCTCACTATCTCATCTATCTATTCTACCAGTACTTCAAATGGCTATGTAAATGGATCACAGGATGGGAGGGGTTAGGACTAAATTTCATCCAGTCTAATAATTTCAGTCTCATTTGGGAAAATGCCCAATCTTTCATATCTCTTCCCTCCTCTTTCCCAAGCTGGTGTCTGAGTGTGTGAGGCTGTCAAACATAGTCTCGAGGGATGGGGTCCTTGGACCCCTAGTGCCCTCCAGCTCCTCTGGTCTCTGTGAAAATGTCCCTTCATGCCTGGGAACTTCTTGTCCACCTGGCTGTCATGGATGGTCTACAAGTCTGGGGGTCTGTTTGTCAGGGCCCAGTGATCTCCCTGGTTGACGGGGCCTCACTGCAATCTCACCACAGGTCTTCTGAGTTTCTGCCTGAACTCCTTCTGCTTTATCAATTGCCATGAGGAAACTCACTGAGAATCTTTCTGGCTCAAACTCAGCTGCCTTCTGAGTTCCCTTTGTTCTAGAGACTTCTAAGTTGCATCCATAGTGCGTAGGAAACAAAAATGGTTCAGAAGAGCTAAATTCTGGCAAGCCTTTAGTCTAATTACTGTGTAATCACTACCAAATTAAATTTTATATGGTTCCTCCATGAGTGTGCTTGGGGCAGGGGTCTCTGTGAACCAATTTCCTCCCAGAGTCCTCCAGGCAGAGTACTTCCCTCAATTTTTCCAATATACTATCCTCTCTCCAGATTGAATTCAGAAAAGGGAATTCACCTTTCTCATCCTAAACTTTTCTTGCTCTTTCTCTCCTTTTCTTCCCACAACCCTCCAGGTTAGATGGATAAGTATTTTTGTGTGAAAATTTGTATTACTTCCTCTTACTTTGGAGCTGACACATTTCTTATATTATAGCCCCCTCTTTCCTAACTTCAGTCACATTGTCTCATGCTAAGTGTTATTCATGGATGGGGATGGAAAAGAGGGAAAGTACTGGCCTATATATATGGGAAATTAAATTTGGATCCTGGAAGGGTGACAGGGAAGGCTTTGGAGAATAAGGCAGCGATGGGCTTAAGAAGGAAGCTGACTGGTAAAAATTCCATTGGTAAAGTTGACAGAAAAAATTTAAATTGCTTGCTATTCTGTGCTGTAGTTCTCCATTATGTATTAAACTTATAATAAAATTTTATTACATAGAACAGCTTTGATGAAGAACTCCAAACTTTGCACAGACTAAGGGAAGGAAGGAGAGTAACTCCAGGAGGCAAAATGACAAGCAAAGTTCTGAGGGTAAGAGTTTAGAAGGAAAAGTGTCAGGAGAATAAAAGTGATTTGCCCTTCCCCTCCCCCTACATTGCCATCCAATATCAAACTCCCAGAAATGAGAACGTGAACAAGAAATCCCTTACTGGTGAAGTTACTGCTTTATCTAATTTTCTTCTATAATCAAACAGTATAATATGGGGATACTCAATTAAAGCAAACTTAATTATATAAAGTTTCCTTGAGAGCAGAATTTGGTTTAAGACATATTTACCTTCTGCTTTATCTAAAAAGTGTCTAATGCTTTGTCTGGATTCATGAATTAAGTGTTGTAGTGGGGTAGTATAATAATACTTCAAAGGTCAGCCTCAACTATAAATAATCTCACAAAAATGTGGTACCTACAGGTCATTTGATGGTAAGGGTCTCCTGATAGTACACCTATATCTTAAAATAAGAGTTTAACAGCCTGAAAATTTTACCAAATGTGTTTCATTATCATTGGAAAGACACTTGGCTAGTGTTCATCGGTATCATTTATTATCCCATTTATTTTTCTTTCTCTGCCTCTACTCTGGTCTCTGTAGGTAGAAATTTTGCTATAAAGTCATTTACAAGTTATGGCTTCCTTACTGTATTCTTGTCAGAGCTAATTAGTTCCAGAGTTTTCATCTATTCCTTTATAGAACCCTAGCACCATTTTCATTAATCATTTTTGTTTTTGTTCTTCTGTGGACCTTCTCTATGGTTTCTGAAGCTCTGAATATTTGAGGGAAAGACAGCCAATTGTTAATTTATAATTTTTTTTTTGCAATATATAAAAAAGATTCTCATGTTTTTTCCTGTCTTTTAAAATTCAGCATAATAGCTCATTTGCTTGTTTGACCACTACATTTTATGCAATAAAGTACTCATGTGCAAAATTACATTTTATTTTTATTTTTTTTTAAAGATTTTATTTATTTATTCATTTATCCCCCCCTTGCTGCTCGTGCTCGCTGGGTCAGCTAACCACGCTGTGCGGGCGGGCTTGCCTTCACCAGGAGGCCCCGGGAACCGAACCCGGGGCCTCCCATATGGTAAACGGGAGCCCTACTGATTGAGCCACAGCCGCTTCCCCAAAATTACATTTTAGATATGAGTTTGAAGGATCTGTATTTCATTAGGACCCCATAATGTGAGTAACTCATTGGATACTATAGTATGGCAGGGAGCCTGTTTTATAATAGGATATTTGAAAGATGTATTTATTGTTCCCCTTCCTCCCCCTACAAGTAAAAGCCAAGAAGAGAAGGAAAAACAAGTTAATCTTTAGACTTGGGGCAGAATCCCTGGGGTATGTTTGGGGCCATCACAAATCTGACCCCTCTTCCCAAACGAAAGCAAAACTTCAGGAGTTCTTAGTCAGCTTATAAACAAAGAGGAGAACATACAGAAGTAATGAAATTTCCAACTGTGGGGAAAAGCACTCGTTTATTATTATTTTAAAATCAAGGAATTGATTGATGTGGTTGCAATTTGATGTTTCTTTTAAAGGAATTCTTTATTTCACTGTTACCCCTCCCACCCTCTCTGCCGACTATTTTATAGAAAAGCAACACTTGCTTTATTCAGACTTCTAGGGCTGGATTAAAAGAAAGTTGGTTTTGTGTTCTTCCTAATCTCCACTATCTATTAATTCCACACTTCTGAAAATAATGCAGATTGTGGCAAGTCATTTATATTTTTACTACTAAACTTCCACTTGCTTTTGGGGTATCCATGGACACACTCATTTAGGTAAACATCTACAACTTGGTTGGTTCAGTGTTTGCTGAACTCTGGCAATCTTGAAATTTCAATCAAAAAGTTAATCTGGAAGAGAAATATTTGTGTGTGTGTGTGGTGGGACTGAGTTTAATAAAAGTATCAGTAAAGAATTTCTGTGCTGGTGACAACAATGGTTTAGAATTCATCCTGCTTTCATTTTTTTTCCAGTAAAAAAAAAGTTTTGTTTAGTTTCTTAACACAGGTTTGGGAGGATTGTTGGCAGAACATGGATGGGTAGGGCTGAGCATTTTACTATTTCCTTCTAGAATGGCCATTTTACCTGGGCATCAAAGATCTTTCTGAACTTTCAAACACTGGAGAGGTAGAAGAAGCTAACACTCCTTTTATATTATTGTCATTCATTTTGTATTCTGTATTTTTTGGTATCTTTAGGAAGACCCTACAAGTCAGAGCGAGTATTTTATCAGCACTGAGGGAGAGGAGCAGCCTTCTCATTCCTTGCTTATTGTAGAAGAGCTGCCTGAGGAGGCCTTCTACGAAATTGATATAATACACGACATGTATATATCAAGTAGCCAAATCTTGCTCAGCATCTCAGGCACTCAGTGCATCACACAGAGGTCCTTAGAACTTTATGGTTCTTTGTAATAGGAGCCAAATACAAAATGCCAAAGTGTCAGCCACCAAGCAGTTTCAAAAGTTTGCTCTAATATATGGAGATATCTTGTTTTGGTTACCTGGGAACATTCAGTGAAAGGTGACTTCATTCCTTTCTGCTTTTCCTATATGAACTCCCTTGTCGCTGATTTCTACTTAAAACCATTTATGACTCTAGCAGATGTTTCTGATTTCGAAAGAGTACTTTTTGAACCATTTCTTTCTAACTTCCTTCCCCCTCAGCTCTCCCTCCCTGCTCCTTACAGGAGCTAATTCCAGTCAGGTTGGAAATTACAAGCATGTTGTTTAGTGCCAGGAATGATGTGCTGACTGATGAGCAGAGGTAGGGCTTGAACTGGGGTCCTGAGGACCTGACTTCAATAGATTAGAGTATCAGTCTACTGAGAAATGTGCCATGCAGAAGCTTGATTTTCCTTCAGTCCAACTTAATTTTTCAGTGTCTGTAACTGAGACTGGCAGTTCTGAGCCCCTTGTTCCTTCAGCAAAATTTATCAGCAGAAGGTCAGTGAATTCTTTTGGGCCTGTTTCTCATGAGCAGTGATAATTATGCATGTAGACAGCCCTACTCATATTATGTAATGTACTGAACAAAGCAGGGTGAGGGAAGGTGGGAGGGATGTTTTTGATTTAGATTCAGAAGCACCGTCACCAGACCCAAATATGTCCAACATCTAACTAGCCCAGGAATCACCTCTCATGTTCTGGATCTGATCCATCAACACACCCCCAATGAGGGCACGTCCTCCTCTTTATGACTATTGATGGGCTTTCAGCCTGACAATTCAGAAATGTGCCATTGATGTAGGCCACATTCAGGGGAGAACGCCTTCTGGGATTTCTCAGTCATCTGTCTGAGAGGGGGTAGCTTGGTGGCAGGAAATGTCTCCAGATAATGTGTTCTTCTAATTTCTTTTTCAAAAATTCTGCATAGTGATTAATCAGGGAAGCTCCCATTTTTCCCTGCCAGAAACATCCACCCATTTGGCCTAGGTTTTGGCCGTGGGAATGGATGAACTATGATCTTTGCAAGACTAAGCAGATCAATGGTCCTGTCACTGTGTGGTGAGATGATATTTGACATTGCTCTAAACAAAAGGATTTTCAATAAAGAGGAAGGGTAGTAGTAAAAATAGAGCACTTTAGTAGGTATTCTGTGCCAGCCTTCCTTACACAACAACCCAGAGGATTTTATCAACATTTAAATATCCTTTTGACCTCTAGGGATTTTTTCTTTTTCACCAGCTGGATAGCAGAACAAATAGCTATAGCTATTAGTTGGGAATCATTGGATCCCTTATCTCTAGAAAAAGTATTGAAGGAATCTAGGAAGATATTAGGGTTACCTATGACTCATGAAAGAGTTAAATGCAGTTGAACCACAGAATCCAAAGTTCATATCAGAGAAGAAAAGCATTAGAAGGACACTTGACGAATGAGTGGCCCAGGTGACACTTCAGGGCCACCCAGAAATATTTCCCACAAGGTCAGCGCACTGGGCAAACCAATCTGTACAAGCCTCTTCCAGGGGCCATTACCATGGCTTTCTTGTTGGAGATAAAACAAAGAAACTAACCAAAAGCCTGCTGCTCTTTATTGAATGATGTATTGACAGGAATAGATTCACAAAACATGCTAGCTGTGATATTGTACTGTGTTATGACAGTGAGTTACAAAAACAAGCATCTTAACCATTTGTTATTTTTACCTTGTTTGCCAGCTTTGCTTTTCTTTAACAGTTTTCCAAGGTTATTTGTTTTTCCATGTGGCTGGAGATAAAAATGCTTCATTTGAAAACTTTTCTTTCGTAACAATGAGAACAAGAGAAGACCAGGTTTTTTGTTTTGTTTTGTTTTTTTGTGAACTTTCCTCATTTGTATATTTTCTCTTTCTCTTTACATCATTTCAATCCAATCAGATGTCTCAAGGAAGGGGATGTCAGGAATGATGAATCACGGACGCCTGCCCAGGGATCAACATTCGGTGTAGGTGGGACTATGCTGGAACACTAAAGCATTCCACAGCCTTCCAAGAGACAAAATACCTTATGTTGGGCAAATTGAGAACTGACAGCTAATAACTTGGTATACAGGAAACAAGAATATAAAAACATGGAATGTCTGAGGCAAATTTTTAAATATTATTTTGAGTGCCAGATAGAAATCTATCCTTAAGATTCAGCTTAGTGGCTCACAGTGGTATACTTTATACAACACAATTAATAAGGTATCTTTATGACAGTTTCCTATATGTTAAGATTGTAAATAATCCATGTGATCAAAAAGTCAAAAGCTTATTTAGATTAACGCCATTTCACTTTTTTTTTCTATTTGTGTTTATATGTGTGTTTCTGGATTATATAGCCTAGTTTTGCCATTACCTTGGCTCTTAAGTTCTACCCAAAGTTACATTATGACTTACTAAGAATACTATTGCTATTTTTAATAGCAAAAGAATATGAATATTTTTATATTTATACACACATATATTCAAAACCAATTTGCTTTTTCTTTTGTTGGAAATGACAATAACTTTTGCTCAGGTGTTTAAAAAAAGCCAAACCATTTCATTAAATATTCTTCAACAAAACAATGTGTGCTTAAAACAGTAGACTGTATTGAGTAAACCATAGTGGAAATACACATGCTTGTATTTTGTGAAGAAATTCCTAAACACATTAACTGGAAAGCCAGAATATGAACACTTTTCTGGTATCCTGAGAACACTTTGAATCATTCTTTTCATGTCTTAGTATTTCATTTGTCACTGTCCTCAACAGCTTTGGTTCCTACCTCAAAATCTTAGAAGTAAAAAGGGAAGGTAAATTTGTAATTCTCTATCAGTTTTGGATTTGAGATCAGCCCAGTTTTGTATTTGTAAACCCAGTATTTCAAAAAGCCATCTTTTCCCTTATGTGTAATTCAAATCAGTTCATCTTCACTCCCTGCCTTGTCCCACTCACAGCAGACTGTGTGTTGGTGTCTGTAGAATGGTGCCGAGGGAAATTATTTATGCTCTAGCTTCTCAAATTGTGGTGAGGGCACCAACAGGAACATATGCCTTAAGCAGGCTGATAGGAAAAGAATAGACAGCTACACGAGAATTTCACAGCCATAGCAAAAACAAAAGGAGAACTTAAGTGCAAAAGACATTGAATTTTAATCCACTAAGGAATGGTTACTTTTTTTTTTTATTTTTCTAAAGCTGGTACAGTATGTTTGCATAAAATTTGTAAGACTCTGCCCCAGCTAGTCACAGTGATGAAGCAATGTTTCCTAAACAAATAAATGGTTACCAATTGGAGAAGTTTGCTAACTCTCATTATTCTAGTTTTCTGAAATCAAATGCCTTCTAGAAATTGTATTCACTATTACTAGGCATATACTTAATACCATTTTATTTATTTTTCAATTCTTGGCTTTTCTAAATATAGTCAACCTCAATACTTTTCAAGAATGTAATCCCTAAAGTTCATGAGGGATTCCTGTATAATTGATGCACAACAGCTAAATGGTACAGGAGCAGTTTAGCACTAAATCCAAATAACTTATTTCAATAAAGCAGTAGCAGGCAGGATTTTTAAAATAGCTTTATTGAGATATAATTAACACACAATAAAATGAACATACAATTTGATGAGGTTTTGTTGTTGGTGGCAGTGTGGTGAGGAGAGGGGGAGAGGTAGGTTTACAGAAAAATTATGCATAAAATATAGACTTTCCATATACCATCCTATAACTAACACCTTGTCTTAGTATGGTACATTTGTTACAATTCATGAATGAACATTTATATAATTGCACTATTAATTATATTCCACCATTTACAACAGTGTTCACTGTTTGAGTTATACAGTCCTACCTTTTAAAAAAACTTTATTCTTTTAACATACATGTAACCTAAAATTTCCCCTTTTAACCACATTCAAACATATAATTTAATGTGGTTAATTATATTCTCAATGTTGTGCTATCATCACCATCATCCATTACCAAAACTTGACTATCAACCCAAATAGAAACTCTGTAAATTTAACTGTTAATTCCCTGTTCCCTACCTCCCTGCCTGGTCTCCCTCTACCCCCAGGCTCTAGTAACATTTTTTTTTTTAAAGATTTATTTATTTATTTTTTATCCATTTTAAATGCCCCCCCCCCATTTTTGCTGTTTTTGTGTCCATTTGGTGGGCAATTCTCTGTGTCTGTTTCCTGCCCACTCCTCTCATTCTTTTCCTTCTGTCTTCACTGGGATTTGATCCTGGAAACCTCGGATGTGGGAGAGAGGCGTCCTACTGCCTGCACCACCTCAGTTCCTGGTTTCTTGGTGCGTCTCGTCTTGGCTCTCCCTTGTGTCAGTCTCCTGTTATGTCATCATCTTGCTGCATGGTTAGGTGGGGTTAGGGCAGCTCACCCGTGCATCTTCTATATTTTTCTTTTAATTTTACCAGGAGGTCCCGGGGATCGAGCCCAGGTTCCCCCATTTGGGAAACAGACGCTCAGCCATTTGAGCCACATCCGCCCCCCCACAATACTCAGTAACTTATATTTTAGATTCTGACTCTATGAGTTTGCTTATTCTAATTATTTCATGTCAGTGAGATAATATAATATTTGTCCTTCTGTATCTGGATCTGGCTTATTACTCTCAACATGTCTTCAAGGTTATCCATGCTGTTACATGCATCAGAACTTTCCTTTTTTACAGCTGAGTAATATTCCAATGTATGCATATATCACATGTTATTTATCCATTCATTGGTTAATGGACATTTGGGTTGCTTATGGACACTGATCAATTTTTTTTCTATTCTTTTCTCTATCTGTTCTTCTGACTACAGGATTTTGATTGTCCCTTCTTCGGGTTCACTGATTCTTCTGCCTGTTCAAATCTGCTGTTGTATACCTCTAGTGTATTTTTAATCTCCTTTGTGTTTTTCATCCCCATAATGTCTGATGTTTCTTTTTAAACTTTCTAATTTTTCTTTTAACTTACATATTGTCTTCTTAATATCCTTTAGCTCTATATCCACCATTAGTTTATTTCTATCCATATTTTTCTTCATCTCCTTGAATTGATTTAGGAGATTTGCTTGAACTTCTTTGATTAGTTGTACCAAAATCTATGTTTCCTCTGAAGTTTTAATTTTCTCCTTTAACTGAGCCGTATCTTTCTGTAAAAATTAGTATGGCTTGAAATTTTTTGCTGGAGTCTGGGCATCTGATTATTTTGATGTGCTAACTCTGAAGGTCAGTCTCTCCCTCTTGCCTAGGGTTTTATTGTAGATTGGCTATGTGATAAGGCTCTTCTTTGACACTTGGTCCAGCTTATACTGAACATTTAGAGTAGATTGTGTTTAACTTTGCATATTTTCTCAGGTCTTTTGTACCCGTTTCTTGCTCTGGACATGTAGTACAATTTTTAAGATTACTCTTTTATGTACAGTTGTTTTACCTTCCAGAGAAAGCTTCCTTTCCTCTCTTCCTTCTCTGGGAAAACTGATTTGTTGTGTTTGTTCTAGTGCAGAATGTTCTCTCCAGCTCCTGTGATTTAACTGCTCTGTCTCATGCAGAGCCTCCTTTTCCTCACACTGTCAGTCCTGGGACCTGTCCTGCCTTACAGCAGTTTAGTTTTCCCTTTTTAAATCATGAGGCTTTTCTATCTCTGGTAACTTCTGCATTAGGGTATCATGCCCTGGGGAGCCAGATAGGGTCCACATTCAAAAAGACCTGTTGTTTTTTTTTGTTTAAGTAACTAAACAATCAGAGACTAGGTTGGTTGTGTGTACTTCTTGCCAGCAATTCTGCTGTGGTCTCTTTCATTTTCTGTGGGCCATTTTGTATGCATGCGCTTGCCAGCTGCTTGGGTTCCGCCCTGTATCTCTGCAGAGTTGGGTCCCTGTGGCTGGATCTGCACGGGGTTCTCACTCACTGCTATAAGCGGCTCTGTGGTCAGCCTCCACAGCAGGAGGGAGCCAGGTCGTGCTGCCTCTGTGTAACTCAAGCGGCCTGGGTCCCAGCGAGGGGGAGGGGTCCAGCAGGCCGGTGTCATAGATTTCCTACCTTTATTTTGGCTTTTATTTTTTTCTTCAATTCAGCATTTGTGGAGTCCTTTTCCAGTCTTTTTCGTCCTCCAGAACTCCAAGCAAGTGGGATTTGTCCTTTTATTAGTTGTTATTGAGGGGAGACTTTTTCAGGGGATGTCTTACATTGCCATCTCCTGGCAGGATTTTTGATAGAGATAAGATTTGCCACCAGTCACTAAGGAACCTTGGAGTGCCACTAAAGTTTCCTAAAAGCATCACACCTGTGCCTCTGTGTATATACTAGACCCAAACTGGAGGTCTGCAAGCTAATTAGTGGTTTCTGCTGCTTCAACAACCCAATCCCTTTTCTGACTTTCTGGTTTTCCTTCTGCTGTTGCTGAGACAGTTTTGTCCCTGATGAGATAGATAAAATTCAGATCTATGTCAAATGATGCACAAACCGAATAACCCTGCCTGCTGCCAACCAACATTTGCCTCTGCTGGGCTCAAGCCAGCTTTTCCGTATCACAGTTGATTTTGCTCATGGTGAAGTGGGGCAGAGGGACGAATGAGCCAAAAGAAACTGGGCTTCATCCTCAGCTAAAAAAGTTTCCCAGAAGGAACCTTTGAGCTTCTCATGCGTGGCATTTTTAATAGTTGTCCTTACTCTGCATCACTCCTGCCTTAACGTAGGGAAATTTCTGAAACAATGTCACATTTTACTTTAGTGGCATCTCTCATTTTTTCTTTACCTCCCTTTGTTCCATCACAGTTTTGTCAATCTTCAAAACATCTTTAAATGCTTAGCTTTTAATGCTTTGGTTTCTCGGATAAGACTTAGATTCCAAATCCAGGTATTGTGGAGCAGACCTACCAGCACATCTCTGAAAGCTTCCCATTCCTAGTGCCCAGAGTTTGGCTGTGTTCCTTAGCTATTTTATTAATAATTCTATTTCTTGAATAATCTTCCCCATGTTCTCTGCAACTTGGCATTTAGAACGTAGTTTTGTATCTTTATGAGAAATGCCACTAATTTTTATACATATACCAAATACACACATTTCTTAAATTATCTCAACAACAAACACAAATAAACTAGCCATTGCTAAGAATTTCTTTTTTAGGGGGTGGAGTTGGCCTTTATCTGGTGAAATTCCACTGGGCAGAGAGCTTGAGCCTAGTGGTTAATTTTATATCAGATTTCAGCCAGCCGGCAGTTACTCTTGTCTGCCGGTAGACTACTTTCTCTGTCACTTGGTATTAGATGTATTACACACCAAGCAGTAATTATCTTTGACACATAATTATTATGGTTTTGATGACAAGAAAGTCTTTTCTTTCCTTGCTTTCATAACATATATTCCTGAAAGTCCAGGCTTGCAAAATGCAGCTAAAAATTAAAAGCACTTGGCTTCAGATTGAACTTGAGGATAGGGAATAAAATAAAAGAATTGTGTGTGCATGGGGGAGGACAAATTGGGGGGGGGAGGGTGTGGGCAAAAAAAAAAAAAAAGTAAGAAAAAAGAAATAGACTATTTGAAAGTTCCCCAGATGATCTCACATAATCAGATTGCTGAACAGGAAAGAAACCTCTGTGGGTCATTAACAAACAGGGAAAAGCTGCCTGGATGTAGCCATGCCAGATTCCCAGCAAGAAAAGAGTGCCTTTAAAGTAATAACCTGATCAAGGCTTGGATTAAAAGAGAGAGAGGAGCAAAAAGGAGGCGGCTCCCAGCAAGGCCACACAAACCACAGAAATGAGTCACTAATCTTACCACATGGGCATTTTCCAGCTTTGCATTCTGAGTCAACCCCAGCTGCAGGCCTGGAGGAGCAGTTTAACAATCTTTGTCCCTAAAAAGGGAGTTTAAAAAAAATTATCAGATAAGACATCTTGGGTTTCTTGAGTTTAGGGGTTAGGCGGTATTTAAATAGGCAAGCGCCTGGCACTCCTCTAATCCTACCTGCAGCTGTGTTTCTTAAGAGACAAGTCACCAAGCTGTGGTGGCAGACATTGGTCCAGGCTCACTTGGATAATTTCCTGGAGCTTCTTCTTAAGAGCATCTGGGGACAGCGGGTATTGGCAAGGAGGGTGGATGGGGTGGAGACAAGGTGATGGAGAGAGAATGGGGTTGTGTTGGAAGGACTTGCCTAAGACCAGCAATATAATACATGGATGTAATAATTTAACTCTAGGAAGCTGATTTTATCCAGGATCTGATTAGCGCAAGTGGATATCTATTGGGTTGGCTGATGGTGATTGGGCTGAGACAAAAGCTGTTTTCCTTTTCCGCATTTGGAAGTCAAAAATGTGGGCATGGGGCAGTCACTTATGTTCCCAAGGGTGCTCCCTCTCCTCATAGACTTCTCAGCTGTAATTCAAATAAAAATAATCAAATGAACATACTTGAAAGTAGCTCTAATTTTAGTTCATTTTGTATTTAGCGATGGGGAGTGGAGGAGGGGAGGAGGAGGCTGCCATCTATGACTAATGTTGTCTTGCAAGCTCTTAAGCCATATTTAGTAACGTGGGGTATAAAAATAAGCTTTTGGCTCAATTTTTTTTTAAGTTGACTTCTGTTTCCTTTCTTCTATTCCCTCTCCCAAAGACGGATTTAACTAATTACAGTTTCAGCCGAATGCTGATAGACATGTATTTATTATTGGTGCTGTAAGCCCTGGAATTCTTTCTTTCCTCTGTGAGGCTACAGACATATACTTTAAACTCCCCAGTCCCTGTGAGCTGTCAGAGTTAGGGTCCAGCCCAAAGCAGTACAATATGATAAAGTTTTCAGGCCCTGTTTAGTTAAGACTGAAGAGCTGGGACCCAGCCAAGCTCCACCACTCAGGGCTCTTTTCACAGTCCAAAATGATTTGGCTTAAACGTTTCCAACTGTGATGAGGTCCCATTTCAGTGATTATGCAGTCATTCACTTTTCCACATCAACATCAAAGTCATTAACAGCCGAGTATTATTGCATTGGCTGGAATTCAGTTAAGGACTAGAGGGAAGTTGCTCTTTATTAAGATAAATCATTGCCTCTGTTATGTCACCCATGAAATAATCAATTTGCTGTGTTGGTTAATTTCCTCCCTCTTTGATCTGTGAATTAAATTCAACAGATCGTTGTTTCACACAACTACCACTCAAAAGATGTTTTAAGGGAAAAATACACACACATGTTCTGATTACCGTGTTCTTACAAATATAGCAAACAATACAGCAAAACCGCGGGCTCAGTCCACTCCATGGTTCATTTCCGTGGTTATCTTATCTCCTCAAGACTCCATGGGCAGGGTAACACACAGATCTAGCTGGGTGATCCTCTTTCTGAATTCCTGACGTGTTCTGCTAAGATAAAATATTAAGCAGAGCTAGCCTTAATACTTTTGGGATCATAAGCTTGTACCGAATCCAATCTGGGATATCCTTGTCTGGAATTCAGGATCAATAAGCAGTGATCTTTACAAGGATACTCACTTCTAACTGTAAGGCATCCTTTAGAAGGATCCCTCTCATAAATATGAGGCATTTTTTGCTCCATAATTCATGGCTTCTTATAAGGAAAAGAAGTTGAGTTGGATGTTTTATTTTTCCTTGCTTTGGTGATTCCTCTGAGAAATATTCTTGTGCTTGGATGATTTAAAAATATATATTTTATAATGAAATATTTCAAACATGCAGACAAGTATAGTGAATAATATAATAAAACTCCATGGACCCACAAAACAACTTAATAAAATCTTAACATTACACTTCAGATGTGTTTTTTTTTTTAAAGAAATAATTCTTATACATACAGGAGAAGATTCCTTTGTATCTCTTCTCTATTCTTTTCCATTTTCTTTCTCTCCTCAAAGGGAATGTTGTCATTAATGTATGCATAGAATGTTTTATATTCTTTTAATTGTTACTTTTGCTACATATTTATGGGACTACAAACAACACATATGTTATTTTATAGGCCTTTAATCTTTTTGAAAAAAGCATTGTACCATACACATCCTTTTGGAAACTTGCCTGTTAACATCCATTTTCATTGTGGGTTTAGGATTTACAGATAGTAGTGCCTGTAGATCTAGGTAACTCATTTTAACTGTGGCATAGTATTTCATTGTTTGAATAAAGTTTAATCTTAGTCATGACTCTTTGTTTACAGGTGTGAGATTTTCTCTAGGGCATATACCAAAAAATTGGATTTCTGTTCATAGGGCAAGTGCATCTTCAGCTTTATGAGATATTTTGAAGTGGTTTTGCCAATTTATATTTCCATCAGCAGTATATCAGAATCTCCATTTCTCCAAACCTTCTGTGCTAGGATGATAAAGAATAATTAAAAAAACAAACAAACAACAAAACAAATTGAGCCACCATTCTCTGGCTTCTGGGTGCTCAGTACCCACATTGAAAATAAAGTAGAAAACTGTTGCCAACATTATTCCAATGAAGTTAGGAACTGCCCAGATAATTAGTCTCAGCTCCACTTCAACCTTTACTTAACATGGAGGACTAGGCTATGGTATGAAGAATTTGGCTCTTTCTACACAGCTGAAATGGAGATATAATGACAATTATCCAGATACTTCAGACCCAAAATAACACTTTCTCAAACTGGTCACAACATATAGAGGGCTGTAAACTTAATCCCTTCAATCTAAAATTTTCATAAAGATGGTTAAGCTACTTCAAAAATGTTAAAATGCCTCAAATCATTAAAATCAAATAGCACTTACTGGGCACTTAAAGAGTATGGAGTGTGATGACAATTGTACTCTTGTACTAGGTTGACTTGTGGCCCTGGATCTAATAATTTGTAACAGGAAAAATAAATTCAGTATTAACAAAGAAAAGTATGAAGAAATGTAAACACGCTTATAAAACCATACTACCAACAGTGGTTAATCCCCACGTTAAAATCCCAGTCTTCCCAAGCACAGTGGCACAAACTCCACGTGGGACAGCCAGAAAGTGTTCAGACCTGTTCCCTTGGCCGTACTGACTATGGGTTATTACCTAAGCATGGAGGGTCAGGCCTGACATAGTCTTTTATATTTTGCATGTAAGCATATGTCCTGCATAGAACACTCATTAAAAAAATTAAACATTGGCATTATTACTTCATTTTACTTTTTTGCAGATGAAGCACTGGAAAATTTCTCATATAAGTTTTGCTGTCATTAGTTGGACATTAGGTACCAAATCAAATGTGTTTGACAGGACCCCATTCCCAGTGCGCCTGTGCTGGTTATTATCCATTTACCCAAGACCCTTACCTCTAATCTATTTTCTACCATGTCTTCTCAGCTCTGAGAGCGCATCGCTGAGACTTTTCTATCCTCTGGCTTCCGGTTTTGCTAGTGAGTAGCAATTGTAAGAGACTGGAGGGTCGGTGACAGAGGCAGGGATTTACTCTTTCTCCTACTTCCTTTTCAGACCATTCACAATGGGAGCAAAATGTTTAATCCATTTTCAGACTTAAGATAGGAACATCAGATTGGTGATCTAAAAGATGATTGGCAGAAGTTGGATTTAAATAATTGTGCATTTCAATTTTATTATAAATTGTCCTTAGATATCAAATTGTTAATAGTTTTAGCATGCATTAGTTTACTCAGAAACATATCCAAGCCTCGGTTCCTTCATCTGAGTTATCTTCTCAGTTACCTTCATCAAAACGGAGGTAACAACTATTCCTACTTTAAGGATACTGAGAAGATTTAATGAGATAATAGAGTATTTAGCACAGTACCTAACACATAGTAGGTGCACAACAAATCTGAGTCATTGGTATTATCATTATTATTGCCATTTTCATATTTGAATATATTTTTCATTAACTATATCTGCCCAGAGACTGTCAAATAAAGACTTATTTTAACAATGGGGAAAATGGTAAAGAATTGCATTCACATGAGCAAGCTGGTGGATTTGGGAGGCTAGGCAATCTCTCCAGTGTAAGCATATCTTTTCCAGGGTAAAGTTGGGAGGCTATCTTTGGCAATTCTTTTGTAAACACCTGTGGGACAGCCTAATGATTTGAAAGATTTTCTTTTCTCCCCGCTGGTGTTTCTCAGTTTGCTGCTGGAGCCAGGTAATCTTGGCTTGAATTCTGGTTACATCTTTTACTAATAGCATGACCTTCGACTAAACCGCAGTTTTCTTATCTGTCGCTTCACAGAAAGATAATCAGAAAATCCATGTAAATCACTTAGCTCAGCACTAAATAGATGTGCGTGCTAATAATCTATTATGGCCTTTATTATGATGTTACATTTCCTCAGGTGGTGATGATAAAGTGAAGACGGAAATAACAAGCTGTGTGCTCTTTCCTAGTGAGCCTGGTCCTTCCTGGAGAGCACTACACATCTAAGGGGGCTCTCCAACCACGCTTATTACTGCCGCCATGTGATTGTCCACAGCTGGGGAATAGTACCACAGCTGGGGAATAGTACCCCATCAGAAGGCCTTTGCTTTATGTAGGCTTTGCTTGATTCTGAAGACCTTTGCAAGGTGTATTATTTGCAGCATTCCTTTACGAGGTGGTGATGGCAGGAGTAGTTGTCTCACTTAAAAATAAACGGAGGCACAGTGATTTCAGATGCTTTGCCCCGAATTACACAAAATGTTAATGCCAAAATGCTAAGTGTCATTTCCCCAGTAAATCAATTCCTAAGATGAACAGCTTTAGAGAAGGGTGTGTGTGTGTGTGTGTGAAAATTCTATCCGAGAAAGCCTGTTCAGCTAATACTCTTTAGCCTTGTAGTTTGCTTCTGGCTGGACATTTTTAAAGGGGAAAGGGTGTGTAGCAGACGTCAAAGGGTTGGAAAGTATTGGGAATAGTGGTCTGTGGGGACAAGACACACTGAACAAGTATTATCTCCTATTTTCCCTCATAGAAGCAAAATTTGCTCTTCTTTGATTTGCAACTATTTCTCAGTATAACTGGCATCAAGATATTCCGTGGGCTCATTTCTGACAAAGCAAAAGGTTAGGGGAAAAACACAAGTTTTATGGAAATCCTATTATTATCAGGCCTGAGGCCTTTAGTGGAAATGGTTGACACCTCAATCATATAGCCTTTTAATTTTTGTAGGTTAAGATAAATTATATTTAAACAACGCAAATGTTCTAAAAGTCTCAGGCCAAAACACATAAGCTTTATCTGAATTATTCAGTAAGTTTAGAAAAATGTATATGTTCCCCATAGGGGAAATGTAACTTGAGAAATATGACTGTAGATCTTCTCTGGTAACTACAGTTTCCAAAACAAACAAACAAACAAACAAAGTGAAAGCATACATATGTGTGTGTGTATGAGTTTTGTTACAATTTATACTTCAGTTCATTTTTTATTAGTTACCTTTCTGGTCACCTACGAAGACAATATTAGGTAGACAACAGTACAGGACAAAGTATTAACCAAGAAGGGATACTGATGATAGATTCTGATAAGAATCACACCCTTTATTCCAAAGATGGTTTCTCTGATGAGTATTTCTCATCCCTACTTATTATTATATTCAGGAGCTAAAGATGTGGAATTTAATGGCAAATAAAGTTTAAAACTAATTGCATTTGCTTTTAAATGGCCCCATCAATCTGTATCTCAAATTTACCAAAATTAGACATTACTCCATCAAGTGATTGGAAATTGCCAGGGTATTCCAGGTTATTTAATGGCAGTTCATATTTTATAATATTACTGTCTCCACATTACTAACATTAAGCATAATTTCATGGCAAAAGACAATTAGATTAACGAATGACTCTTGTGTTGTCAAATCCCATGAAAGCCATTTCTGTAAAACGAACTGGAAAATTTGTTCTGCATTTTAGAATAGGCAGCAGTTTTTTTTTTTTTTTTTTGGATTTATGCTTTATTATTATTATTATTATTTTTTTTTTGTATTTGCTTACAAAAATGTTATTTATATATATATATATACATATATTTTAAGAGGTGCTTAGATTACCTAAAATATTACACGGAACCCACTGGGATTCCCATGTTGCCCACCTCCCACACCTCCCACCACATCCCACACAAACATAGGCAGCAGTTTTTAAACTACACAAAGAAGGTTGGCTTTAAATTCCGTCACTAACACATAATTCTGGTTCAGAATTCTACACTCAAAATTGGACCAATAAAATCATGTCCAAATAATTCAGTGGAACAGTTCATCATTCATTGGGTAGGATATGACAGGGAAGCTTAATATTAATATTTTAATAATGTCTCCAAGCCCAGTAAATTTTGTTATTTCTAATTCAGGTAAAAAGTCAATTCTCTATTACTTGTGATATCTCTGAATTAGAAGTAATTTCCTGTTTGAATGATTCACTATGTATGAATATTTCAAGGCCTTGATTGTTTCTTTTCACTGATATATAATATTTCTTGATCTGTTGAGAAGTTGGTTTCTCCAGTATTACCATAAAATAAATGGCCTTAAAAAGCAGAAAGTTAGACTACTGAGCCACATTCAGAATTATTTATGGCAGAATTCACATTAAGTGGGTCATTTCACTAGATTATCCCTTCTTGTACTTTGGAATATGTTTCTTCTAAGGCCAAGTAAAAAGGAAGACTCATAACATTGCAGTCAACAAGAAATGCTTTGGAATGCAGCTAGGGGTCACAGTGCCAACCCTTTCATCTGATAAGAAATGGTGAGCTGGGAGAGGTTACATGCAAGGACCTATGCAGTTAATAGCAGAGCCAGAATCAGCCTGCAGGGATCTGACTTCTAGTCTATTGCTCTCTCTCCTACACTAAGCCTGGTACCATCTGTGTTAGTCAGCCCAAGGGGTACTGATGCAAAGTACAAGAAATCTGTTGGCTTTTATAAAGAGTATTTATTTGGGGTAAAAGCTTATAGTTACAAGGCCCTAAAAAGTTCAACTTGAGGTCCCATAATAGGTACTTTCTCACCCAAGTCAGTTGTCACATGTTGAAGCAAGATGGTGGATGATCTCTGCGAGGGTTCTGCCTTCCTCTCTGGCAGCTACAGGCTGGCATAGGGCTTGTTTCTTTCCAGGCTCTGCTGCAAACTATCAGGTGAATGGCTCATCTCTTTTCCCAGGGCAGCAGCATCAAAATTCTCTCCTCTGCCATGTTTATGGGGCTCTCTCTCGCTTTCTGTGTATCTTCTTCTGTGTATTCTTGAGTGAGTGTCCATTTATATCAGCCCACCAAGGGGGCAGGGACTTTACCTGAGTTACACCCTACTAACTTGGTTGAATCAAAAGCCCTAATCTTAACATAATTTAATCAGACATCTCAGCTGACTCTAATACAATCAGAGTATCATGCCCAGAGGAACAGACCAGTTTACAAACATAACCCTTATCTTTTTTAGGGTTCATAAATAATCTTAAACTGCCCCACCACCTCTATTACTTCTCTAAAACTCTGTCAGCTACATCTTTAAATGCAGTGACTTAAGGTGAGTGCATGGGACCAATGTACTCTAGAAGTGACATGGGAAGGGGATGCTCTGGAACAAAATTCCTCTGTGGCTCTGTGGGCAGGTAGGAAGGGAGGGTTGAAGAAAAGGGAGAATCTGGACACGAGCAGATAAACCCTTCCTCTGCAATAGGCTGGGCTGGACAGTGTTTTAAAACTGGGAAGACAATTACCCCAGAAGCTGCTTAGTCTGGGGAGTTGGAAAGAATAGGATGAAATATTTCCAAAATTTTGGAGGAAGGAATTTTAAGGTATGCCAACAAAAATAGAAATCATAAAGAAAAAAGAATGAAAGACTTAAAACATCAACAGAATTAAAAGACAAAGGACAAACTAGGAAAATAAATTTGCAGTATAAAGAAATCAGCACATAGTTAATTTCCCTATTCTGCATTAACTCTTGTTATCATTGAGAAAAAGATAAACTTGTAAATAAAGAAATAGCCAGGGATACAGGAAGGTCAAAAAAAAAAGAAATAAAATTCTCAATAAACATGGAAAAGTTCATCTTCACAAAGAATCAAATAAATGAAAAATTTAAAACACCATTGAAATGCCATCTTTCTCAGATAAAACGATTGAAGATTAAAAATAATGAAACCGCACTGCGTTGAGAACCACGAAAGACATGAGAAACAGGCTGTTGCTAACACTGTTGGTGGGTGTTTAATTGGTATAACTTTACTGGAGAGTAATTTAACAATCTATCCCCAAAGCCTAAAAGTGCTTCTAGTTTTTGATCCTCCAATTCTACCTCTAGGAGTATATCCTAAGGCAGTAGTCATGAATGTACACAAAGATTTAGCCACAAAGATGCTCACTGTTTCATTGTGTATAAAAATTTAAACATGAAAAAAGAAAACGAACAAAAGAGATATTGGTTAAACAAATCGTATATGCGTAACCGGTTTAAAGTGGAGTTTCCTTATCTATAAAATGCACATTAAAATAGGAATGATCTCATAATTTTTCTGTGAAGTTTAGTTGATAGAAAACAAATGCCATGTAACGTGTATAATAAGCATTCTAGAGCTGTTTATTCTAATTATATACATTGTTCTTTAATGTTTATAAAGTGCTTTTATGTCTTGGGGAAGAGTGTTGCAGGTGGCTGGAAATACCCAGGTGAGCATGTGCTCAGCAAGCTGGTTCAAGGATTTCCAGGAAGGGCAGTGTGGTTGGAGCCCACCAGTGCTGGGAGCAGTGGGAAATGATGAGTTTGGAGAGTTGACCTGGGCCAGGGTAACAGTCTGACATTTGTATTTATTTGTTTACTGTCTTCTCACAAGGCTTAAGCCCCACAAGGACATGTGTTTTGTTTTGCTCACTGCTGTGTCCCTTGTATCTGGAACCATGCTATTTAATATGGCCGCCACTAGGCATATGTAGCTAAGAGCACTTGAAATGTGGCTTATCCAAATTTTGATGAAATGTTTGGGTATATTGGGGACAAAATATATTATTGGAATTAATTTCACCGTTTTTTTGTTTTTGTTTTTTTGTACTTTTAAATGTGGCTACCAGAAAATTTTAAGTTACATATGTGGCTTGCATTATATTTCTATTAATAACACAGACATGAAAGGTACCTAGTCATTCCATTGACCAGATGTTTTGTTTGAATGAATGAATGAACACATGTTATAGTCTGCCTTCATTCTGTTTGACATGATCTCTGGGTTATAAATTTCACTCCCAAACTAAGGGATTTGTGGTTGGAAGGAAATGTACCTCTTTGTAATATTCTCCTCATAGTCTCTCCCAGATCCTTGCCTCTCTCCTAACTGGCCCTTCTGAGAGTTGGGTATGCATGTAGGCTGTACATGCTATTTCCTGAGTGAGGCAGAACACTCTTCTGTCGCATGTGTAAACAAAGGCAAAACGAAGACTTGGATCTGACAGAATCAAACAACAGTACTCATAGTTTGTGGATTTTAGATCCAATATCATCAACTTGGTGTGCATTGTCATAAGAATTTGGGCAAGGAACACATCAACACGTATTTGCTTTATTGAAAAAGTCATAAGCCAATATACATCTAAAGACCGTTATGACATAAGTGTCTTTTATAATGAAAGACATGTATGTATGGGGAAAGGACTCTAAAGAGGTAGATTTTTAAATATGATTTAAGGAAATTACATCTTCCTGGGCACCTATAACCATAGAGGGTTAAGTATATATTTGTGCATTTACCTATGGGGGGGTTTGTATGCATCTGTGTTGGCCTGGTATGTATTTATAGAAATCACTAAAATTATAGGATTCACTTTTTCCTATCTATAGAAATGTAGATGAGTAAATTTTTAGAATTTTATCGGCAGCCATAGACAGTGTTTTCTAAGTGGATGACAGACATGGGGGCTGAATCCTGCTTCAGGCAGTAGCAAGCAAGTTAAACCATCACTGATTGACTTTTATTAACTCTGATTTGTAAGGCTGATAGGCTCAGGCTTGCAGCTGATGGACAGGTTTTTGTCACCTAGCCAAGATATGAATCCTAGAGAAATGCCAAAGAGAAGAGACAGTGTTGTTTCCCCAAACCCATTGTGCTTTGAACATTTGCTACTTTGTTTTTTCTATTTTACATACCCAAGCTGAAATGTTTTTACCAATTATTTTGTCATTCTTTGTAAAACTTAGTTTAATCAGACACCGAGTCTGATCTTTGTGCTTTAGGCTATGGCTGTAAATAGCAATGAAGTAGAAATATTATTTGTTTAAGGAGCTGGAATATGTTGGTTCAGTTAAGAGAAAAAGCATAAGAATATGAACTCACACTCCTCCAACTCCTAGCTCCCCTCCAAAGATTTGTGTTTTTCTTTCATTGTTTGCTTTCAGTTATTCTTAAAGAATTCTCTTATGGGCTAGTTAGGTATAGCTTGAGTTCCACACCTGTAACTAATACATTTCTTTTTCTTGCTTGCTCAGTTCAGCAGTAGGCAACATTATAAAGTTTGTTTTTTTGGTCCCACACTACTTTTTCATTCAACCAGCATTTGTTGAGCATCTACTATGATGGGCCAAGCTTTGTGTTTGATAGGTCATTTTGCATCACATTTAAACCTTACAAAGATGTGAGGATGCAAATATTATCATTGCTATTTTCAGATGGAGAAATGTAATAGCTAAGAGGTTTTAAAAAAGTCCCACAGTCAATAAGTAGCAGCATAGGGAGTTTTCTAATTGTATATTCAGTGCTTTTTTCCTTCCCAGGCACAGCCCCTTCCAGTCTTCTTTTATGTTCCATTCTCTGAAATAATCTGATAATCTTGTTCCCACTAAGATGTAAAAGCCGCTGAGGCTTAATGGGCTTCTAATTTCCTGAGATTTCTTCTTTGACCCTTGGGTCATTTAAAAATATGTTGTTTAATTTAAAAATATTTGGATATTTTCTAGATATCTTATTTTTATTGAATTTTAATTTAATACTGTTCTGATCTAGGGGCATACTCTGTATCATTTGAATCCTTTGCAATTCAACGAGACTTGCTTAATGGCCCTGCTTATGGTCTATCTTGGTGAATGTTCCAGAGGCACTTGGGAAAAATGTGCATTTTGCTGTCATTGTGTATATTAGGCCAAACTGGTTGATACTGTTCAATCTTTTATATCCTTCTATCAGTTACCAAGAGAAGAATGTTATAACTCTCACTGTTAATGGATTTGCTTGTTCATTTACTTCTGCAAATTTTTTTCATCTTTTTTTTTCAATTTTTTAATTAGAGAAGTCATGAGCTTACAAAACAATCATGCATAATGTGTGGAATTCCCATACATCATCCCTCCACCAAAACCTTATATTGTTGTGGAACATTTGTTACAGATTATGAAAGAACACGATCAGACTATTACCACTAATTATGGTCCATAATGTATGCTTGGTATATTTTTTCCATATACCCCCTATTATTAACACTATGTATTAGTATTGTACATTTGTTATTGTTCATAAGAGAATATTCTCATATATGGATTGTTAACCACAGTCTGTCTTCTACCAGATTAACCACTGTGTTCTACCATCCCATGCCTTGTACATTCCATCAAAAGTGTACACTCAGTAGCTTTCACTTTCATCACAGAGTTCTGCAATCATTGCCCTAGTAAACCTTTGAACATTGTCCTTAGTCCAAATGAAAAAAATCCCCTACCCCTCTATTATTGACCCTTAGCATTGATATAATACCTTCTTTGACTTTGATGCAAGAGTATTGCAATATTGTTAACTATATTCCATAAGTTACATTAATTATATTTTTCCCATGTATCATTATATTCTTACCACCTTGTAATAGTGATGTGCATTCATTCTAGTTCATAGAAGAACATTCTTGTGTTTGTATTATTAACCAAAATTCTCCACCTCCGGGTTCACTATGTTATTCAGTCCCTAGATTATTCTCTAGCTTTCTTTCAATTGCCATTTACATCAATAGACTACCCCTTTTAGCCACAATCCCATTTATAAATCAGCTGTGTTAGTTATATTCGCTATAATGTGTTACCTTCAACTCTATCCATTTCCACACTTTTACAGTCAAGCTAATTGAGAATTCTACATACATTCAGCATCAGTGCCCCATTCTCAGGCCTCATCCTATCTCCTAGTAACCTACAGTCTAGATTTTAACTACATTGGTTTATTATTCATATTTAGTTCGTATTAGTGAGACCATACAATATTTGTCTTTTTGTGTCTGGCTTACTTCACTTAGTTTAATGTCCCCAAGATTCATCCATGTTATCATGGGTCCCAATATAATTTCTTCTTATAGCAGCATAGTATTCCATCGTATGTATGTACCACATTTTGTTTATCCAGTCATTGGCTGATGGACACTTGGGTTGTTTCCATCTTTTGGCAATTGTGAATGATGCTGCTATGAACATCCATGTTTAAATGTCTTTTTACCTCACTGGTTTCAGTTCTTCTGGATATATTCCTAGCAGAGGAATTGCTGGATCATATGGCAGTTTTATATTTAGCATCTTGAGGAACCACCAAACTGTCTTCCACAGAGGCTGCAACATTTTACATTCCCACCAATAGTGAAGGAGTATTCCTATTTCTCCACATTTTCTCCAGCACTTGTTCTTTTCTCTGTGTGTGTTTTTAATAATGGCCATTCTATGAGGTGTGAGATGATATCTCATTGTAGATTTACATTTCCCTAACAGCTAGTGATCGTGAACATTTTTTTGTGTGTGCTTTTTTGCCAATTGTATTTCCTCTTGGGAGAGAAATGTCTAAGTCTTTTGCCCATTTTTAAATTGGATTTCTTGCTCTTTTATTGTTGAGTTGCATGATCTCTTAATATAGCATAGAAATCAAATCCTTATTGGATATGTGGTTTCCAAATATTTTCTCCTGTTCAGTGGGTTGCCTTTTCACCTTCTTGATAAAGTCCTTTGAAACACAAAAGTGTTTAAGTTTGAGGAGGTCCCATTTATCCATTTTTTTCTTTCATTGCTCATGCGTTTAGTGTAAGGTTTAAGAAACCACCACCTACCACCAGGTCTTGAAGATGTTTCTCTAGATTTTTTTCCAGGATCTTTATGGTTCTCACTTTTAAATTTAGGTCTTTGATCCATTTTGAGTTAATTTTTGTATAAGGTGTGAGGTAGGGGTCCTTTTCCTTCCTTTTGGATGTGGATATCCAGTTCTCCCAGCACCATTTGTTGAATAGACTGTTCTGCCCCAGCTAAGTGGGTTTGACAGCCTTGTCAAAAATCACTTGACCATAGATGTGAGGGTCTGTTTCTGAGCCATCAGTTTGGTTCCATTGGTCTATAAGTCTATCTTTATGTCAGTACCATGCTGTTTCTACCACTATAGCTAGGTAATATGATTTAAAGTTCAAAAGTGAGAGTGCTCCAAATTCATTCTTCCTTTTTATGATGTTTCTGGCTATTTGGGGCCCCTCACTCTTCCAAATAAATTTGGTACTTGGCTTTTCCATTTCTTTTTAAAAAGGCTGTTGGAATTTTTATTGGGATGTCACTGAATTTGTATTTCAATTTGAGTAGAATTGACATCTTAATTATATTTGGTCTTCCCATTCATGAACATGGAGTGTTCTTCCATTTATTTAGGTCTTCTTTGATTTCTTTTAGCAGTAACTTTTAGTTTTCTGAATGTGAGTGCTTTACATCCTTGGTTAAGTTTATTCCTAAATGTTTGATTCTTTTAGCCACTATTGTAAATGGAATTTTTTTCTTCCTCCTCAGATTGCTAATTATTAGTATATAGAAACACTACTGTTTTTTGCATATTAATCTTACATCCTGCCACTCTGCTGAATTCATTTATTAGCTATTAGACTAATAGCTTTGTTGTAGTTTTTTCGGGATTTTCTAGGTATAGCGTCATATCATCTGCAATTAGCAAAAGTTTTACTTCTTATTTTCCAATTTGGACACCTTTTATTTCTTTTTCTTGCCTTATTGCTTTAGCTAGGACCTTTAGTATTTTGGCAAATTTTTGATTCATGTATTTGGTGACTTTATTAGGTCAATACACATTTAAGATTATTATGACTTATTAGTGAATTGATCCTTTTATAATTATGAAACCTCCTTCTTAATTGTTAGTAACCTTCTTAAAGTCTACTTTGCCAGGTACTAATCTACCACATTAGCTTTCTTATGCTTAGTATTTGCATGGGATACCTTTTCTATCCCTTTACTTTCAATCTGTCTTAATTATGTTTCTTGGAAAGAGCAAGTAGTTAAGCCTTTTTCTTTTCTCCAGACTGAAAATCTTTGCCTTTTAATTGAGGTGTGTGATGGTTAATTTTATGTGTCAATGTGGCTAGGCTATGGTGCCTAGTTGTTTGGTCAAGTTCTAGTCTAGATGTTGCTGTAAAGGGATTTTGTAGATGTGATTAACATCTACAATTGGTTGAATTTAAGTAAAGGAGATTACCCTCTATGATGTGGGTGGGCCACATCCAATCAGTTGAAGCCTTTAGAGGCAAAAACTGAGGCTTCCTAGGGAAGAAGAAATTCTGCTTCAAGACTGCAACATAAACTCTTTTTTTAGATTTTATTTTTATTTATTTATTTATACTCCTCTTGCTGCTTGTGCTTGCTGTGTCCATTTGCTGTGTATTTTTCTGTGTCTCCTTGTCTTCCTTTGTTGCATCATCTTACTGTGTCAGCTCACCACGCCGCGCAGGCCGGCTTGCCTTCACCAGGAGGTCCCAGCAATCGAACCCAAGGCTTCCCATATGGTAAACGGAAGCCCAACCATTTGAGCCACAGCCACTTTCCTACATCAACTCTTGCCTGAATTTCCAGTCTGCTGGCCTTCCTTACAGATTTCAGACTTGCCAGCCCCCACATTGTGTGAGTCAATTCCTTAAGGTAATATATCCAATGGCTCTGTTTCTTTGGAAAACTTTAGTGATATAGGGTGATAAGCCAATTTATATTCAATGTACATATTGATGTTTGGATTTAAGTTTACTATCTTGGTGTTTTTGTTATATTTGTTCCATCTGCTCTTTGTTCATCTGTTTATCCTTCCCTGCCTGCTTTTGGGTGAATTAAGTATATTTTAATATTTCACTATATTTCCTCTACTTTTATATTATGACTTGTGATGCCACTTTAAGGTGATTTCTCTAGAGATTAAAATATTCATCTTTAACTCTTAACAGCCTACTCCAGAAAATATTCTACTATTTTATAATTAGTGTAAGAAACTTAAACCAGTACACTTCCAATTACTAGCAACCCTGCCTATTGTATTCTTGTCATATATTTTATTATAACTGATATAATTTTTATTTAAATAGTCAACAGACTATTTATCTGTCGCTATATCTATCTCTTTATATCTATCTATCTATCTATCTATCTATCTATCTATCTATCTATCTAT
>JAKSZT010054393.1:4518515-4602268 GCA_026826555.1 Tolypeutes matacus
TATCTATCTATCTATCTATCTATCTATCTATCTATCTATCTATCTATCTAGTATATAGATATATTGTAATTTAAAATGCATTTATATTGTATATATAAAATAGGAGGAATTTTATAGGACTTAAAATGTTTTTACATGTATATGTGTGTATACATATACACAGAATAATTTTTGAAAAACCCTTTGTATTTATCAACAGAGTCACCCTTCCTGATGTTCTTTATTCCTTTCTGCAGAATAAGTTTCTCCCAGGAATTTCCCTTCAGCCTAAAGAACTTCCTTTAGCATTCCTTGCGGTTCAGGTCAGCTGCAGATGAAACCTTTCAGCATTTGTCTGTCTGAAATTTCTTTGATTTACCTTCGTTTTTGAAGGATATTTTCATTGGATAAAGAATCCAAGTTGACATTTTTTTTTTCCAGAACTTAAAAATCTTCTCCTCTTTATTGATTCTGATGAGCAGTCATACTTCATTCTGATTGTTGTTTACCTATATGCCAACTGTCATTTTTTTCTGTCTACTTTCAATTTTATCTTCAGCTTTTAGCAGTTTGTCTCTGATGTAATCAGGTATGATTTTCTTTGTATTTATTCTGCTTGGGTTCACTGGGATTCTTAGAATGGTGGGTTGATGTCTTTATCAACTTTGCAAAATTTGCATTATCTCTTCAAATATTTTTTCTCTTTCTTCTTTATTATTATATATATATATGGCTATTTGGTATTGTTCCACAGATTTTACATGCTCTGTTGCATTTTTTAAAACTTTTTTTTCTCTTTGTGTTACAGTTTGGATAATTCCTTTTGACATGTCTTCAAATTCACTGATTTTTTTTTCCTCTTCTGTGTCCGGGGTGCTGAGAAAGTTATGGAAAGAATTCTGATGGGCTCTGTTATCATCTCTTCTTAGTTTGGTTCTTTTATATGGTTTCTATCTCTCTAATGAATTATCTCGACCACATTTTTTATTTCTTATTAAATGCTGGTTGTTCTGTGTAAAATAAATGCAAAGACTGAAGTAGATAATATTTTTGCCAAGGGAAGGGTTTGTCCCTTCCTCTGTCATGCTGCTTGTGTGGAGGCTTAGTCAATGTATTTGTAGTTGAGCTGTGTTTGGGCCATATTGTTGCTTTAGTTAGATTTAATTTACCAAAGTTTTTAAATTATTTGAGAACAGTTCAGTAAATTCACTTTATCAGGGCTTTGGATTTGAATGACAAGAGATTTTTATTTTTCTTCCATCCTTTTGCATTGCTTTCACCTCTACTAAGTCTCACACACCTACACCTCACATTCCCCATCAAAAAGATGGGGAATCTTTTTAAAATCTCTTACCTCTCTTCTAATCACAGAAGACCACTGTTTTGTACTCATTGTAAGATTCAGAGTGCCTGGAGGGTTTCTCTAAGTTGTCCTAATCTGCTCTCAGAATTTGCCAGACCTTCTCTGCCTATGTCTGTGTGTGTATGTGTGTGTATGTGTGTGTGTGTGTGTTGGAGAGTAGTATGGGTCACTAGCAGCAACCTGGCTCTGCTCCCAGTATTTCTGGGGAACATTTGATGAAGACCCATGGAACAGAGGTGGTGGGTAGGGGCAGAATCTCTTTGAGTCATAGCATTCATTATTCTCAAACTTTATACAGCTCTCATTCAACCTCCAAATTTGTTTAAAAATTCAGCTGTTGGGAAATGGATGTGGCCCAAGTGATTGGGTTCCTGTCTACCACATGGGAGGTCCAGGGTTCAATTCCTGGGACCTCCTGGTGAGGGGCAGGCTGGCCTGAGCAGCGAGCTGGCCTGAGAGGAGAGCTGGCCCACGTGGAGTGCTGGCCCGCACAGGAGTGCTGGACTGCATGGAGGGCTGATGCAACAAGACACAACAAGAGGAGACACAGAGGAGAGATAGTGGGAGATGCAGTAGACCAGGGAGTTGAGGTGGCGCAAGAGATTTGGCGCCTCTCACCCACTCCAGAAGGTCTCGAGATTGGTTCCTGGTGCTGCCCAAAGAGAAGACAAGCGGACACAGAGGAGCACGCAGAGAGCAGACAGTGAGCCCAAGGCAATGGGGGGTGTGGGGGGGTGGGGGTGAATAAATAAATAAAATAAATCTTAAAAAAAATATTCAGCTGTTTTCTTCTTACTTCTGTCTTGTCTTCCCACTGCTCTGCTGTGGTTAGCTTTTCTCCTAGGAGAGGCTCTTCACTGTCTCGGTCTTAGTTAATTGTGTTTTGTTGAGTCCTCATCTCTCTGAAGGGCTTAGAGAAACTATGATATTTAGGTGTTCAGGCTTGTTTTCTTTTTTTTTTTTTTTTTAAAGATTTATTTATTTATTTATTCATTTATCCCCCCCTTGCTGCTTGTGCTCGCTGGGTCAGCTAACCACGCCGTGCGGGCGGGCCTGCCCTCACCAGGAGGCCCCGGGAACCGAACCCGGGGCCTCCCATATGGTAAACGGGAGCCCTACTGATTGAGCCACAGCCGCTTCCCTGGGCTTGTTTTCTTTATTAGAGTGGGAGTGGCATTTTCTTGCAAACTTTTAACTTCTATATAGATATAGAGTTTCTCTAATGACTTTTTCAAAAGATTTTAAAGTTATGCTTATTTTTAAAAAATGGACTTTTCATTTTGAGATAACTATAGATTCACCTAAAGTTGTAAGAAGTTATACAGAGAGATCCGATGTGCAGTTTCTCCCCGTGATAACATTTTGCAAAATTGTAATACAATATACATATACAACCAGTATATGGCTATCTATATGTTCAGGATATAGAACATTTCCCTCTCCACAAGGATCCCTCATGTTACTCTTCACTGGGGATGAAAGTCTGACTTCTTACATTGCCCTACCCTGGCAAGTGGTAGCAGCCTGGCATGGGTAGAAGCCTAGGCTCTCCACTTAGCCTCTGCTGGCATGAGTAGGGCTTGCGTTTCTCTGTGGTTGGCTGGAGTAAAATGTTTGTCGAAAGTTTTCTATCTTGCTTGGTCATTTAGCTAGAGAGTCGGCTTTCTTGGGGCTTCTTCTGTTTGTTTCTGTTGGCACTTCCAAGTTGCTGACTTCTTCAGATCCTAGTCTGAGATAGACAAGCCAAAAAGAAAACCCAGGGAACTCACCATTGTGTTGTAACTTGGGTCCAATTCCCCTAGACAGTCTGTCTTCTTATCCCCACCTTTCAATCTTCTTACATGTGTTTTACATATGTTATCCAGGGTTTTTAGCTGTATTTACCAGAAAAGGTAGAAAAATTATGTTTACTCCATCTCCCTAGAAGTGGAAATCTCTTTAATAACTTTTAAAAATACCTTCATAAAAAAAAAAAAAAAATACGTGACGTTTGCAGTGCTGGCTTGTCCTTGTTTTAATGTCTGTCTGTTCCTGAAGATATTTACATTTTAACAGTGAATGAAAGATTAATAGGCAGTAGAAATAAGATGGATATGCCAAAATTTTATATGCAAGTCCTATCTGAGACTTCTCAAACCATACCATATAAAATGATACCTGTTCTAAAAGCTCATTGTCATTAACCCAATTTAAATTTTTGAAAGGAGATAGTATTTTGGAAATGATTAAGAAACAGTGACAGACTTGTGTCAGTCTTTCTAACCACAGATAACATACAGTAGTTACGTATAACAGGGACTAACAAAAGTTTATGAAGGCCCTCATACTTTTCCTCTATTCTGCAGCATAAATCATCATGGGTCATAGCAGAAAGACACACTCTGCTCCCATCCCATGAAGCATACAAAACTCTCCCTTATAACTCTCTTCTACCTGGCTACTGATTTGTTCCCCAGTAGTTTCTGGAATAGTTTTCTGCTTGTTGCTGTCATGATTTTACGTGACATTTAAAAAATTCCTCTATTTCCTGATTTGTCACTGTGAAATGGTGGTAATAATGTCTTTTTCAGAAGGATGATGAGTTTCAACCCTTTAACAGTCTCACCTCTCCTAACTAATCCCAACTACCAACTTGATTTGCATTAATTACAATTAAAAGTTAATTTATGTAGTCTGTTCTTCATATTCCAGCTTTTAGACATGATCTGTTGATGTTCCCTGATAAAATATATAGAAATAGGGATAGATTTCAAAGTGTATTTGAAATAAAATATCCTAAGTGATGATTCTTATTTCAAAGGTGAATGGACTTCCTTCCTCTCATCCAAGTTTAACCAGGTTCAGCGGCAGCTTTCCCCGCCCTCTCTTTCTTTTTTTGGTATTCTATAGTATGCTTCAAAAGAATTATTATTTTAATTTTGTAATTTTATTTAAGTATTTTCATCTCCTTGCGTGTCCAAAAATGTTTTGCCCTCATACTTGATTGGCCCTGGCAATGAATTCTAGGTTGAAAATATTTATCCTCAAAGTTTAAACGATATTGCTCCTTTCTCTTTTAAGTCAATTACACCTATGGAAAATTTTGTTACCCATTTGATCTCATTGTTTTGTAGATAATCGTTTTTCTCTTTTTGAAAGCTTTTGGTATTAAAAAAAAAAAAAATACGTGGAGTTCTCATATTCCACTGGGATCTATCTAGGAATGTGTGCATGTATGTTTCCCATTTATACCATTCAGTCTGAAGATTTTGCTTACATTTGGAGAAATTTTCTTCTACTATTTCTTTCACTATTTCCTTTCCTCCATTGTTTTTACTTTGTTCTATGTTCTGCAATGCTTATTAGATAGAAATAATCCTATGACTCCTGGATATATTCTCCATGTTTCTGAACTTTTCTCTTACTTGTTTTTCTGTTTCTCTGCATTTCTACTTCATTTCTCTTCTTAACTTCCTCCACTGTAATTTCCTTATGAATAACTTAGTCTTCAACTCTATCCAATTTATTTTTCATTCCATTCTAAATGTTTAAATTTTGCAAATTATTCTTAATTAATAAGAACTCCTAATTTTTTCTCTGATTGCTCCTTTTTAGTAACATATATAAAAGTTTAACTCAGGGGTCGTGTCTGTCTTAGATGTTGTTGTATATTCAGTGCACGGAACAATCCCTCCATACATATCTGTTGAATAAAGGAATGAAGACCAGACTGTTCTTATTATAAAACTGCAATATTCTCTTCATTCTTTCTAGAGACACTTAGAAAATTTTAAAGTTCTCATTCCATCTCTAAATTATTGTTGGGAAGCGGCTGTGGCTCAATCAGTAGGGCTCCCGTTTACCATATGGGAGACCCTGGGTTCGGTTCCCGGGGCCTCCTGGTGAAGGCAAGCCCGCCCGCACGGCGTGGTTAGCTGACCCAGCGAGCACAAGCAGCAAGGGGGGGTAAATGAATAAATAAATAAAATCTTTAAAAAAATAAAAATAAAATAAATTATTGCTGTTTCTCCTGAAGTTGGAGCTCTTGACTGCTTCAAGCTCTACCCTGCTTCTCTCTCAGGCTTTAGTGTGTTCCCCCTCAGGGTCAAATCTCACAATTTTGTAAATAACCTGGGTTCTTCATTTCCTTGCCAGCGACTTCTCCATGCACTCTGTGGGGGAGTTCTATTGTGCTATGGTCCCTTTCACAGAGCCTTCCAATGAAGGGAAGCATTAATGTTGCCCCAAAGGGAAACATTAGTGGAAACCAATCCCACTGTTCCTAGTGATCAGCTGTGGTGATGGTACAGATTTGTAAGTGGTAGAAGAGGTTATAATTGATCCATCTTCCAAAAGGTAGTTGTTTGATGAATCATCTTGATTTTTCTCCCCATGAGACTGTATATATCTATTTTTTTCTAAGTCAAAATATAGTATGAATATAGGGACTTTAAATTTTGTTTTTATTTAATTTCTAAATTATACTTTTATAATAATAAAAAAGGTTAACTTTAAATTTATTTTTCATAGTATTGCTTAAATGGGCTGCTATTAGGTCTTGACTATATAAAATAGCTCCTTAGTATCTCCTATGGCATGGCATTGTTAAAAAGCCCAGTGCCTGGAAATAATAGTTGTGCAATAAATGCTGAACAAAAAGAATGAAAGAATTGATGAGTGTATGAATATCCAACTCTAGGCAAAATGTAAAGTTTCCTAAAAGAATGTTCCTTTTGTTAATTTGTTAATTATAATTATTAATACTTATTAATTATTTGTACTTTATAATTATTTGTTAATTATAAAGTACAAAGTTCTCAGCTGAAAAAAGTTGTCTTTGTTCATAATATTTAAGCAGGTTTTATGACTTGGAGGAAATCTCTGGTAAGTTTGACAAAGAAGTCCAGCATCCTGATAACAGAATATGTATTTGAGATTGGTGCCTCCTGGCCACAATAAGTTATAAGCACCTCAAAGATAGGAACTGTTTGTTATTTGTTTTATATCCATCATAGAGCCTTGCAGGTATATATTTTTAGTAGTAGATGGTTAATACATATTTGCTAAGTGACTGTTAAAAACTAATTCATTTAGTGTCCTAGGTAGTGATTGTGGAGGATCTTAGTTTAAAGTTGAAATTTATACTTTAACTCCTTTGAATGAATAGCAATAGGGAAATGCCACATTTTAAATTTGTGAATGTTTTATTTAACATGTTGCTATTTCCTCAAATATCTTGGCAAATTGGCAAATAGGTGTCCCTTATATTTCATTGTTCTGGTTGACATCAAAGTGTTTCTCTCTCTCTCTCTCACCATTAAATTATGTTTAAGAATTTGCACACACCTTCTATTTCTTTCCCCAAGGAATTAGCGTCTTTATCTTGCAATCTGCTTTGGTCTGACTAGTGCTAACTTGGCACTTTTTTTTTTTTTTTAAGATTTTATTTTATTTATTCATTTATCCCCCCCTTGCTGCTTGTGCTCGCTGGGTCAGCTAACCATGCCGTGCGGGCGGGCTTGCCTTCACCAGGAGGCCCCGGGAACCGAACCCAGGGTCTCCCATATGGTAAACGGGAGCCCTACTGATTGAGCCACAGCCGCTTCCCTAACTTGGCACTTTTTATCCCGACTGACTGAAAGCTGGGGACCTGGAAGAATGCTAGCTAGTGCTGCCTCACGCCATACCATATGATATTCAGTTTAGTATTTCCTTGCAAGAACTGGCGTTGACTTTATGCAACAACTTTCCCTCCATACATATCAGCCACCCCCCAAACCTTCTTCAATGGCATTCTCCCAGGTTAGAACCAAGAAGGAAGCAAACACTGATGACATTTGATCTGTGGGCAGGGACCCAAGTATAACCGCAACCCAAATTTCAGGGAGTCTACTTTTTTAACACTCCTACCGGAGGTAGGGTGATAATGAAACCAGACACAGACATTTCCTTCAACTTTTGCCAGACGATGTGGCTCCTTGAAGCAGATTACAATGAAGTCTGTACAAAGTGAGAGGCATGTTGGAGCCTCCCTCCCCAGAGGGAAAACAGTTTCCAGTCTGAGACTGACCCCATAAGTGGTGTTAAAATCCAATTGTTACATCATCCTTTAAGCATGCTATTTAACACGAAAGCAGCCTATAAAGTATCAGCAAGAGCAAAAATCCCTGGCTTCTAGTATCATTTAATATTTTTAAGAGGATTTGGAAGGGTTTCAAAAGGGTAACAAAATAAAGTTTTAAAAGCTTTTTATCTATACATCTAATTTTTCTTTTTCAGACAGCATCTTTATGTTGATAAGCCTTGAACTCTGTGAGTCTTAATATGTCATGCAAGGCATTTTTTAAACTTTAATTACTATATGTTTGTTGGATTATTTTTCTATCTGATAAAAATTATGCAAATTTAGTCATAAAATTGAGAAGATATTTAGATCCAGTTTCCAAAGAAATTCCATTTCAGCTTTTGTTCTTCCTTACAATCCTGTTTATCATCAGCCACTTTTGTGCCTGGCCTTGCATTAGATACTTTAGGAAATACAAAGGAATAGAAGGCATGGTTGAAGGCTTTCCTCTGTGCCCACCGTGTGTGAGGAACTTGTTGGATTTGCAACATGCTTCATCAAAACCCTCTGTGAGTTGGATTTCTTTGTTCATTAACTGAACAAATTACCTTTGTTACTCATTGCTGCTGGATTTTTGGCAGCTCCATGAAGCTCTTAGATTCCTTAAGTTGGACAACTGTTTGCAGGAATGAAAGCCATGGCTTGGCTTTTCTAGCAATAGCCTCTGTGGGTTGAACAGTGGCCTGAGACACACAGGCCATAAATGTCCTCGGTGGCCTTTCGGTGTTGTGCAGAAAGTCCTCTAGAATTCTTCCTGCCATAAATTACCTATTTCTGGAATGAGGTGGTGATATTGATCTATCCACAATAACTTTTTATGTAGTAATGGTGAGGCTATTAGCAGAAAACTGTAGCAGTAGCAAAGTGATGCTCAGGAACTACTTTTGGGGAGTAGCTACCTCAAAAGCCACCGCCACCCTTGGAAGCCGTTGCATGGCTTATTTGCTTCCCTACATCAGTCCCCCTTTTAGGCTGGAACATCTTTTAGATTCACTCTCGATTCCAAGAATGCAGCAGTGCATGGTAAAGAGAAGAAGGTGCAAGCGCCTAAATGGAATTTTACACATTGGTGACATTATGGGTGGCTGAGGAAACAGCTTATCGAATGAAACCCTAACAACCTAGACTCATGAGGAACTGATGCAATTATTTAGATAAATCAGGGCAAGATCAAGTTCAGTTTTCTGCCATATTTTAACCATGGAATCTAGGTCTCTGAGTGACAAATAGAAGAGGTTAGACTTATGGGTTGGGTAAATAATACTTAAAACAAACAAACAAACAGACATAGTCCTTAGGCTCATGCAGTTTAAAATCTGGGTGGGGTGTGTGTGTATGGGAGGGTGACAATAACAAATTATCATGTAGTTAAAATATTTGAGTACAGATAAAAATAATGGAAGCTAACACATGTATGTTATAATGGATACATTTCCTTTTAAGAAGTAAGATATTCCCAAAATGTCCATCTCCCCATAAGGACTTAATTACTTTTGTTGATCTTTAAGAAGTTTTGGACTTTTTCATGGGTAGGAGGGGCAATTTTGGTGCCATGCACCATTCGGTATTTTGATTCCAGGAAAGAGAAGTGATAATGCTCCATATTCCATTGTATACTTTTTATATAATGCAAACTTACCAAATGTAAACATTTTACTTGGACTTTTCTAAGAAGTACCATTGTTACTGTTGTTGTCTGCATTCTTGTCAAGATGAATCTTACATTAAAACATTTCTTCTAAGCTATCACAAAACCCAGAATCATTAAAAATTAAAGAATAGCTAGAATACAAAGCACATCCATCTCATTACATTGTTTATATTTTGCATTTCACTCAGTTTGAGTAATGGAACTAAATTGGTGGGTTTCTTTTATACTTTGCCTGTTTCTAATCAATTTCACTTTTGGTTTTCCATGAGCTCACCAAAGGATGTTGTTTTGGGGTTACATACTCCCTGGCATTACCCAAATTCTAAACAAACCTATGGTTATTGAAAGAAAGCATTTCAATGGATGTGAGGGTTTGTGAAGACATAAATTTAAGGTTAAGAATACTTTAATAAAGATATGAAGGGAATTATGTGCATCTTGGGTTTATTCTGAAATAAGAAAAGTCAAGCCTTTATTAGTTCATTTGTATTTTATTGGTTGCTTAATAAATTTCACAATTATCCTGAATTTTGAAGCACTATAATATGAACAGATAGTTCTCAGTCTTTAATTTCTATCTGTTGATGTTTGTATTAAATCATGGTATAGGTGCCATATATATTTGATAAACATGGCTGGGATGCAACAGACCCTTCTTTTAAGTAAGGCAAGTTCAATAGGCTATTAAATCCAGCTTGGTTAAACCAACAGATGATTTTAGCAGGAACAAAATGTCTTTGGTTAGCAGATCATTCTATGTGCTATTAATTGGTAATGTGGATGAACAATTGAGATGCACTTTACTAAGTGTTTTGCTAAAAGATCCATTTTAAGTTAATTCTTTTAAGGTAAATAATCATAATCAAACACAAAATTGCCGAATGACATAATTTATACCTCGTCTGTCTAATTATTTGGCATTTACGAGTAGAAGGCTAGAGTTGCTGCCTCTGGATAGGTGACAGAAGTGGAGATTAAGCTGACATTATCAGTGTTTTACCATTCAGTTGGAGAATTCCCTGGCACCCTGGCCTCTTCCCTCCTTTGAGTGTGCGCATTGTGACTATTCTGCTGTTCATTAGCACCTCTTCCAGAGGTGTGCAGGAGGAGAAATACAAGTCAGCCCCACTTTATTCCTTGTCAGCAATTCTGGTAAAAGAATGAGCAGGGGACAAGATTGAAACTAATGGTTGAAGTGAGGATTGAGGATTATCTGTGTTTTTCATTAGTCCTCTCTCCTCTTTAACAAGCTGAATCCAGAGCTGAATGCAGTATTTTTTTCTGCATTCACCTGAATGTGCAGTCTATTAAGTTCCTGATAATAATTCCGGCTTGCCATTTATGCCCTAACAATAAGTGGGATATAAGAAAGACTGCATGTACTAAAGAACTGTAACTTGATTTCAGAAACAGATGATGTTACTGTCTCTATATGACCATATAAAAGTGAGATTCTCTCTGCATATATGGGTACAAGGAAGAAGTTATCTTATAACCAAGTCCTTACAAAGTCTCTCATATCATGTGATACTTTCTCAATTATTTTATTTTGAACATAAGTGATTTTTTGGGGAGGATGCATTAGCCTGAAACTGCCTCAATTGGTGGTTCCAAAAAGGGGAAAAGAAATTTAACACAGATACACTAATAATTTCATGAAGTGTAATCTAAAAACTGCAAATGTTTGATGTCATTAAATATATGCAGCAATTCAGTTGTAGCAATCAAGAATATATACCTACAGAAAAAAACAGCCAGTTTCAATGTTATGTAAATACATGCTTTGTACAAAATAACGACTGCCAGCATTATATGTGGATTGAAGTAGGGCTGTATCCGAAACAATTCCAACAAAAGTGAGCCCCCTTTCTTTATCCCTTTCTTCCTCTCTCCCTCTCTCCCTCTCTCCCTCTCCACTCAGGTCACTGAGCTACATCCATGTCACACAGGGAATAAAGGAAGGACTGATCCTGAGAGGAGAGGAGGCCTGCGAGGGACACTTTGGCGAGGGGAGGAGCTGTATCGGTTGACTCAAAACAGTATCCTGGGTGATGACCAGCATGCTGATCTTAAAGACACTTGTGAAAAGTTTGAATAAAATTATTTTGTAAAACATGTGAATATATAAAGCAATATTCCTAAAACTATATTTTCACATATGCAATTTTAATATGAAAGCATGACTAAATTAACAAATGAAATGCTGTAAGTATACATTTGACAAATTCTTATATATCAATTTGGCCAAAAATTATTTGGGGACATTCTCATTAGAAATATGAAAGATGATCTTATATTCAGGGTTAGTCTTACATAAGAGCACATATTAGTTTTCCAAAACTTGATTGTGCTTGTAATCATTACCAGCTTTAATTGTAGACTGTGAGATGGGGTTAACCAAATGCAAGAGGAAAATAACATTTGGGAAGAGCTTTATAAGTTCAAAATAAATATAACACTTCTTAATTGTACCTGCTTAGAAAATAGTGTGGGCCATTCCATGAAATTCTCAATGATTTAAACCTGGATTTTTCATGACTAAGAAAATTAAGGTAAGAATGTTCACGTCAAGCTGTCAAACTCACTCCTTGAGATAACACCCACTGACTCTTTTGCAGTTGCTATATGGGTGAATCAAAAGCACTGCTGATTCCCCCTAGCATGGGACATGACTCCCAGGGATAAGCCTTCCTGGCACCGACAGATTACTACCAAGCACCAACTAGCAATGCAATTGGAAAAAGGTCTTGACCAAAAGGGGGAAACGATCAAGACAAATGAGATTATATGGCTAAGAGACTTCAAAGTGAGTCGGGAGGTCATTTCAGAGGTTATGTTTACACATGTTTCAGCAAGATCTCATTGACTGACAAAGTAAATACTACCTCAAGTAGTGGGGCTCATGAGGGCTCTGGAAAAATCCAGACACTATAGTTAGGGCAGATAGCTCAAGAGTTTGATGCCTTTCCAGTGAGTTCTACTTTGGAATCTATGCTCTCCCCGTGTCAGAGTTGGAGTCAGTTGTGATTTCCTTAAATGTGGCTCTTCTGATCCTTCCATTTGAACCTATAATTAGTACTAGGATTGATAAATGTATGTCCAAGAGACTAAAATCTTTGGGCTGTCCATATGCCAACTGGGGCCTGAATCTCAATGGAGTTGCAACACCTACTCTCCAGTTCATTGGACTTACCCAGGACAATTAACAAGGAGGGGATGATGGACAATGACCATCCCAAGGAACCGAGAGTGTCTACAACTGCAAACAAAAGAGTCCCATCCATCTGCCCCATGGGACCTAAACCCCCTCTCAATTAGAGGTGGAGTGGACATCATCATCCCAGAATCCTCAGAATTGGGGAATGAACTATGGACTAAAGTAGACTTACCGGTATTCTACTATAGACTTTTTGTGCTTCTATCAATGGAAGAAATTATATCATTGATGTAGAGGCAGTGGCCACTGGAGGTTCTGAGGGGGGAGAGGAAAAACAGGTGAAATATGGGGGCAATTTTGGGACTTGTGAATCATCCTGAATGACATTACAATGATATATACAGGCAATTACATATCTTGCCATAACCTACAAAAATGTGTGGGAGAGAGTGTAAACTACAATGTAAACTATAATCCATGCTTAACAGCAATGCTCCAAAATGTTTCCATCAATTGTAATGAATGCAACACACTAATGAAAGATGTTGTCAATGTGGCAACATGTGGGAGATGTAGGGAACAGGACAAATGGGAATCCCCTATATTTTTTTATGTAACATTTATGTAATCTAAATATCTTTTTTAAAATATAAAAATACTTTTTAAAAAGCGCCACTGTTTTATTTACAGGTGTTATCATTTTTGAGTTGACTAGAATGTGTATTAAGTAGCATATAGCTGATGTTGTCCCTCCCTCCCTCCTTCCTTCCTTCCTTCCTTCCTTCCTTCCTTTTCTATTTGAAAATTAGGATTTAGGTGGCCAAGCATTGCTTGGGGATATGCTTTTTTTTGTGTTAATAGAGCAGCTTGCATCCTTTTTATGACAATTTATCTATACGAATTTGGTAATTAAAGGATAATTTACTTTTTGTTTGTTTAGTACATCAAAACTGCTACACTGAGCCATAGAAGTTGAACTTTACAACAGTTCATCAGATCCAAGAAATGAGTAGAATCTTGTTTATAGCTATTCCTGTTTCATGTCATCCCATATAAACACAAATATGCTGAGACCCCATCTTCTTTCTGAAATTGGACTTTGCGGACTGTAAGAAAATACCCCCTTTTCATTTAAGTGACCTTGAAGATATTCCTCAGTAAGGGAGACTTTGGGGCTTTCTCTGACCAATCTATGAGATCCCCCAAAACTACAACAAAACTGATTCTAGAATCTATCATCTAGGCCTTCCCAAGTTCCACAATTTGCAACAAAACCTTAGCCCAGTAATCTAGTAAATGTCAAATAACACCCTTCCTGGGAAAGCCAGGAATCTGTTCTCTTCCTTAAAATTACTTTTTTGGTATATTCAATTGAACTGTGTGAAATTGCTGTTTTTGTATCTTAGAGAGTAGCCTGAAAATTGGCAGTGAAATAGGTAAGGAAGCCTGAAGTTGCCCTAGAAGCTGGTGTTTTATTGACTAATATATGGCAACATTATGAATTTGTGTATTATTAAGCAAACTCTTGGGAAAAGTTCACTACCTTAAAGAGTACTCAGTATAACCGATGAAAGTTAGCAGGTAGTCCATTTCACAGGTCACAAAAATTGACTGTGTTATAAACAACAAGAAAGTGTTTGATTTTTCATTCAGACTGTGAGATATTTTATAGTAAAAAATTTTGTGAAGGAATAAAAAATGGAAAACAACAAATGCTGGCAGGTATATGGAGAAATAGGAACCTTAATATATTATTAGTAGGAAGGTAAAATGGTGCAGCAATTGTGGAAAACAGATTGGTGGTTCCTCAAAAAGTTAACAGAACTACTATATGATCTGGAAATACCACTACTAAGTAAATACCAAAAAGAACTGACAGCTGGAACTCTAACAGATATTTGTACACCATGCTCCTCACAACATTAATCACAATAGTCAAATGGTGAAAGCAAATCCAAATTGCATCAACAGATGAGTGGATAAACAAATAGGTGTATATACATACAGTGGATTATTATTCAGTTGTAAAAAGGAACGAAATTCTGATACATGGATAAACCTTGAAGACATGGGTAAGGGTGTGCTGGAGTTCACTGTATGTGTTTTGTATTATTTTTGCAACTGTTCTGAAAGTTGAAATTATTTCAAAGTAAAAAGTTAAACAAAAAGAATAGGACAGTTGACCAAGTAGCATATGAAATCAGGCTATTCAAGAATTCCACTGCTCTGGAGAGGTAAGATCTTCCACTGAGGCAAATGGCCTATTTCCCATGCGGAAGGCTTGCTGCAGTCATTGAATCTCTGATCTTGGAAACTAGGAGAGGACAAATTATCTCCATTCTGTGCTGACTTCAAATAATGGACAGTGACTGGGGATGATACTCAAAGGATTTGTGCAGTAGTGGATGTGGCACAGATGGCTAGGACAAAGCAAAGCCACCAAGGACAAGACTTTAGGATATGCAGAAATCTCCTTCCTGAGCCACCTCCTGGCCCAGAGCAGAGAGGCATGAAAATGGAAGTTGTGGAGCCCACTGATCTTTAGTAGGTCACTTTGAGTTGATCAAGTTGTTGGTGGCAGTGAGAAGGCATGAGAAGAATTTGGCATTATGTGTCAGTCTCTTTTCTTAGACCAGCTGAAGAGAAGTGCTATTCCCATAATTTAAGAATTCACCATGTTTTACTTTACATGTTTTCACTTTCTGTTTTCTCAAATTCTTGCTGGTTTTACATTGCAACTGTTTCTCCGATCTTTTTCTTATTCTTCAGGCCTACTATCACTACTCTAATCATTTGAAATCTGTACTGCCAAAGTATTCTAAAAGTTCTTTCTGCTCTTTCACATCCATCATCTATAAGGCTGCCAAGGTAAAATGCATAAAGAGCAAACCTGTGGCTCTTCTGCTCAAAACCATAAAATGGAAGAACTTCTCCTTCTGGACATAATGCAGTAATTGGCATTAGACTTATCATCCCATTATAAAAAAGGAGACCTGGGGGGCGGGGTGGATGTGGGTCAAATGGTTGGGTGTCTGTCTCCCATATGGAGAGAACTGGGTTCGATGCTGGGACCTTCCGGTAAAAATAAAGAAAAATATAGAAGGTGCACAGGCCTCCAGACCCTGTGTGAGTGCGCCATCAGGCCCTGCAAGCGGGTGAGTCCCCCAGGCCCCGCACGCAGGTGCACCATCAGGCCCCGCCGAGCCATGCAGCAAGATGATGACATAACAAGAGAGTAACACAAGGGAAAACCAAGATGAGACGCGCGGAAAAAAAAACAGGAACTGAGGTGGCACAGGTGGTAGGATGCCTCTCTCCCAAATTGAAGGTTCCCAGGATTGAATCCCAGTGAAGACAGGAGGAGGATGAATAGAGAGGGCAGGAAACAGACACAGAGAATTGCCCAGGGAATGGACACAAAAAACCCAGCAAAACTGGGGGTGGGGAGAGGGGAGGAGTAAAAATGGATAAAAGTAAAATAAAATAAAAAAAGAGAGAGACCTAGGCACAATATATGAAACAACAGTTTTCAAGCCTGTGGCAACAGGCAGCATACAACTGTGATCTTTGAGAGTAGAGAAATACATAAGGTAAACACTGCATTCACTCCACATTCCTACAGGGGTGAACTTTCCCATAGGCAGAAGGGAGATTCCAATCACAGTGACAGCCTAGCTGGCTGATGAGTAGGGATAAAATTTCAGGGAGTTGAGTGACTGGAATTTAAAGGGAATGGAATCGGAGAAGAGTGAGCTGTGTAAAAGTAATCCATTTTATGGATTGAATTGTGTCCCCAAAGAGATTTGTTGAGTTCTAATCCACTGTAACTCAGAATGTGACCTTATTTGGAAATAAGGCTCATTACACATGGAATTAGTCAAGTTAAAAACGAGGTCATCCTGGAGTACAGTGGGCCCTTAATCCAATTTCACAAGTGTCCTTACAAAAGGAGGAAATTTGGGCATAGACAGACAGATGTAGGGGAGAATGCCATGTGACAATTGAGGCAGATAATGCCGTGGATTACTGGCAAGGTACTTCCAGAACCCAGGAGAAGTTCTTTCCTACAGACTTCAGAGGAATCACAGTCCTGTTGACCCTTTGGTTTTGGACTTCTAACCTCTGGAACTGGGAAAAAAATAAGTGCCTGCTGTTTTAAGCCATCCAGCAGTGTACTTTGTTATGGCAACCCTAGGAAACTAAGACGGCCCATAGGTCAGTTTGGGAAATCACTCTGAGACATTGGCCAAGCACTGAGTTATGCACAGATACAGCAAGGCTCTGAAGTCTAGCAGATATGATTTGCTCTGGGGCTGAGAGAAGTAGTACAGGGATGAAAAATAGTGGGCTTCTGGTGCCCAAAGTGTAAAGAACTTATTGATCACCTCAGGCATTTTATGAGATATGAGAAAGACCATGCCCTAGAGAAGGACATGCCCTAGCTTTAAAGAGGGCCATATTCTAGGACTAAAGACAAAACGAAAATAGAACAACCCTAACAGCACAAAACCAAGTGTGACAAGATCTAAGAGGATCTGTCAGTAATTTAATTTCCTTCCTGAAAAATATGCAGCAGACCACATAGTCCATACTCTACAACATAAATTTAAAAAAATTGCTAGATATTCAAAGAAAAAAGAAAATATGACCAATGATCAAGTAATAAAAATAGTCAATAGGAAGAGAGATTGAAATGATTCAGATGTTGAAATTAGCAGGCACTGGCTGTAAAGCAACTATTATGAGCATATTCAAGGATTTAAAGCAAAGGAAGTAAAAATGAGTGAATAGATGGAGAATCTAAGCAGAGAAAGGTAACCTGTAAAATATAACCATATGGAAATTCTAGAACTAGAATTACAATATCTGAAATAAAAAGCTCACCAGATGGATGGACTCAACAGCAGATTGGACACAACAGAATAAAAGGGTCAGCAAACCTGCAGATGTATCATTTGTAATTATCAAGTATGAAGAAAAGAGAGAGAAAATAGATTGAAAAACAAATGAACAGAGACTCAGTTTCCTGTGGGACAATATCAAATGATCCAAGTTATGTATACTTAGAATTCCATAAGAAAAGGTGAGAGAGGATAGGGCAAACATTATTTAAAGAAATAATGACTGAAAATTTTCCAATTGGTGAACATCATCAAACTAGAGATTTAAGAAGCTCAGTAAACCCCAAGCAAAATAATAAGGAAAGGCATACCTAGGCACATCATTGTCAAAATACTAATACTCAAAGGTAAAATGCTATCTTAAAAACAGTCAGGAAAAAATAACACTATGTACAGAGAAATGACAATACATAAATGATGGCTGACTTCTCTTTGGAAACAATGGATGCTATAAAACAGTTGAAATATACTTTCAATGTACCAAAAGAAAAGGCAAACTTAACCCAAATTCTATATCCAAGAAAATATTCTTTAAAAATGAAGAAAGTTAAAGACATTTTCAGATCAACTAAATCTGAGAGAATTCTTTGTTAGCAGACTGGGACTATAAGACATGCCGTATAAAGTTCTTCAGAAATGATACTAGAAGGGAAATCATATCCACAGGGAGGAATGGAAAGCCCTAGAAACGGAATGGTAAATATTTGGGAAACTATAAGGACTAAATTTTTTTTCTCTTAAATTTTTAAAATTCAAAAATTACAACATTTAATTGTAGAGTTATATTTCGAAGTAAATATAAGCAACAAGAACACTACTGATGGAGGATAGATGCACAGGTATTTAATTATGATGTGATAGATTTGCTTTATTTTTTGGGAAATGGTACAATATTAGTTTTAAGTAGATTGTGATAAGTTAAAGTAGTGGGTGTATATTTTGCTCTTGAGTCTAATACTACTAAAAAAGTAATGTAAAGAAGTATATAGAAAAGTGTAAGAAAGAAATTAAATGGGATACTAAAAAATATTAGATTATTACCAAAGAAGGAAGGAAAGGAGGAAGAGTGGAACAAAAATTAGACAGGACAAATAGAAAATAATGGTAGATTTAAACTCAACCATATCATAAACATATTAATAGAACTGAATTTAAAAATCCTATGAAATGTAAGAGGCTTTCCAACTGGAGAAAAACAGCAAGACTCAATTACATTTAAATAGATGCACTTTAAAATAAGGCTATGAGAGATTGAAAGTAAATGTATGGGGAAATATATTATGCAAAGACAAAGTAGCTAGTATGGCTATATCAATATGGGACAAGTAGACTTTTTTTTTTTAAGATTTATTTTATTTATTTATTTATTTCCCTGGCCCCATTGTTGGCACTTGCTGTCTGCTCATCTTCTTTTTAGGAGGCATGGGGAACTAAACCCGGGATCTCCCATGTGGGAGAGAGGCGCCCAATGGCTTGAGCCACCTCTACTCCCACTTGTGTTTCTCATTGTGTTTCCTCTTGGTGTCTCTTCATTGCATCATTTTGTTGCATCAGCTTGCCATGCCAGCCCATCGTTGTCAGCTCACTGTCTTGCCTGGCTTCTTTAGGGGGAACCGGGAACTGAACCTGGGACCTCCCAACTGCTTGAGCAACAGCCACTTCCCGACAAGTAGACCTTTAAGGCATGGGGGATTATCAGAGAGAAGGAGGGATATCAAAGGTTTACAGAGATATTTCATAATGAGAAAAAGGGCAATTCTTCAGGAAGACATAACAATCATACATGTGTATGCATCATATTAGAGAGCTTCAAAATATATGAAGCAAAGATTGACAGAACTAAAGGGAGACATAGACAAATTCACAAAAATAGTGAGATGTGTAATGACAATTCACATATTAACATTTGTGTGATGAAGCTAAAGTAGTACTTAGAGAGAAACTTATAGCTTTATATTAGAAAAAGGAAAGGTTTAACATATATTATCTAAGCTTCTACCTTAAGAAACTAGGTAAAGAAGAGAAAATTGAAAGCAAAGTAAATAGAAGGAAGGACATAAAAAAGACAAATGGAGAAATAAATGAAATAGAAAACAGATGGACAATAGAGAAATGAGCAAAGCCACCAATAAGTTATTTGAAAATATTAGCAAAATTGATAGACTTCTAGGAAGACCATTCAAGAAAAAAAAGGCAAACAAATATCACAAATGAAACAAGGGACATCGTCATATATGCTCCAGATATTAAAAGGATAGTAAAAGAATATTATGAACAACTTTATTTCAATGAAATCAACAATTTAGATGAAATGAACAAATTCTCTGAGAAATATAATTTACCAAAACTGGCATAAGAGAAAATTGAGGCATAAGAGGAAACAGCATATATGTAAAACCTACACAGCTAACATAATTCTTAATAAACAAAATTGAACACTTTCCCCCTAAGATTGGGAAAAGCAAGGATGCCTGCTCCCCCACTACTATTTAACATTGTACTTGCAATAAAGCAAAAAAAGCAATTAAAGGAATACAAAGTAGGAAAAAGAAAGCAAAACTCTCTTTATTTGCACACTGTGTGCATATATGATTGTTTACATACAAAATCCTAGAGAATCTACACAGCAATATCTAGCAAGATAAATAGTGTCATCAAAGTTGCAGGATACAAGGTCAGTATACAAACATTGATTGTATTTTTATATATTTACAGCAAATATTAAAAATGATATTTAAAAATATGATTTAAAATAGTAAAAAAAAAAAAAAGACAAAATACATAGGAACAAATTTAACAAAAGATATGAAAGAACTCTACACCAAAATGTATAAAAAGTTGCCGAGGAAATGACTAAAGATTAGATAGACAAGAGATGCTTATGGAATGGAAGACTCAATAGTGTTAAAATATTAGTTCTCTCAAATTGATCTATAGATTCAGTACAGTACAAGCAATTCCTGGCTTGTAGAAATAGCAGAGTTGGTTCTAAAATAAATATGGAAACAGAATAGCCAATACTATCCTGAAAAAGAACACATTTAGAGGACTCACATGATCTTACTTTAAAACTTACTACAGTAATGAGGACATGTTTCTCTTTGAACTTTTTCCGTGGTCACATAATGTGATTACTCTGAAGTCCAGCTCATATAGGAAAGATAAAATTAATAATTTACTTTCCTCCTCATTTATCAGTTTTAAAAAGAATGATTTGGTACTCTAGCATCCCCCAGAGATGAGCAAATTTTAAAAAAAGTATTATTGGGAATGTATGGATTTAAACATATTTAGTGTCTTTCAATGCATTATAGATATAATCTTTGTTGAGACTCAATTGTTCTATCTTTGGCCAAGGAGAATTTATTCAAATTGGCTCTTTGAATAAAGAATACCTTTGAATACCTTTGATAGCATCTTGCTTATGCCAGAATAATCCTGTGTATTTCTTGCCCCAGATCTGGAATCAGCAATTTCTTCAAGAATCCCCTTTTTCTTTCAGTAGGAAACAGTATTTGGACACCACAGTCTTGAGTGCTTATTATTACTGGGTTGACCATAGGCTTTTATGGAGGACAAAGCAAGAGTGTGTATATGTATATAAATGAACAAACCATTGGTTTATACCAATTCAAATCCAGGTCATCAAGGTTTTCTTGTTTTTGTTTTTTGTTACCTAAGCTCATGGATCCCATGTTATTTTTAACACTTGTTGTTTACTCATCTTTTCCCCCACTAGACTATAAGGCCATATGTCTTTTTCTCCCTTTTGCCTTGTCTGATTTTATGATTTGCTGTAAAATTTTATTGAATGAAGGAGTAGACCAGGGGTTCTTAACATTTTTTGTTCCACAGACCCCTTTGCAGTCAGGTGAAAACCCTTACTAAGTCCACTGTATACTGTGTATTATTTAATAAATATATCACACCTGCAGCAACATGTCCTCAAAAGAATAATGTTTTTTAAATTTTCAATTCAAGCTCACAGACCCCCTGAAATCTTTCCAAGGATGCCTTGGGGGTCCATGGACCCCTGTTAAGAAGCCCTGGAGTAGACAAATAATGACCAAGAGATTTCCCAGAGGTGTTTACATTTTTTGTAGAATAACAATGAAAATTTGGAGAAAAACATACGCACACAATTTTCTTTAATATTAATTTAATACCTTTAGCTATGTTTATGTGTGTGTTAGTATTATTGAGTGGAGGGTGATGGATTCTGCTCAAAGGGTTAAATAGGCTCATATAAAATAAATAGGGGAGTTTTGGATTGGTATAGAATTTTTTTCTATAGATTGAAAATACTTTGATGCTTGATATCAATAATAAATGAAGAAGTTGCCATTTTTATATACCTCTTAGGTAGAATATGTTTTGGGTAAAATGAACTTATCTGGATCACTTAATGGACTAAACCCCAATCAATTCATACATTTTAGGTTCCCATTATTGCCTTATACTGTGTAGTAGATCACATTACTCCACAGATGTTCTTCCTTGTTTTGCTGAAAATGCTGGGTTGGTTAACTGAGCATTGATCATTCCAATGATTCATTCTGCTACTTAGAAATAGCTCCTTTACTCATAGTTTCAAGGAGAACTAGCCTCTGGTATAGCCTTTCCCAAAAGTTTTCTATAGAAAATAATTAAAAAAAAAAATCCTATTTAAAGCATGGTGCAAGCAGAGCTTCAAGACAAATCTCAGCTTTTCATTCAACCATGTTGCCCCACCTCCCCACTTCCATAAAACTCTCTGGTGGGTGACCATTGTGTAATGGGGAAACAAGGTGTTAATGACAACACAGAGAAAACTCTTCTGTTCCAGGGTCTGTACTAAGCACTTTCACAGGAAAGAAAAACAATAATACCAGTACTTGAGCAGACTTACTATAATCTAACATTATTTTAAGCACTTTCCATATATTAACATCTCACCCCAAAACTATCATTATTTCCATTGTACAGATAATGAAATTGATACGTAAAGAAGTAAAGTAAGTTGGTCCAAATCACACAGCTACTTGCCTTGCTCTAGATTCCATAACTTAACTACTGTCCTGGATTATCTTGCCTATGTTCTATAATCTAATTGACAACCCAAGATACTTTTTGAGGTAAATAATATCATTCCCATTCAGACAATTAAACTGAGGCTCAGAGAGGTTAAATGACTTGCTGAAGTTCATACATTCTGTCTGATTTGGACCTAGGTTTGCCTGAGTCAAATGTCTGTGCTCTCTCAGTTAGTTACAAATTAAGAGAATTATTATTTAGAAAAACTAGTTTAACAACACTATATCATTTAACTCAGATTGTATTTTATGTGTAACAAAATATTAAAGTGATGTAAATTACAGAATTGTAAAACATATAGTGTATATTAAGATGTAATTAGCAACTTGATTCATTAATGAAATAAGTAGAAGCACGAGTTTGGATTTTAATGATTTGTTTTCATGCAGGTCAGTACAACCTGTGTGAGACCATATCACTGTGTTTGCCCCTTTTTTTCTTTCCTGAAGAAAAATGAATAAAATTATGTGTTTGTGTGTGTGTGTGTGTGTGTTATACCTAATTCTTTCTAAGCAGCATTTAACAAAATGGTAAAAAAAATATTTAACCATTGACTATTGCTGTTTAAATACAGACAAAAGTCGGGTTTATTAGTTTATGCCTGTGATTCTTCAAGAAATAAGAAGTATTGTGTGTAACACTGAGGAAATCACATCCAAGAAACAAGAGTTTTAATAGGAATAAAAATGTTGTTCTTTAGAACAGCATAATTACAATTTTGCTAAATGGGATAAGGGGCTATGAATGTCCTACAGATATCTAGATTTTCAAAGTATTTCTAGAAACTTTTTTTTCCTGCAAAGCCAAGAAATGATATACAATCACTGTTAGAATCTAATTACTGTGTAGTCTGCTGTATTACATATGTGGGGCAACTGTAAAACATCTTTTGGATCTATATTTCTTATTCTAATTATTTCATATTTCTTAAACTCTATTTTCAATGTCTTTCATTTTTATTCTCACCACCATCATACTAGGTCCACACTAACTCCAGATTTTAACTGGTTTTATTCTCAATGTTACTTTAGCTTAGGGCTCATTTCTATGTAATCCATTCTCCCAGGTTATTATTTTTACTTTACCACTTCTGTTCTGTCACTCCTTTGTTCAAAGACCTTCAGTGGGTTCCCCCATAGTCTAAAAGATATGTATTTTATTTTTTTAGATATACAGTGTTCAATAATAACTGTAATTAGAAGGATAAATTATAGAACTAACTTTTTCTTTCAGCATTTTTTTTATAGTAAACATTACAGAGGTATACGTAAAGATATCGAATGTAAAAAGTGTTATTGAGTTTCATTTTAAGAAGATGCTTGATATTTCCTAAATGTCTATACTAAATATTATCTGTAAATTGTGAAATGATTTCATAATTCTCACTACAGTTCACTGAACCCCTGAAAGCAAAAGGTTGTACCAAACAATAGAAAACAAGGGATGAAGAAATGGAAAGGAAGGGTGCAGAATTACAGCTTACCGGAGGCCAGCTCCCTACCCCCACCGTTATAGCCACTGGTCAGGGGGAAGTAACACTGACACTAGCTGTTGATCATGTTTTAAGACCAGAATGAAAAATGAAAACCATTACTACCTCTCAGGATGCAAAGAATGTACATGAAAGGATTAGATCAATTAAAGATGTTATCTCAGAGGGAGAAGAAATTCTAATTAAATTGAAATCTTCCAAAAAAAAAAAAAAAAAAAAAAAAAAAGCAACAACCAAAAACCAAAAACAAACAAAAAACCCAACTACCAGTTTCAAAACACTGATAGAGACATATATCCAAAGTGTCAACTTGGTCTTTTCAAAGCCCTACACTGGTCCCCTTCTATTTATGCTTGTGATGAGAGGGATAATCATCCTATGAGAGCTTGTTACTAACAGATCCAACCATGTAGTCTTAAAAATCACTTTCTGGGTCTACAGATTTGTGTACCAAATAAGTCGATGCAAGACTCCAAGAGTTAGTATGGTTAGATTAGGCCAAATCCATTGCATTTGTCACAGCTTTACCAGATGCTACTGTGTCTAGCATTTATTGGAGTCTAAGGATACCTAGAAATATATGGCAAGACTATTGTCCTCAGGGAACTGGTATGCTAGCAAGAGGCAAATAAAAAGAAGACACAGTATATGAATATATATGAATATAATAAATTGAAAGGCAGTGTAATATAGTGGAATCATTCTGGAAGCAGACGGGCCTGATTTTACCTCTAACTGTGTGACCATGGGCAAGTTATTTATCCAGAACTTCAGTTTTCATACCAGTTTTAAGTTGAAATAATGGACATACATTTTCTCCTAGAAAGCCTTGTGTGCATAATAGGCATGCAGTACATGAGAACGCTAATACTAATGCTAATGATGATATAGTGATATCTCCAAATGAGAGACAGAAAATGACTGGGTTAGTAGGAATACCTCTATAGGTTGGAGTGGTTGAGGAAAGCACCTTTGAGTTCATGGAATCAGAGCTGAGTGGGTCTTGATGTATCAGCAAAGGTGAGTGAGGCAAAAATGCTTAAAGGGTGCCAAGGGAATATCCCTCAGAATTACAGGTAGTTTGTGCTTTGGCCTTGGGGGCAGGTGATGATACTTAAATGAATACTTTTGTCCACATTCTCAAAGTTTCAGCCAAGAGCCTCAGTGCTTATGATTACTGTGGAATTGGTGCCAGCTTTGCCTCATCAAGAATGCCAGATGTAATGTAATTTTAATGACTTTCATTGTGTTTGAGGCTTCCTTGCTAAGTCCAGAATCTCATTGCACATTTAAACTGACCTGAGTATACTAATGAAGATTAATTGTTCATTGATTAAGGAAAGATGAATTACCCTATTACTAATGTGAACTTTCTATCCTAAAGTAAAAGTGTATTGAGCTTCAAAAATACTAGCTCAGATATGGCGGGAGTCTCCATTTAATTGTCTTTGATTTTATTTTGCCCCCATAATAACGGTAATAAAACCGTTTAACTGAAAAAAATCAAATGGAAGTTTTACTAGTTAAAAAAAAAAAAAAAAAGTCCACACACAGTGACTGAGTATAGTAGAAAGTTTTATAAACACATTTTAAATTATTTTTTTTCGTCAAAAATTAAGTGAACTTGTTCCTATCAATCAAGCTCAGAAAATGAGTTTTATCATTTAGGGTTGCACTAAGCTGCATGTAAACAGAAACCTCCACATAATGGCTTAACCAAATAAGGTGTTAATTTTTCTCACCTAATGAACTCATGTGCCAGTTTTTTCCCCCTTCCCTCTCTATTGACCTCAGTTTGTGATATTTGGCATGGTTGCAGAATGACTGCATTTGAGGCAGGAAGAAGGGAAGAAGGGGAAGGACAAAGGGAAAAAAATGTCTGTGTCGTTTGAACTAGTCTATTTTTTATAAGGAAGAAATAAACTTTTTCTAGGAGTCTAAAACCTCCCATGCATATATACCCTATAAAGTTTTGCTGACATCTCTTTGGCTGGACCTATGCTTCATAGCCATCATCTGTTACTGGGAAATCTGGGAAAGCCCATTATTTTTGAGCCAGGCACATTGTTTCCTCAAACAAAAGTAGAGGTTATTTAGCAAGGAAGAAGGGGAGAATGGTCTATAGTGATGAGCATAGTAGGTGAGACGGTTTTCCTCTGATGGGTTCCCTTATAAGGCTTCTCCTTGGGGGAATGTTCTGTGAAAGTGTACATGATACATCCAAATTCCCTGAAGAAAGCATGGACAAATACCTGGCATGGAAGTTGGGAACCACATGAATTCCAAAGCATATTCCTGCTTCCAGAGTAAAGTTTTCTTTATTTTGGCAGCATGGAGTAATGGCATGCTATGTATATTGAATATGCATGGTAAAGCACCATGTAAAGAGTATCGACCCTGGACATAGAATGCCTAGGTCCAAATTGCAACTCTGCCACTCATTAGCTGTTTGATCCTGGGCAAACTGCTTAACCTTTTGTGCCTCAGTTTTCTTATTGTCAAATGATACCAGTATCTTTCCTTATAGAGTTGTTCTGAAGATAAAATGAGTTTATATATGTACAGCATTTAGAATAGCACCTGTCACATGGTAAACACTCACTATGTATTAGCTATTATTTAATAAAACAACCTTTTATTTTTACTTCAAATAAAGAAGATATGATTTCAAACCTTTTGAAAGTTCATAAATTTGGGAGGGAAAATAATATGAATATACTCTAAAACAATTCTAAGACATTTTAAGTAATTGCATGGTTGGGTAGTAAACTATGAGGCTACTTTTAGTCTCTTTGCATTATTATTTATCTTGTTAGGTGAACTTAAAACTCCCTGAACTTGGGCACTGATTCTTCTATCACTTTGACTCCTAGGTCCCAGATTAGGTGTCCTGGTGTGATATACATTCAGTACCTATTAGTTGATAATGATTAGAGGAATTTGGTAGGATGTGATGAAATGTCACGACAGCCTTCATGAAATCAACCTGTTTACTATTGGAGATAACCACACTTAATAAAGAAGAGATTGAGAAAGTATCATCATAAAGAACTCTAACCTAAAAAAAAAAAAAAAAAAAAAATAATAATGGCAGCAATATGTCCAACATGTACAGTGAATGGTAGATCACTGGCTTGTTTGACCTTGGACATGGTGGGGTACTGAAGAAGCAGGTTTTACCAGTTAGTTGAAGACTTTAAATATCTGCTAAATACTTTGGGATATCAAATGGATTGGACAGACAGTAAAAACAATTGCGGAGTGTTTCACAAGAAAATATCATGAAGAATATTATGTTTAAAAAGATTGGCTAAGCAGTAGAATGCACAATTAACACAATTTGGAAAAAAAAAAACAGTAGAGGAAGACCTACTAGGAGATGATTAAAGTCTAGATGGGAGGTCTTAGGGCACTTACTCTTCAAAGGCCTAAGATTAGAAGTACAGTCTCAATTTCTTTTTGAGGGCATAATGGCAGCATCAAAAGGCATCCTAGTCTCCTCCTAAATTCCCTAAAGAATTCTAAGCATTTTTCTAAACACTGACATTCACTTAAGAGAGAAGTACTCTTTCTAAATCTGGAAATATAAATTGCAAAGTAGGAAAAATTATTTGCTAGTATATAAAGATTTTTTTATCATAACTTTATATTTAAATGTTACTTATTGACTGGATTTTTAAAAAAAGTTTTACTTTACAGAGCTACATTTCCTTGTGATCTGAAAACTTAAAGGATTTATAACCCTTCATTAATGAAAGCATTTCCTCTTCTCTACTAATCTATTATCCCTTAAAGTAAGAAAATTGCCATGTATTTTTTCCTATCTTCCAAATTTTTGATAGCGATGGCTTTAATTTATGCTATGGCAATTCAGTGGAACCTATCAACACTTGATATTCCAAAATTCTCTTGCAAGACACTGTCAATTCAAAAGTATTTGTTGATTGCCTTATGTGTGTCATGCATTCTGCTACTCACTGGTTATAGAGTGATGCATGAAACAGACATAATCCATGCCCTCATGGAATTCATCCAGATGAGAAGACCAACAATACGTAAACATATAAATACATCATAACAAGTTCTGGTGAGTTCTGAAGAAAATGAACACAATGCTTAGATAAAACAGTATGGGAGAATAGCAAAGTGTGAGAAGAGTGAGATCTTCAACAGAGTTTTCACCACTAAGGAGGCAATATGCAATTTGAGGCCAAAAGGATAAAAAGGATCCAGCCTTGTAAAGAGTCAGAGGAGAAGCACTTCAATGAAGGAAATATGCAAAAGTTCTAAATTGGTGTATCTCTCAAGGTATATTTAGAGGTGATTATTGAACAACATTTAAAGACAGGACATTTACAAATGTGTGAGCTAAATTAAGGATAATCAACAAACCATGATAAATAACCTGGTCTAGAAATAGCAAGGAATTGTTGCCACCCATTGGCCTGAAAAGGCAGGAGTTGGAATGATGCTCATTACCCAGAATGAATAGCTGTAGCTGTAGAAGATAATTGACAACAGGAATTGTGGTTTTCAGAAGAGGAAAGCATCACAGTCAAACTGCAACCAAGCAGAAAAGCAGCTATAGAAGTAAACTTGCAACTTCTGTTTCTTCCCATCCTCTGATTTTCTGTTCTTACCTCTTATTGGCTAAATCCAGTTGGAACTCAAGGGCAAGTGAGCCCACTGATGTAGTCCTCCCTGAGGCACGGCACAGGGTAGAGAAGGATGGAGAGTCTACTTGGAGGGCAAGCAGAGAATAGCTAACACACTTGAGGATAAAGCTAGAATCTCAAGGACTATAAGAGACTAGGATGACTTTTTAAGCTATTATGAATCCTTCAAAAAAGAAATTGAAACTGCAATGCAGAGAGAAAGGGGAAATTTTTTTACATGGTTAGAGAAGTAGGGGCTGGATCTGGTATGGTCTTAAAGGTCATTAAAAAGTTTGGACTTTATTCTAAAAATAATGAGTGGTCCCTGCAGGACTGTATGTAAAAAGGTGGCTTTATTTGGGAAGGAAACAAGAATGGAATCAAAACCAATATAGATCATGGCAATAATCTGAATGAAAAATTATATTGTTTTGGACTGGAATGATAATAGTGGAGATGGAGAGAGGTGTATGGATTTGTGATGTATTTTGAAAGTATATCAACATGCCTTGCCAATGGGTTATATATGTGGTGACTGAGAAAGGAAAATCAAGGAAGACTTCAAAATTTCCTGCTTGAAAAACCAGATGAATGGCAATGCCCTTAGAAACTGGAACATAATGGTGCTTAAGTGTATTGGCACCTGTTTAGCTGATATTTGACATACCAAAATAATTCCCTCTCTGAATCCATAGAAAATGGTGGTGTTTTTTGATAAGGTAATTTTAGACTCAGTGGAAGTAATATATTTAAGGAAATGGAGAGTTGTCATAGAGAATAAAGAAACATACTTTATATAAACATGTAGAATGAGTGCACTACTGATAGTGATGGTCATAAGATCTATAAAAATAACCATTTATTAAACATTTACCATGTGGTAGGCACTGTACAAATTACTTTAGCAAATAGTAATTACTTTAGAATACTGAACCTTAGAGAAGAGTCACACAGTATTTGAAAGAGTTCGAATTTGGTCATAACATCTCTGCTCATAACTAATACCTTAGAATACTAAACTAAGCCATATTCCTATAAATTCTGCCCTGAATTTATGGTGGAAATGCATAATTCTCTATGTTTAATAGATCGTAACTATTTTGGTGTTTGCTTGTAAAATATGTAGGTGATGAAATATACGGGGATAACATTTCTGGTAATGGCAGAATAGCTCCTAGCAGATCAACCACCTTGCAGATAACAACTTAAAACTCTGAACTAATTATAAAGACAACTACTTAAAGGTTCTAGAGAGCAACTCAAAGCAGGCAGACAATAGAGGGTACACTTGGAAGGAGAAAACAGTAGTAGGTGTGTGGCAGTTTGAGACTATCTTTGTGAATCCCCAAAAAGAGAAAAGGATTATGTTTGTAAACTGGTCTGTTCCTCTGGATGTGATCCCATTTGATTGTATTAGAATCACCTGAGATATCTTTGATTAAATTACCTTTTAAAATTAGGGTTTTGATTTGATCACATCAGTAGGGCATGACTCAGGGTTGAATTCCCACCCCCTTAGTGGGCTGATATAAACAGAGAGTCACTCAAGAAGATACACAAGAAGAAGAAAGAGAGAACTGTCAGTTTTGATCCTGGAGCCCCAGGGAGAAATGAACCATTCGCCTGATAGTTTGCAGCTGAGCAGCTGAGACAGCCTGAAAAGAAAGGAGCCCTATGCTAGACTGATAAAGGAAGCCCTGAGAGACGAGCCCTATGCCAGCCTACAGCTGAAATCAGAAGAAGCTGGGCCCATGGAGCCTTAAGAGGAAGAAAGAAGGAGAGACCAGGCAAAGATCGCCCACCATCTTGCTTCAACATGTGGCAAATGACTTTGGTAAGAAAGCAGCCTTGAGTTAGGGCCTTGTAACTGTAAGCTTTTTACCCCAAATAAATACTCTTTATAAAAGCCAACAGATTTCTGGTTCTTTACATCAGCACCCCTTTGGCTGACATTGTAAAATGTTTCCAATTTTACAATATTTTGCTGGAGGGATGGCTCCAATCAACAAAAGAGCAGATAATAAAAACTCAGGAATTGTACTCTTGCAGGCTTGAAGAAATCAAGGATAGAATCCAGAACTACCATAGAAAATGAGGGATGTAACTTGAAAAGGAAAGAACCAGAGAGGTGGAGTCCTAAATTATTTTTGTAAACTCTGCCCAAATCTCTGGCTTACCCCCTAAACTACACATGAGTCAGACTATAAGCAGCCAAGCTAAGGCTAAAATAACTGAACAGAGATCTCAGCTGACACCCATCAGAGATGAAATAGCATTTAGAGTTTGAGCCCAAATTAACTGCTTGCTGAAACAAACAAAATTCAACTGTCTTTGGAGAAATATAACGAAATCTAGTATCTGTACAAAGTTGAGACAAAACCCCAAATTGCTATGCATATACAGAAGCAGGGAAACATGAACTAGACTCAAAAGAAAAGACAAACAGGGGAGAATGAAACTAAGATTATGTAGATGCTTGAATTAGAAAACAAGATTTTAAAGCAGCTATTATAACCATGTTTAGTCACAAAGGAAAATATGCTTGTGAAGGATAAACAAGAGGTATTCTCTGCAAAAACAGAAACTAAAAAATAACAAAATGAAAATTTCAAAACAATGCAATATCTGCAATAAAAAATTCACTGAATATAGTGAACAACAGCTTGAGCACTGCAGGACAAAGAGTAGTGAATTTGAACACATATCAAAATAAATTACTAGAAAGAAAAATATATTTAAAAAAAATCCAAGTTTTACATCTTATGTGAAATGATACAATTAACTAAGTAGACTGTGAAGTGTTAAGCAAATATACTTTAATTCCTAAAGCAACCATTACAAAAATAATGCAAAGAAGTATAGCTAAAAAGTCAATAGATAAATTAAAATATAATTAAAAATTTATTCAATAAGCTCAAAAAATGCAAAAAGGAAGAACAGAACAACAAAAATTTATAAATCAAACAGATAACCAATAAAATGGTAGGCAAATCTATTCGTATCAATAACTATATTAAATATAAATGGACTAAATGATCCAATTAAAAGTCAGAAATTGGTACAATGGCTAAAAAATCAGAACCCAATTGTATGTTACCTATAAGAGATGAACTTTAAAATAAAGACACAGATAGGTTGAAAGACAAATATTAAAGTAGAATTCAAGATAAAAAGTATTACCAGAAGGGTGTGTATATGTGTGTGTGTGTGTGTTTATAGTTTTAGTTATTTCAAGGAAATGGCTTACTCAATTGCAGGGCAGCCTATCTAAGTCTTTTTTTTTTTTTTTCCTATCTAAGTCTTGAACCCCATCAGCATGGCCCAAAACTTGTTGTCCATAGCCATTCAGGAAGAAAAGATCCAAGGGGAAGGGAGAACAAATGCAGACCTAGTGGCTGTTTGGTGTCTTTCAGGGCAGATCTAAAGCCTTATTTAATGACTTTCAACTGATTAAGTCAGGCCCACCCAGGTTAATCTCCCTATGGATTAATTTAAAATCACCTTATTATGAATGTTAATCCTATCTGCAAAATCCATTCACAGCAGCACCCCATTAGTGTTTGACTAAATAAATGGGCAAAGGTGTGTGTATGTTGTAAAATGTTCAGGAAATATTCCTTGTATCCCTCCCTAGCTGTAAATCTATTAGAAAGAGAATTTTGCAACTGCTGTTCTTGAGAAATACAGAAAAACATTTCATAATGATGGAAGGTAAATTCATAGGAAGATATAGTAATCATAAATGTGTGTGTCCAATAAGAGATTCAGAAAATACTATGAAAAACTTTACAGAAATAAAAGGAAACATAGACAATTCCACAATAATTGTTAGAGATCTTAACTCCCTGTCGCAGCAAATGAGGGAACAACTAGTCAAAAATCAGCAAATACACAGAAGATTTGAATAATGTAAGCAACCACCTTATCCTAATTGATATCTGTAAAAGACTCACCGAACAGTCCATACCTGAGTTTAGCAACAAGACAAAGATGCTCATTCTCAACACTTCTATTCAACACTATACCTGAGGTCCTAGCAAGTGTGACATGGCAATTTAAGGAAATGAGGAACACAGATATTTTAAAGAAAGAAATAAAATTACCTGTATTTATAGATGAAAAAGTCATTTACATAAGAAAATCCTAAGTAACCTACAAAACAACTATTAGCACTATAAGTGAATTTAGTAAGATTACAAGATACCAGGTCAAAATACAAATATCATTAGCCTTTTCATATACTAGCAGCAACTGGAAGATAATATTGAAAAAATTTCAGTTATTCAGAATATATTGTGTGATTCATTTATATGAATTTCTAGAACAGGCTAAACAAATATATGGCAAAAATAATCAACGTAGTGGTTGTTTCTGGGGGTGTGCATTGGAGAATGATGGGAAGGGACATAAAGGAACTTTCTATCTTCTAATTTTGATAGGGATTTGAGTTATTCGGGTGTATGAATTTTCAAAACTCATACTTGAAGATTTTACTGAAAAATTTGTATACTGAATTCTAATTAATGATATGCATCCTAAAGTGTTTGGGTGATGTATATTGATGTTTGTGACATATTTTGAATTGTATTAAAACTTACAAAGGATTGATGGATAAATAGAGGGATAGATTTATGGATAGATATGTGATGCATCAAAAAAAGCAAAATGTTAACTGTAGAATATTGGTGTGGATATATGGATGTTTACTATGTGATTCTTTAAACTTTCTGTATATTTGGAAATAGTCATAATTAAATTTTAGGAAAAATTACAGAGAATGAGTGAGGGGAATTCCTAAAAGCATTCTTTTTATGGTTCTAACTCCACTTCACAATGAGTATCAAGCAAAGCTTGAAATATGAGACAGGCCAACCTCTCATAAGGGTGGTTAATAAGCATTTTAGTGATACATGCAAATGGCTCTCCCATGCATGATTGGCCTGCACAGTGTACTATTTTTAATGTGTGGAGTTGGTAATTATAAAGTTGCTGAATTCTATTTGAGCTGAGTATGTGTGCAGACTCTGAAGTGAGCCAAACCTGTAGTATTTAAAGCTCTAGACGTAAAATCCTGAGATTAACCATATATATTGCTCCAGATTAGCAGCTTTTGAGGCAGAGCAAACCTTCAGGTAAAGAGTTATAGTTAATAGGCCATTATTGTGTTTGTAGCCTCACCCTTTTTTATTTTATGTATCTCTCTGCCTGTTGGAGGTGACTGTTTTAGGGGACTGGACTGTTTAAAGTCTATATATTTAAATTACCACAGATCTAGTAGCACTTGATATAACTTCACAGAACACCTGAAATTTCCTTACTATAAAAAACATTTTCAACAATAAAGTTTTATGGGATACCACATGTGTTTTAAGATTCAAAGTCAGTGTTACTGAGAGCTGATTTTCTGCCCTGCCCTCTGCACTACCTCCAGTTGAGTCCATTTACAGTGGCAATAGACCATTTCTCAGCTATAGCTTTCTAGGAATGTTTTTCTCTCCAGAAAGTCGGACTTGTGAATGAAGCTCATAGGCATTATTGTGTTAAATACTTCGTTCTCTTACAACATTTTTATTAAAGTCACTATTCTCTTGGGTGAAGTAAGTGGGGCGAGGGGGATCTGAGGGGGCAGAAACCTAGAAAGACAAAAACATTCTGGAAAAGAGAGAACTGTCATCACTTCCATAACTCACAGCATATTCTGGAAATTTATCAGGTGCTTCCTCCCCCTATTTTGAGGTGGTTCAAATCTTAATTGGAGACTTAAAAAAAAATACTGTGCCTGAAGATCAAAAGTTAAAAACACCATTAATTATTAATAGGCCTGGTTTTTGATGAGAGCATCCTCTGGGTCAGCGATAAGTCAAGAAGCACTTAACAAATAAGCAACTAGCAGAGTTTGTTTGCAGTTCTTGATGGAACTAGAAAAATAAAAAGAGACAGGACTTTGTTATCTGGATATAAAGATCTTTTATATTAAAAAAAAGATTGCTCTATTATTTAAAGCATTGGCCCATGACCAAACACTTAAAATATATATTTTTTAAAGGTGGCCATGTAAAAAGAGAGATGGTCATTTGAGCCATTTAACCTTCACATATTAAGAAAAAGCATTTTTGTTCTCGAAACCTGTATGCCTTTTAGTCACTGTAGACCAATCTGAATTTCTCCTAAGTAGGTCACAAATAAGTTATGATGCAGCTTGTTTCTATTTTACCAGCAGCACAGGAACAGAAAGGCTACATCTTAAAGCGAAAGAGAGGCTTCTGGGTACCGGTTAGAGTTACTATAAGAGTCCAGGCATGGTTAGTTCCTGCTTTATTCTTTACCCCCCACCTGAAAAGTTCTTAGCCCCCAGCTTTGCCTCAGGCCAAAGCCATGAGTCCATAGCCTAAAGCTCCTGATGAATCCTTGTAGACCTCTGTGGTCAGAGTTTCTCAGGCAAAAGCAGCACAGAATAAATGCTTTTCACTTGATGTCTGCTGCATGAAAGCTTGGGGCAAAGATATCTCTTTGCAAAACTAAAAAAAAAAAAAAAATTAAAATTGTGCTTATAAAGTCATTCTTCATCTCTTCCCATTTGTGTATGCAGCAAACACTAAATATTGTATTGCCTAGAAGGAAGTCAAATACAAGTGCCCACTGTGTCTTAAATAAAATAAGAGGCATGTTCATTTAGAGACTGTGAGTGATAATTCAACATGAAAATCTGGGGGAAAAGAAATGATCTTGGGAGCCCCTGGGCAAACCTGGAGAACTGGCTATTGGGCAGTCAGCAACTCAGCTTTCCTTGATTACCAATGGGATGTGCATTGCCTTTTTCCTCCTGTCTTTATTCATTTTCAACAGCCTGCCACATGCAATATGCCAAATCTCATATGAAAGAAGCCCTGCACACACACACACACTCACACACACACACACAGACACTGGAACTAAAGAACCATCAGCAGATCCCAGCATAGACAGACAGTAAAAATAGCCATCTGCACCGAAGCCCGGGATTTATTCAATTGCACTTGCCCGAGTTATTTGTTTGGCTTTGCAATGTAAAGAGTTCTGTTTTATTGTTGGAACTTTTCATGCTGTCGAATTGTTTTCAAAACTCTTTCCCATCCCCCCCCGGCCCCCCCCCCCACGCTTTTGGCATTTGCCAACAGCAAGCAAGCACCAGCAATGGAACATGAAAATGTGTTTGCATCAAATGAGCATTAAAATCTTCACCCTGGTCATCTGCCAGCATCAGACTAAGATTCCTGGAATTTAACAGAGAGGTTAAAAACAGTTTACAGGTTTAATGCCTGTGGCACACTGATCATTTTTCAAAGTTTTGAGGATTAAAGTATATAAGATTCTTTCAAGCAAGTTTGAACAAGGGTGTTGGGAGCATGAATGGCAGGTGGCTGATCTACAAAATGTCATCCAAGTTCAAGCTTCTGAACATGATGTTATCAACCCCCAGCTCAGATTTCATGCTTGATCCTGAAGACCCTAGCATTGTTATAATCCAATCAGGTAATGAAGTCAACTCTTTATTTTTATTCAAACCAAGGCTTTTTAGTATTACATATGTTTTCAATTAAACTACATAATTTGCTCCTGTACATTATTATTTGTGAAAGTAGCTATTGACCCCAAATAAATATTAATATGTATGCCAAAAAAGTGAAAATATAATAATCACTGAAGTTGCATCCCTGTGCCTCTATTCTTATCTATAGCCATGCCGATACTTTAGGATGAAATAGAAAAGAGGTCATATTCTTCCTCAGAGTAGAGTATTATATCAAAATAAGTCTATCACATGGAATCTTAAATTTAATGTACCAAACACATAGAAAAAAAATCCATAAATTTTAGAATTTTCGAAACTAGAGATGAATTCAGTATTTTGTAGTCAAGACTTGTTTGAGTTAGACCTGCTGCAAATATTTAATACATAAACATAAGATGGATATCTGTATGTATGTATGTATGTATGTATGTATGTATGTATGTATGTATCTAATCTGGGTATGTTTCAATGTCTGTATCCATCTCTATATGCAACTTGGAAATTTGATCATCTTAGTAATAGCTGGGCATATTTTTTCTTGACTTTCAACTTTGTACTTTTTTCAGAGACATCGATCTGCATTTGAACATTTTAAACATCCTTTAACTTGTTCCAATCAGAAATATTTTACCATATAAGGGAATCAGGCAGAAGACTACATATAATTTCTCTAAGAAAATGAGAGAAGGAAAAAAATATTTTTTTCTTTCTCTCTCTCTCTGTCTCTCTGCCTCTGTCTCCACTTTTTTTCCTTCCTCCCTTCCTCCCTCCCTTCAAAGTGTCAGTGCTTAGATAAGATTTGAAATAAACTAACTTTTCACTGTTCCCAGAGAAGAATGTAAAGAAAAATTCAAAAGCTTTCACATGAAAGTATATCCAAGTGAAATCTTACGTGATTGACATGAACATAACTGTAAAATCAGGCAAAATGCCATGTTGATCATTGTTACAGTATAGCTAATTGAGGCTTACCCTTTGGGTGCTTTCTCTTCTTGAGTTATTCAATGCCTCCAATTCTGATAAGAAAGAGATGCTGCATCTATGATTTCTAAGTTGCACCCATAGGTGATACATGATAGATGAAGACCTTAATATCTTCTTGTTTCCCCAATGCCAGCCAGGGGATGACTGCCTCTGTAGAGGGCACTGGGAGGCTTTTTATTCTTGAAAGTGTAGGTTAGTTCTTGTGTTTGGTTAGAAAGTCCACTGTAGGCTCAGACAGAGTCTTTTCTTTTTCAAAATAACAGACATCTAGTAGTTTAAGTGAAGGAAATGGAGGAACAGCAACCAAGAACAAGTCTTATTTTAGTATGGTATCCCTGAATGCTACTCGGTTCCTCCTTTCCTCTGAACACAATTACTTTTCCTGTTTGAATTTGAAACATGGAGGGTAATGTCTTATCGTGGAGGTAATGTCTTGAGGCTTTGGTATCGAGTTCCTACAGCTGAATAGCCAGACCTATCCCAGCCAGAATTTTGGAGTCCTGATAAACTGCTGTAAGTATTTAGAAGTTCTAGAATCCAGATTTCAAGGAGAATGAGATGCATACCATACTCATCTACAAATGCATTGCTTTACATTTGTTCAGTTTTGCTTTCCTACAGAGTAAAACAATGACCATTGCTCATTTATATGCTTTCTGAAAACAGTGCTTTGTTGGCTATAAAATGTGATTTCTCTGTGTCATAACACTGCTGCCAGACAGATGCATAATTTGCATGTATCCATGTAACATTAAACCAAAAAAGATCTTGAATAGATTGTATTTTAGATAAGATTTAAATTAAGGAAAATGAAGCTGGGGAAGTGACTATATGGAATGTAAAAAGACTTCTCCTTGTTGTTTATTGGTTCACTGTTTAATGTATAGATGTGTATATACTGTCTAGTCCCTGATACCTACTCTTTCACTCAAAAGCAATTTTTGATGTCTACTATGGGCTAGGCACTGTGATAGAAGTTTGGGTTACAGTGATGAATATACAAATAAAGAGAGATGTGAAAAAACAAGAAGATTCCAGAGAAAAACAAAAACAAAGTAAAACATAATGATTAGTAAATTGGCCCTTCTCTGTATAAATAAATATTAAGGGATTTGAAATGATTTGACTAATAGAGAAAACTAAGGATTAGCTTCATAAATTCCACCAAGTGTATGAAATATCCCAAGGACACTTCATGTTTAAAGAGAATGGTGTGAGGCTAGGGGATGAAATTGCACCATAACAAACTTCTTGACCTTAAAGTTGGCACTGGGTTTTTAAGGGAGAATATAAATTTCCCCTCTTCCAGTTGAAGGAGTGAACATTGGACCACCATCTGTCTTAGAGGATTTAGACTTTATCTGCAGTAGACAGGGAGATGGGATCAGATGGTCCCTTTTGGCCTCTTCCAGCTTGTGTTTCTCTGATACACTTGTTGGAAAGCAGTTTTTGCCAAAAATAACTTATCATAAATTAATTCTTCATGACCTTTCTTTTCTACTTGGTCTAGAGTGAAGTGAGGTTCAGTCTGAAAAGCAGGAGGTGAAGGTGATAGTGAGTTTCACAAAGGGCACCCAACAGCTTGCTACGAGTGAGGACCTGAATCATCCTCCACTCTTGTTGAATTATTAGGTCCCATCTCAAAGAGGAAGCATCTCATCTCAGGGTTTTTTTCCTTTTTATTGCAGCATTGCCTTTTGCAATGCCATAATTAACTCCCGTCAATATTTCCATTATAAACTATTTTCTGGAATGTATAATTTAAGGCAAAAAAAAAAAAAAAAAATCCCTCTAGGCTGAAACTTGGAAATTGCAATCTGATCTCTTTAACCCTTAGGTGGTTTTTTTGTTTGTTTGTTTTGTTTTTATTTTTATTCTTCTTCTGTAAAAGAAGAATAAGTCCAGCTGAGCTTAAAGAGGATCTGTCATGGAGCACATTTCCCCTCTGTTTTTGAACTCTGTTTTGCTTAATGAACTTCCAGGGTTATAGACCTTTAACTTTTAAATCCTAGATATATGCCTTAGGACTATTTAGAAATAAATGAGGTCTTGGAGGTTGTGAATGTTTTGTCTTTACCATAATGTTTCACCAAGTACACTCTAAGGAAAGGCTATGTTTTAAATAGCTAGCAATGATTTCCTGAAATTAATGAATTTTTAAAACTTATTTCTAGGCCATTTCTGAACTTCTATAACCCCATATAGCTTTATGCCGCAATCCAACAGTCCAATTCAAAAAGCATCTATAAATGAAGGTAAACAAACAAAGCTTAAAAAACATAATGAAAAATAGCAGAGGAGAAACCACAAGAATCAATTTTCCTGTGCCTATCTCAGTTTTGATGGAAAGAAACTAGGAACACAGAATTCATGGAATACTGTAGTTTCAAAGCAAAGAGCAAGCTAAATAAAAATGTTTTGCCTTAATCTTAGTGATCTTTTGGGTCCAGGAAGAAAAATTTGAATCAATTAAATTTCACTTGATTTAAAAGAAATGACTTAATGGAGCTCTCAAAAATTAGAATATATATTTTCTCTAAGCACACATGCTTATGTATAAAATTCACAAGGGTATGAAAACCTGAAAGGATAAACAGTCATTAATTTTGGTTTGCATTCGTGTCTGGATGTGTCTGATCCTCAGACCTAAAAAAAAAAACACCACAAATATCAGCATTCTTATGCTTTTTCCCCTTTCTCCCCTAGACACATATCTCCAGCATCTCTTTGCTTCTGAGTCTTTCACTTCTTTATTTTTCATATAAAACATAATTTTATTTAAAAGTAGTTTCCTTTTTAAAAAAATTGCATTTTTTTTAATACCAGAAGGGAGATGTTTTATGTTTCTTTTATGTTCTCTTCTTTTTACTCATGAGTAGGTTTACTAGTTTTATTTTTTATTCTCAGACCAACACAATTTCATGTTAAGCTGAACAAATTTATTCAACCCCAGTTCAAGCACTGATTTAAAAAAATAAATAAAGCAAGGTCAGGCTAGCTTTGGTTTTTGAAAATAATTTTCTTTTATAATAAATTCTCTCTCAAATGATGCCTATGTGTATATTTTGACATAATCATGGGGACAAATGTGCAATGCCTGAAATCTGAAATGACACTGGAATATCTTTTCTTGCATTAGCATTATTTTAGCATTCCTACAACAGGGGCTGGTTTGGAGAAATGCAGAGGCTTTCAGTTTATATATACACCTCTGATTATTATTCCAGTACTTCCAGCTACAGATCCAATCTCATATCATGATGGATGCATCTCTCAGAGTTCAAAAGAAGTGTTGGCAAAGAGACGGGCTTTAAATAAGGCAACCATGAGAGCCCAAGATGTGAAATTCAAAATTGAATGCCATAGTGTTAAATGATGACCTAGTTTTCTTTTTATTTCTGCTGCAACACCTGAGGTATATTTGGGGTCTTCAAAGGTAGTGCCATGTATCAATACAGTACTAGGAATCCAGAACCACAACAAATGCTGCAGTCATGTTCCATCTCACTAGCATTCTGTTTTAATCAGTGATTTTCTTCAAAAACCATACCAGGGAAGGGCAAAGGTGTCACCACTTTAGGGAGAGTGCATAAATCAGCATATGCTAATGTGGTACGAGAATTAGGCAAAATGTTGAAAGAAAATGAGAAAATATGCCTGTTGTTTCTATTTTATTTCAGGTTTTGTGGTGTTTAAGGCACAGCCAGAGAGTTGCTGATGATTATGGCATCCTGGAGATTTGGGGGGCAGATATGGTCATTTGGTTTTTAGAATATCTTCACAGGTGTAATTGAATCTAACTGAGGGTTATTCTACATTAAACATAAGGAGCAAAAAATAGTCATTTGTTTTTTCTTCCATATATAGTGTATTTATAATCAAAATGATTGATGTGTGACGAAGTTAGACTACTTTGGATGATTTGATCTCATACATGGTAATAAAAAGGAAAGAGAGAATGGAAATACAGAAGGAAGAATTCATTCCTTTGAGATGTGACACTGTGTCTTCAAGATTTCAAGCTTAAAAAGCGAAAATTCTTCATTAAGGTATAATGTAATTGATTATTAACAGCATTGCACAAATTAATTTATCAAAAATGAAGAGGTAAGGGGGGAAAAGAGGTGATGTTGGGTGTGGGACCTCATGGGAACAAAAGTCAATGCAAAGGCGAAGAAGGCCACAGAGGAGGAAATAAGGGAAAGCCCAAGACCAAGTTTGATTAGTTTCTTTGATTTGCCTAGAGTTGGCCTTGACTACAAACTCCTCCTTTCAGAATTTTGTTGCTTTTCTTTGTTAGATAAATATAATAGTTGGTGAAGTTTGACTGCCATTTATGAGCTATACGCATCTTTATACTTACTTTATTACATAGAGGCATTTAATGGTGTCTAACATTTCTTTACATTGTAAAATTACAATTGTGCTAGAGAAAAAACTTAATCTTTCCAGTTCTAAGAAATCAAAGTTAAATTTAACAGCTTTGAGTTTCTGACTCCTCCTTTCAACAGGTACAAATTGATAATGATTTTATATTACTAATTTGTAGATTTATTTGGTCAAGATCAGGAATCAAGTTTAATCCATTTTGCAAAAGCTATTGTCATCTACCGATTCTTTGGAACGGCTCACTAAGTTTCTTCAATAATTTTCTTCGAAATGTGAAATGTGGTGTTTGTAGTGTAAGGAGAAATCTGACTAAAGAGAGTTGAAGGGAAGTCTTTCCCTTTAAAGAAATGTTTCCATTTGTACTGTGCCTGAGTAACATGCAGGGGGCAAAACTCTGGGGTGGAAACCAAAGGGCCTTTGTAAAAAAAACAGTCCCCCCCCACCACACACACACCACAGCTTCTGTTGTTATATACTGAAAGAACAAATACAATCTAACGTTATTTCCCCTCCTGCATTCTCCCTGCCTCAAACTTATGAGTTCTCAACTTGTGAACTTATTTTCCCTTTCAAAATGTTCATTAAAGCACAAATGACTTTCTCTCTTTTGATGTTGCCAGAGAAACTTGAGCACTATGTAATTAAGCTTCTGTTTTAAAGTATTTCTTTCAACAAACACAAGCTTCTACAACTAAGACGGCATAAAAGATGTTATTAATTGTATGCATAAATAGGAAATGTGTCTTGTAAAGCATTATATTTGCTGAATGAGTTTGCCTTATTCCAAAATCATCTCTTTACTAATGACTCATGAGTTTCCTTTCCATTATTTAAAAATAATGTAATTATAGGCTATTCTGTAATAATTTGACATATCTTTATATTCATATCTGAACCTGTTAATTAGAGGCAACATATGTATTTATAATGTGCCTTTATTATTCAAGTTAATCCTTTTAATCCTATTTGAATGGCCAGATAAAAATTAATCCCTTCAAACATCTTTATAAACAAACATTTAAATTCACCTATTTTCATCTTTGTTCTCAGCACCTACACTGAAAGCTTTCATGATTGAGGTTGATAGAAACAGTAAACAAGGGATCCAGGAAGAATAATATGCAAATTATTTCTCTCTGCAAAGAAGGGATATGTATTTACACAAGAGTTTTCCAATCTACAGGGGTCTAAAATCACAGAGGATTATTTTTGAGAGTTTAGTAATGTCCTTAGAAATTAATGATGCAATCATTTTGGCTTAGGTTAGTCCTAGAGGTCCTTGACTATTATTTGACTATTATTATGAACCTGTGAGTGTCATTAAAAAAAAAAAAAAAAAAGCAGGTATCTATTTAAAGACTATTTAGCCTAAGAGAATCAGAGCAGTATGGGGCCTTGAGATTTCTCAGAGGGTCTCTCTGACTAAACATTTGGTAACCTGAAATAACAGAGGGAAGCCATGTTGAAGGCAATTTCAGATTCTTTTTCCAGCATTGTGATCTGCACACACACTAGGTCACTGGAAATAGAGGAGCAAGCAATTGTTTTTCCCTGCTGTGAGCAATGGATTTGAACATGCCTCATACTGTTCTCGTGCTGCGCTTTCTTTCCCTCTTTTCCCAGTAACACAAGTGTAAACTGACCTCAGGAAAGTCCTTTGGGCACTAGAAACAACACAGCCTATCCACAGATCAGCTGATTATCTTGTTACATTTCTTTCTCCAGAATTATGCAGAATGCATCAACTAAGTAATGATAACTTTTTAAAACCAGAGGGAACTAAAAAATAAGTGGCATTCATTTATGTTTATTTTTGAATGTTTTTGTTGAAAATTTGAAAAATAGAGTAAAGTAAAAAAGAATAAACTTAAAAAAAAAATCAATAACCCTAAAACTAAGAGATAACAATGTTTAATATTTAATTTTATTTCCTACCAGGATTTATTATGGTTTAATAATTGGAATCACGTAATAGAGATATCATCATATCTTTTTTCATGCTATTAAATAACCTTTTAAAGCAGGTTTTTATTGGCTACATAAGATTTCATCTCATGAATTTGAGAAGAAAAAATAACCATTCTCTTATTATTGGATAGTAAAGCTGTTTCTAAATTTTGCTAATAAAAATGCTTCAATGAATCTCCGTTAGCATAAAAGTTTGTCTTTATCTGTAACTATTTCCTTAGGGTTTATCACTAGAAGTGAAATTACTAGGTCAAATTATGTGAATTATTTTTAAACCTCTTGATGCAATGGTAAGTTTTTCTTTAGAAAGTTTATATTCCCACCAGCAGTACATGAGCGTGCTCATTCAACCATGCTGTTACAGACATTTAAAACTATTGTTAGATTTAACTTTCCCAATTGGATTGCTGGAAAATGCCATTTTATTTTTGCCTCTATTTTCAGTTCTAAATCAACTAGCAATGTATGCGTTTAAACATTTGTTATTTTGGCAATTCTACTTTTTCTTCTGTGAATTGTCTCTGTTCATGTCCTTTGCTTGTTTCTTTTTCTTTTGACTGTCTTGAGATTTTGATATTCATTGGTGGAAATATTTATATATCAAGGATATCTATCAGCCTTTTGTGTGACAATTTATTGCAAATAATTTTTTTCAAAGTTTCATTTAACCATCTATTTCATTTGCTAGAGAGAATTTTATAAATGTTGGGAGACCATTCTCTATGGATCTAGTGAATTTCTGCACATCTTGAGAACAGTGACTACCTTTGATTCAAGACTATCTTTTCAAAGATGTATGCATACCAAAAGGCCTTGAAAATAGAGACAATGTCTTCCTCTAATGTATAGAAAAGACAAGCTTATCTGCCCATCATAAAAGATTTAGGTGAGCTGGATTCCTGGCCTTAACTCAACCCCACTGATTATACAGTTGTCATGCCCTCTTTGCATTGCTTGTGGGAACTGAGACCTGGGGAACTAACACAAATGGGCCTTCAAATTTTTATTAAAGATAATAATTTAGTAAATTTATAATATCTTAATGATTTTTTGCTCTTTTCAATGTTTTAATTCCTCTTTGTTGAATTTTGATATTTTATAATTTCCAAAAATTTCCATGTCCTGAATATTTTCAAATTTAGTAGCATAAAGTTATACAATGTATTTCCTCACAATTAATATATCTGAATTTCCTTTATATCTTTTAATGTTGAAATCCTTTCTTAATATATAAATTCTATTATCTAGATTTGAAAGTAATGACCTACAATTTCTTAGTTCATGTGATTTGTGTTTGTCTTCTAATTAATGAATTTCTGCATTTATTTTTATTATATTTACATGAAGTATATTTTGTTATTGTCATTGTTATTTAACTTTTAATTGTATTTTAAATTTATTTAATTATTCGGTTGAATAAATCTATCAGTTAGGTTGCTTTTGGTGGCAAGTAACAGAAATCCTGACTCAAAGGAGTCTTATGAATAAAGATATCTGTTGATCTCTTATCAATGGAAGTCCAGAAATAGGGTAGTTGGTATGCATGGGTACTTAAGATATTATCAAGGACAAAGTACTTTCATTCTCCCTCTCTATCTTCCTTAACATCAGGTCCTTTCTAAGGTTAGCAATGGGATCACAAAGTGGCCATCTGATAATCAGGTTACATACTTTCTTTTTCATTTCCAGGGAAGGAGAGCAAGACCACTCCTCAGGTCCTTTCCTTTCATCTGCTTAAGCCAACATAAATCTTGTGATCATGTCTGGACCAATAACAGTTTACAAGGAATGCTATATATTAATTCACTTAAGACTATAGGGATCTATGCCCAGTGCTGGCAATGGGATGACTTTGACCTGAGTCAAGAAAGGCTAGGTTGACTTATAAATTTGGGGTTTGTCAAGAAGGAAGAAGGGGTTTCTGGGTAGGAGATCAGAAGTATTAATGAGAGTCTTTAAGGTTAAAATTTGTATTTGTCTACATTACAAAAGTTTGGTATATAGTTATTTTCATTATTTAGTAAATCATCTGTGAAATATTTTATTCTCTTTGATTTAATAGTTATATAGGAATGTGCTTTCAAGTGTCTAAGCTTTTTATGTTTTCTGTTTAAAACTGTGCATACAACCTACATTTTTTGCCTTTTCTAATTTATCAAGGTTTACTTTGTAGCTATACTGACCAACTGTGTATGTTCCAGTTATTTGAGAAGGTGTATATCCAGATTATAATTCTACTGGTAGATAGTTTTAAGATTCACAATAAAAAATAAGTTGAACTAATCTTTTTAATTTTATTTACTCAACAAACACTTATATAGGATTTATTGTGTGCCAGGACCTATTTCAATTGTTTTACAAATATTACCTAATGTAATACAACAATCTTGGGAGGTAATTCATATTATTATTCTTTTATTGAAATGGCACAGAAAGGATAAGTAATTTGCACAAGGTCCCACAGCTAGTAAATAGAAGGGATGCACAAGTAAAAAAGTTTTAACAATTGTTACCAATGGAAAGTAGGCTTGGGCAGGGAACAAATTTTATTTTTCATCTTATACCTGTCCGTTTTGCCTGAAAATTTTAACTTTATGATTGTATTATTTTATTTATTTCTTTTTAAATACCAACAGGTATATTTTATGAGATGACATTATGGACATATTTCTATTTTATCATTTTAAGTATCAAAATAAATTTGAAAAATGTGAAGCAAGTAATATTGGACAATTTTCCATATATAAGATTGTGAGTTTGGCTTATTTTTTTCTATTTCTGCTACACTTTCCTATGTAGCTGATATAATCAGAAGTAAGATTATTAAATTATTTCTAATATTATATCTAAAGTCTTTTAATAATTTTTGTATTTTGCATTGAATTTTATACCTTCATAAATCTGATTTCATGAAATTAATAAGCTCTTTAGTCCTTTGTATTCTGATGTGTTTCTACCTTTGATTTGCTGCTTAGTCATCAAGAGTTATGTTTTTTGAGTTAATTTTTCTGGCACATAATATTTTTTTTCTGAGCCTTCTAGATGAGAATATATTTTCATTGCCTTTGTACATGAAAAAAATCTTGGCAGCCCATTGAATTCTTGGATCATATTCTTTCCTACTCAAAACTCTCAAGATTAGTTCAGTGTCTTTTGGCATTCAATAGTGAAGAAAACTAAGCCTGGTCTAATTCTTATTCCTTTGTAAATGTTTTCTTGCATGACTGCTGAGAGAATTTTTTATTTACCCTTAAAATTAAAAAATGCTGCCAAGATATTTCTAGGTATTGGCTATTTTTCATATACAGTATTTCATCATTATAAAAGGTACTTTTTTCCACTCACATTTCTGAACATCTCTGAAATTGGGATACATATTACATCCAATGATTAGAATAGATTAGGTCATAGTTTAATTGGGAGCATATTTTCCTTCTTAGTGTACCAGATAATAAAGTTATGTTTTACAATCATTGATATCTTAGGTTTGGGGAAGAAAAATTGTAGCTTTTACTCATTATATTCTGTTTGTATCTATCTCTTCCCTGCCATGGTCCTAATTATGGCACAACATGAATCCATTGAATGTGTCTACTGCTACTGTCCTTTATATTCATCTCTTTGACTTATTCCTCCTCCTTTTCCTCATATGCTAATTTTAAAGCTACTAATATATTTTTTATTTCCCTAAATATGTTTTTTATGTAATACAACTATTATTATTTAATTATTTTAATTAATGTATTTTTAAAAATGAAAGTGATGCTTGTACATGATAATATTTTCATATAGTACTAAGGGTGCATAAAATAATTTGGACATTTTTTTCTTAACATATGTAGATCTGCCATCTTATTTTATTTTTTTGAAAGATTCCCTCCACCCCCACCTGTTGTTTTGCACTCACTGACTGCTCTCTGTGTGTTCTCATCTGCTTCTCTTCTCTTTAGGTGGCACCGAGAACCAATCCAGGGGCCTTCAGGAGTGGACAGAGGTGCTCAACCTCTTGTGCCACCTCAGCTACCTCATCTGCCACGTCTCTTATTGTCTCTCCTCTGTGTCTCTTTTTGTTGCATCAATCTTGCTGTGCCAGCTCTGCGTGGGCCAGCACTCTGTGCGGGCTAGCACTCCTGCACAGGCCAGCAAATTCTCTGCTTGGTCCAGCTCGCTGCATGGGCCAGCTTGCCTTTCACCAGGAGGCCCCGGGAATCAAATCCTGGACCTCTTAGATGGTAGATGAGAGCCCAATCACTTGAGACAAATCCGTTTTCCCTGCCATCTTATTTTTAACTGTTATTTATAATGAATTATTTATCTATACTTTAGGAATGGGCATTTGGTTTATTTCTAGTCTTTTGTTATTATAGACAATACTGCAATTAATAGCCTTATACATATTTTTCTCATTCCCATAGAAAATAACTTTAAAATGATTACTAGAAGTGAATCAGGCCAAAAACTAAGGTGTAGTTTAAATTTATATAGCTAATGTCAATTGTCTTCCAATGAGTTTGTGACAGTTTCATTTCTGGCAGTGCTATTTAATATTGCCTTTTAACACTGTTACTTGCCAGCATTGTATGTTATTAAACTTATTCTCCTTTGCTAAATTGGATTTCCTTAATGCTAAGGGAGGTAAGCAATTTTCATAAATATCTAATCCATTGTTTTTTTGTTTTTGTTTTTTTTGTTCATGCTCTCTGCTCATATCTTTTTTTTCTTATTAATTTGAACTTAGTTTGCCAGGCTGCCATGATAAATACCACACAACGGCTTGGCTTAAACAACAGGGATTTATTGACTCCCGGATTTGAAGTTCAAAGTCCAAAATCGAGTCTTGCTTTCTCCTGAGAACTGTAGCATTCTGGTGCTGGCTGCCTCCCATCGCACAGTGATGCCCTCTTCTTTCTCTGCTCTTCCAGGCTCTGCTGACTTCTGGTTTCTCCCTGTGGCCTCCTCTGACTCCTGGCTTCTGGTATATTCCCTTTATAAGGTCTCCTGTAATATGGATGAAGACCCACCTTGATTCAATTTGGCCATACCTTAACTAATAAGAAAAACTTTAAATGGTCCTTTTAAATGGGTTCACAGGGCTGTGGATTAAGATTAAGAAGATGATTTTGCTGGGGTACATAACTTAATCTAATATAATTTATAAGAACATATCATATCTTAGCTTTATGCTTTTTCTAATGATAACATGAGCATTCCAACAATATTTATTTCAAAACCACACTCTCCCATTGTCTTAATTTAAAATGCTACATTAATTATAAATTAATATTGGATAATGTATTTATCTGTATTTCCAAACTCTCTGTTCTCTTCAGTTGATCTGTCTATATATTTCTGGATCAATGTCAGTTTTAATTTTTATAGCTCTAAATTATATTTTATTCTTGTGTGAAGATCCTACTTTGGTGTTTTATCACCGAATTCCCATGGCTACTATCAGGTATACTTCCCCCCCATGTCCTGTTTTTGTTTATATTAAAATTAATTTCAATTTATAGATTAACTTATGGAGAATATTATCCATACAGTATTAAGCCATATATTTGCAAACAGGCTTTTTTTCTTTCCAGTCTCTTTTAATAATTTAAATTATATTATTAAAATAAATTTTTCTTTTAGTTCTTTTAATAATTTAAATTATATTATTAAAATAAATCCTACATATTTCTTGTTTTTATCTCTAGTTGATTCTTTTTTTTTTTAATTTATTTATTTTTTATTGTGGGTAAAAATCAAAATTTTCACAATACATACCAATATTTGTAAAATGATATATAAATATATATGCCTATATGTGCATTTGCTTACAAAAATGTTATTTATATATATATATAGATATATTTTAAGAGGTGCTTAGATTACCTAAAATATTACACGGAACCCACTGGGATTCCCATGTTGCCCACCTCCCATACCTCCCACCACATCCCACACAAACATCTCCCACAAGTGTGGCCCACCACCCTTAATGGACTTACACATCCTGGGGCCTTGCCACCAACCATAGACCACAGTTCACATCGTAGACCACACTCTCTCCCACACAGTTCTGAGTGGTGTGTGCTGATTTAAAATGGCCTACATCCGTTGCCACAACGGTACTCAGGGCAACCTCCAAATCCCAAAGGAGCCCCTGTATTTCAACTGCTCGTCCCCTCCCTGCCCCAAAAGTGTCAAGTGGCCACTGGCTCCACCTCATTGTTATAATTTCTTCCATTGCTAGAATCACCATATGTGTACAACAGAATACCTTCAAGTCCACTCTAGTCCATAGTTCTTCCCCCAGTCCTGAGGGGACTGGGATGGTGATGTCCACTCCACCTCCAAGTGAGAGAGGGCTTATATCCCATGGATATGGTGTGTGGGATGATCCTGCCTGCAGGTGCAGGCCCTCTCCATTCCCTGGGCTGGCCGTTGCCCATCGTTGTCTCCTCGCCAGGTGACTTGGATGAGTCCATTGAGCTGTAGGGTAGGAGTTGCAGCTCCACCGAGATTCCATGCACACCTGGCACATAGGTAGGCCAGAGGCTCCAGTCTCTGGAAGAATACCTAAAAACTTCAGCATCACATATAGGTTTGAATAGAAGGGACTGATGAACCATGTGCAGGGAGTACTTATTTGAGTCCAATTCTGTCACTCTCAGGAGCACAGATTCCAAAATAGAGCCCACTGATAAGGCATCAGTCTCTGGGGCTATCCCCCCTTATATAGGACCTGGGTGTCTCCACAGCTCTCAGGAGCCCCTCTGTGTGGGGTGATATGCACTTTGGTGTTCTATGAGCTCCTACTGAGGTATGCGTAAACATTACCTCTGGGATAAACTCCCGACTCTCTTTGAAGTCTCTTAGCCTCTTGAACTCATTTGTCTTTACCTTTTCCCTCTTTTATTCAAGGTCTTTTTCCAGTTGTGTTGCCAGTTGGCACTTGGTATTAATGCCAGGGAGGCTCATCCCTGGGAGTCATGTCCCACGTTGGGGGGAAGGTAATGCAATCATATACTGAGTTTGGCTTAGAGAGAGACAACATTTGAGCAACAAGGAGGCTCTCAGGTGGCAACCCTTAGGCACCCCACAACTGCAGGCTAAGTCTCAGTTACAAGAGCAAAGTCTCACAAGGGTAGTCATCAATAAAAAGAACACATCAGTGGGTCATCCTCTTTTGACAGACACTGTCCCTGCACTCAGAGGACTATTGCTGCTCCCTTGGAGACTGTGGCAGAGCTCTCCAGGCTAGGAATTCAGATTCCCTCATTTATTGTGTGATTGTCCACCCATCATGACCATGCCCCATCTTTTGATCTTTTGAACAATTTTGTATATCTTTCATGTATATTCGGATGAACTAATTCCCATGAAACCCCCCTCCCAGACACCCCCACCAATAATCCCCTGCAGTACCCATTGTAACCCTTCTGTGATCCAAATCCTCCATGAACATGTAGTCCATAAAATAATCAAATACACTTACTAGGAAAAAGAAACAACAATGATAAGCTTACATTGCAAGAGACAAACATAAAGAAACTCAGGGAGAAAAAAAAAAGAGAGAAGAAAAAAAAATCAAACAAAAAACAAAACAAAACAAAATATAATTAGCGGATTGGGACATTCAAAAAAATGGGCAAAAAAGCAAAGGAAATGCCTTTAAAAAAAAAATATATATATATATATATATTCTTTTTTTTTTTTTCCTTTCTCTTTTCTTTTCTTTCTTTCCTTTTATCACTGTGTTATCGGATGTCCGGTGTGCCGTGACACCTTCCCCCTCTCAATTCCCATTGTCATCCAATTTTTCATTTATTTTCAAAGAAGTTTTAGGTCACAGCAAAGTCACACACGGAGTGCCGGAGACTCCCAGATACTAAACCACTCTCCCTTCCCCACCCCATATTAACAACCTCACTTTTTTTTTGGTTGTTAGCATTGTTATAACTGTTATACAGTAGCAAAATATAGCAACTAAACATTGTCAGTGATTTACAGTATAGTTTACAATTTAGATGATACAATTTAATAATTTTGGTGATATTTACCATGTCCTGTGTCCATTACTATAAGGTAATGAAAAACCTTCCCCATGACCACCAAACAACCCATTAGATCTTGACTGTTCCCTTCCCCCCAGCCCCCCAGGGCCCGTGATACCCACCTCTCCCAACCCATGGAATGTCAAGATTCACAGTTACATGCCCTGGGGATTTGAACCAGCCCTTCCTAATCCACCCACCCCCCAGTGCTGCATCACCAAATCCAGGAACACCACCACTCATCTGCCCCATCCCCCAACATGCAACCACACTCTATCCCTTTACCATAGATTATGTCCATATGGGTGATGGCTCAAAGCCTGCTCTTCTCTTACTCTCCTTTGTTAACCTATCTTTCAGACAATGGTTCTCAGAGACTGCTCACTTTCCTCAGTTCAGATCAGTGAAGTCATATACTGTTCATCCTTCAGTGCCTGGCTTGCTTCACTCAACATAAGGTCTTCAAGATTCACCATTGTTATTCTGTGTGTTAGCACTTTATTCCTTCTTACAGCTGAGTAATATTCCATTGTATGTATGTACCACATTTTGCTTATCCATTCGTCTGTTGATGGGCACCGGGGCTGTTTCCAACTTTTTGCAATTGTGAACAATGCCGCTATGAACATTGGTGTGCATATATCTGTTTGTGTCTTTGCTTTCAGTTCTTCTGGATATATACCCAGCAGTGAAATTGCTGGATCATACGGAAGATCTATTGCTAGTTTTCTGAGGAACCGCCAATCTGTCCTCCACAGTGGCTGGACCATACCGCAGTCCCACCAGCAGTGGATGAGGGTTTCTATTCCTCCACATCCTCTCCAACATTTAGTGTCTCCTGTTTTTTTAATAGCTGCCATTCTGATGGGTGTAAGATGGTATCTCATTGTACTTTTAATTTGCATTTCCCTGATAGCAAGCGATGTTGAGCATTTTTTCATGTGCTTTTTAGCCATTTGTATTTTTTCCTTGGAGAAGTGTCTTTTCAGGTCACTTGCCCATTTTTTAAATGGGTGGTTTGTCCTTTTATTTTCAAGGTGTAAGATTTCTTTATATATGCAGGATATTAGGCTCCTATCAGATATATGGTTGCCAAATATTTTTCCCATTGGGTAGGCTGCCTTCTTATTTTCTTAATAACATCCTTTGAGGTGCAGAAGTTTTTAATTTTGATGAGATCCCATTTATCTATTTTTTCTCTTGCTGCTCGTGCTTTGGCTGTGAAGTTCATGAAACCATTTCCTATTACAAGGTCCTGTAGATGCTTCCCTACATTATCTTCCAAGGTCTTTATGGTTTTGGCTCTTATATTTAGATCTTTGATCCATCTTGAGTTGATTTTTGTATAAGGTATGAGATGGTATTCTTCTCTCATTCTTTTGGATATGGATATCCAGTTCTCCAAGCACCACTTGTTAAAGAGCCCACTCTCTCCCAACTGAGTGGGCTTCTTGGCCTTGTCAAATATCAGATGACTGTATATGCGAGGATCTATATCAGAACTCTCAATTTGGTTCCATTGGTCAGTAGGTCTATCCTTGTGCCAATACCACGCAGTTTTGATCACTGTAGCTTTGTAGTCTGTTTTAAAGTCAGGTAGTGTGATTCCTCCAAGTTCATTTTTCTTTTTCAATATGTCTTTGGCAATTAGGGGCCTCTTGCCTCTCCAAATATATTTTGTGGTTAGTTTTTCCAGTTCCTTAAAAAATACAGTGTTGTCTTTTATTGGGATTGCATTTAATCTGTAGATTAGTTTAGGTAGGATAGACATCTTGATGATGTTAGGTCTTCCTATCCATGAACAGGGAATATTTTTCCATTTATTTAAGTCTTCTTTGATTTCCTTTAACAGTGTTGTGTAGTTTTCTGTATATAAGTCCTTTACATCTTTAGTTAAATTTATTCTTAATTATTTGATTCTTTTATTTACTATTGTAAATGGTATTTTTTTCCTGATTTCCTCCTCAGTTTGCTCGTTATTGGTGTACAGAAATGCAACTGATTTTTGAGCATTGATCTTATAGCCTGCAACATTACTGAACTCCTTTATAAGATCTAGAAGCCTTGTTGTAGATTTCTCAGGGCTTTCTATGTATAGGATCATGCCATCTGCAAATAATAAAATTTTTACTTCTTCTTTTCCAATCTGGATGCACTTTATGTCCTTTTCTTGTCTCAGTGCTCGTGCAAGTACTTCTAAGACAACGTTAAATAAGAATGGTGATAGCAGGCATCCTTGTCCTGTTCCCGATCTCAGAGGGAAGGCTTTTAGGATTTCACCGTTGAAAATGATGTTAGCTTTGGGTTTTTCATATATACCCTTTATCATTTTCAGAAAGTTTCCATCTATTCCTATATTTTGTAGTCTTTTTATGAGGAAGGAGTGCTGTATTTTGTCAAATGCTTTTTCTGCATCTATAGAGTTGATCATGTGATTTTTTTCTTTCAATCTGTTTTTGTGATGTACTACATTGACTGATTTTCTTATATTGAACCATCCTTGCACCCCGGGATGAAACCCACTTGGTCATGGTTTATAATCCTTTTGATATGTTGTTGAATGTGATTAGCAAGTATTTTGTTAAGGATTTTAGCATCTAGGTTCATTAGAGAAATTGGTCTGTAATTTCCTTTCTTGTGGTATCTTTGTTTGGTTTTGGTATTAGGGTAATGTTGGCATGATAGAATGAGTTAGGCAATATTCCTTCTACCTCTATTTTTTGGAAGAGCTTAAGTAGAATTGGTGTTAGCTCTTTCCGGAATGTTTGGTAGAATTCAGGTGTGAAGCCATCTGGTCCTGGACTCTTCTTAGTTGGGAGGTTTTTGATGACTGAGTCTATCTCTTTACTTGTAATTGGACTGTTGAGTTCATCTATTTCTTCTTTCATCAATGTCGACTGTTTCTGGGTTTCTAGAAATTGTCCATTTCCTCTAAATTGTGATTTTTGTTGGCATTTAATTTTTCAAAGTATCCTCTTATGATACTCTTTATTTCTGTGGGGTCAGTAGTGATATCACCTTGCTCATTCCTTATTTTATGTATTTGCATCTGTTCTCTCTTTTTCTTTGTTAGTCTGGCTAAGGGTTTGTCAATTTTGTTGATATTCTCGAAGAACCAACTTTTGGTTTTGTTTATTGTTTCCAGTGCTTTCTAATTCTCTATTTCATTTAGTTCTGCTCTAATCTTTGTTATTTCCTTCTTTCTACTTCCTTTAGGTTTAGTTTGTTGTTGTTTTTCCAATTCCTCCAAGTGTGCAGTTAGGTCTTCAATTTTAGCTCTTTCTTCTTTATTAATATATGAATTTATGGCTATGAACTTCCCTCTCAGGACTGCTTTCGCTGCATCCCATAGGTATTGATATGTTGTGTTGTCGTTTTCATTTGTTCCAAGGTAGTTACTGATTTCTTTTGAGATTTCCTCTTTGACCCACTGTTTGTCTAAGAGTGTGTTGTTTAACTTCCATATCCTTGTGCCTAACCTGTTTCTCTGACCCTTAGTGATTTCCAACTTCATTCCATTGTGTTCAGAGAAATTATTTTGTATAATCTCAATCTTTCTGAATTCATTGAGTGTTGTTCTGTGGCCTAGCATGTGGTCTATTTTGGAGTATGTTCCATGTGCACTTGAGAAGAATGTAAATCCCGCTGTATTTGGGTGTAGTGTTCTGTATATGTCTATTAAGTCCAGGTCTTCTAATGTATTGTTGAGTGCCTTAGTTTCTTTATTGATTCTCTGTCCAGATGTTCTGTCTAATGATGATAGTGGTGTGTTGAAATCCCCTGCTATAATTTTAGAGGAATTTATTTCTCCGCTTAGTTTTTCCAGAGTTTGCTGCATGTATTTTGAGGCACCCTGATTAGGTGCGTAAATGTTGATGATTGTTCTCTCTTCATGAGAGTTTACTCCTTTTACTAATATGTAGTGTCCATCTTTGTCTCCTACAATAGTTTTGCATTTAAAGTCTATTTTGTTGATATTAGAAAGCTGCTCCTGCCCTTTTTTGTCTATTGTTAGCTTGTAAAATGGTTTTCCAGCCATTCACTTTCAGCCTCCTTTAATCCCTGAGTCGAAGGTGGGTTTCTTGTAGACAGCATATAGATGGATCATATTTTCTTATCCATTCTGCCAACTGTGTCTTTTGATTGGTGAATTTAATCCATTAACATTCAGTGTTATTACTCGTAACGAATTTCTTACTTCAGTCATTTTTTCTTTGGGTTAATGTATGTCATATGTTGTTTTGTTTCTCTTTTTGACTTTTCAGTTGTTTTTAAACTCTCCTCCAACTCTCTCTCCTTTGTTTTTTCCTTTCCACTTGTAGAGATTCCTTTAGTATTTCTTGAAGTGCTGGCTTCTTCTTGACATACTCTCTTAATTGCTGTTTATCTGTGAATATTTTGAACTCTCTATCATTTTTGATTGCCAATTTTGCTGGATAGAGAATTCGCGACTGGAAATTTTTTTCTTTTAGTGTTTTGACTATGTCATACCACTGTCTTCTTGCCTCCATGGTTTCAGCTGAGAAATCAGCACTTAATCTTATTGTGCTTCCCTTGTATGTGATGGTTCTCTTTTCTCTTGCTGCCTTGAGTATTTTCTCTTTGTCTTGAGCATTGGACATTTTGACAAGTATATGTCTTGGAGTTGGCCTGTTGGGATTTATACTATTTGGGGTGCGCTGTGCTTCCTGGATCTGCACATCCATCTCTCTCAATAGAGTTGGGAAGTTTTCAGCCATTATTTCCTTCAACACTCCTTGTGTTCCCTTTCCCTTCTCTTCTCCTTCTGGGATGCCCATAAAGCGTATGTTTGTGCGTTTTGTATTATTGGTTAATTCCCTGAGTCCATGCTGGGTTTTTCTGTCTTTTTGTCTATCTGTTCTATAATCTCTTTGATTTCAGCTGTATTGTCTTACATATCACTAATTATTTCCTCTGCCTGTTCAAATCTGCTGTTATGTGAGTCCAGCGTTTTTTTTTCATTTCTTGGCTTGTGCCATTGTTCACCATCATATCCATTACCTTTTTAGGCATGTTTGCTATTTCTTCAGTATGTTCTCCCATTGTCTCCTTTATATCCTTAATCTCTTCCTTCTGTTCTTTAAGTTGGTCCATGATATTTGTTTGGATAGCTTTGATTAGTTGTTCGATGTTCTGCATTGCTTCCTGGTTTTTATTTTGTGCATTGGACTAGTCCATGTTTTCCAGTTTCTCAGAGTCATTTGTATTTTTTTGTTGCCCTCTGGTCATCATATTATCTTGATGGGTTTGTTCAGTTGATTAGCTTTTTTCTATGCTCTAGAGTTTTATTTAGCTGGTGGTTCTGCGTGTGAGTTAAGTTTTCTCTTTGGCAGTTTTTCTTCTTATTTTATTTCCTTGCTTCTTTCTATGTTCCCTTGAAGGCAAAAGGTTAGGGCCAGAGGAATCAAAAGATGTAAGGAAGGCAGAAGGATAATGGTAATATTGATAAAAGTTAGAAGAGGGGCAAAATGAGACTTAATGAGATAAATATTTAACTTGTGTAGGCAGTGTAGAGTACTAGGAAAAAAAATGGAGTTCCTACAATGGACTGGGAAAACAAATGGAGGAATATATATATAGTGATTTAGAAGGCTAGAATTATGAGGAGGGAGAGAAATAGTAAAGAAAGGTCTGAAAGGAAAAAGTTAATACTAATTAAAAAAAAAAAAGAAGAAAACAAAATAGATGGAATAGAAATTGACACCCTTAAGTTGTGGGCCTATGAAAAAATGTTGTCTCTAAAAGCCACAACAGAAAACAGAAGGCAGAAAGATGCAGGAAGGATAAACGATAGTTTGTAATACAGAGCCAATATATACAGCGAGTGGGAAATTACTGAAAAAGAAGCACAGTAAAGAAATGACAAGCTGGCAGCACCTAATTAAAAAAAAAAATAGAAGAAAAAAGAAAGGGGGGAGGAAAGAGGAAAGAAAAGCAAGAGACCAGAAAGAAACAGAGAGAAACCAAAGATCCACACAGGCAAGCAGTCAAACAGAGCTAAGGGGGGTCAATGTTTCCCCTAGGGTCCACGTGGATCCTTCCTGCCTACTTGTGTTTATCAATCAATTTCCCCGCAGGTTTCTATATGCAGGTCCTGAAGCAGCTTTTAGCTATTAAACTAAATTAAAAAGAGTTTATTTTTCATTTATTGAAGTGACCTTCTCACTTTTAAAAAAAAAAAAAAATATTTTTTTAGTGAAATGCAGGACCCAAAATAATTCTTCCTCTAGACCAACTCCCTTATGGAAGGACCCTAGCTGGGCCCGTGGAAATTAATCAAGCACGTCCCACTTTCTGGACTCCCCAGGTTAGCTGTAGCTCTGATGTTAGTCAGTGCAGAGTGCTAAAGATGGCTGATTCCGCCCCTTCTGGTGCTGAGCTTGAGTGTCACCGGGTTGCTAAGTAAATCAGTTTGAGTGCAGATTCGTGTCTGCTCTCAGCCTGATGTTGCTTCAGGTCGGCTTCTCTGCTCCCCAAAGCTATGGGGTGGTGCAGGCAGCCAGATCAATGTCTAAAAATAAAAAATACCCTTTCCTGTCCTCCAACAGAACCCTCCCTCTTTTGGGAAGTATCCCTTCTTCCTGGTTCCACAGCGGCCCGGGTCTTATCCCTGGGTTGCTAGGGAAATCAGCTCCGTCCCCCAACCAGAATCCCCCCTCCGATTCACCAGGTGCCGATTAGCTTGGTTGTTCTGTTCACACAAGGTCCAAGGGGCACCAGGCAGACAGATCCCCAGAAAATAAAACTTTCTCGCCCTGCTCGCAGCTCCAAATGGCCATTTTATTTCATTTTATTTTATTTTTTCTCCCTAACCGCGGGGCTCAGCCGTCTGTGCCAACCACCACCGGCAGCCTTAAAATTCACGAATCTCTACCATTCCGTCCACACCGTTGATCCATGCAGATAGATGTCCCAAGCTTCTCACTCCACGCGTGCACAGCACAGACCCCTGGGCAGGACCCCGTCCACAATCCGCCTTGCTCTGTGAGCTTGCAGTGTGTGCCCTCCTACACTAACGCCATCTTGGCCCCTCTCCTGTAGTTGATTCTTACTTTTTAAAATATGATATTTCTTTCTTTATATTTTGTACCTGCTTGGAGTATGGGGAAGCTATAGATTTTTATATACTACCTTACAGAAATATTGTAATGTTTAACTTGATTTTTAAATCGATTTTCTTGGATATTCAATGTTTACAATCTTTGTGGGTATATATGAATAATTTTGCCCTATCTTTTCCAACATAAATGTATCATTTACTTTCTTTGATTCTGATTGGCCAGAGTCTGTTTTGATTGGTTGGTGCATGAACACCATACAAACTTTTAAATATTTTGCAAACCACCTCTTAAAGGGCATGTTTCTACTCCTCTTCAGAGTAAGCAAAAGGTGTCTGTGGTTCATAGTAGAATCTTACAAAAATTTATCCTACTTTTTTATTAGAAAAGTTATAGGTTTAAAGAAAAATCATGCATAAAATATAGATTTCCCATATACCACCCCATTAACACCTTGCATTAGTGTGAGAACCTTATAATTTTAATTCACCTTAAGTTGTGATTTGACAGATATTAGTTTCAGTTTCATTAGCTGCCTCCCAGTTGGTACATCTCCTTTTCTTGCCACCTTCTCCACCTGCTTCCTCCAAAGATGATTCATCTCAAAGCCTTCCTTCTCCTTGGCCTTGCTTCACCTCATGTCCACGGTGTGAAAAAGTTCTATTAGGACCAACTTGCATATTAACCACACTATCAGATCTAACTTTTCCAACTAAGGGACACAGCTGGTTGGGCCTTTGAGAAACACTGCAACCAATAAGAGAATTGTAGAATTTTGAGAAACACTGCAACCAATAAGAGAATTGTAGAATTTTGTGCATATACTCAGGTCCTTCTTCAATTTCATCCTAAATTCAATGTATTTGGCAGCTATTTCTTATCCCTTGAAACTTGAGGTTGTGACTGTGTCCTGGTTTCAGAAGGATGGAGATTATTGTTTTCAAATTTTTATTTATTTTTTAGTGTGAGTGATAAAAGTGGAAGAAAACTAAAATGACACCGTTATCTTCATTACTACTGAATTAACTGATTTCCTTTACACTTTTTCTTTTAATAAAACCTCTTTCCTCTTATCTTATTTGATAAGGGTTATGTTTTTTTTATGTTTTATTGAGAACACAGCATTCTAAAATAGACACATTCTTAATTTTGTATTTATTTTATGGTTGAAATAATTTTATAATTTTGCTTCTATCCATCTCATTAGACCAATTTTTCTTTTCTTTTAAGTTATAGATTAAAAAAAATGAATATTCCTTATCTAGTTTGTTTCCTTATACTTGAAAATTGAGAGAATTTTCTATATACTATGTGTAAACTCTTTGAAGATTTTTTATGTCTATGTGGGGGTAGGGTAGAGTGTAAACACTGTTTAGATTTTATGCTGGAGAATAATTTGGAGATCACAGCCTCCAGCTGAATGTTCAGAGTTTAGCAGATATTTAGCTAATGCAGCTTGGTTGGATTGAGGTTAAATTGTAACTGAGGGTTAAAAATTAACAAATTATTATTATTACTAAATCATTATATAAATGCGTTTATATTATAAAACAGCAAAAGGTTAATACTGAAGCTGGCTAGAGTGGTCTCACTCCTGTTTATGGTTACTCTAGACTTAACCTCACGCTTGTGTATGCTTACTATTGTGATGGAATTCCATACTAACTACTGGAATGGTAGCTACTTCACCCTCCTCTGTTTAATATCCTTATGAAAGATCTTGTAACTGACCTTTGTTCTCTATGGCCCTATCCAAAATTCTTGTGACTGACCCAGGTTTGTTACCTCACCCTGGGTCAGTTCTGTTCAGCCCCTTAATGTTTATTAATAAAGAAACCTGTGTATAGCTCTACCCCAATTATTCACTGGCATCTCGATGTTATAAAATGGAATTTCTGCAGATCAGGGAGGCCGTTTGGGGCCCTTAGGTCACAGTGCTCCATTGCTTGCTCTACTCTTTTTTTCTTTGAAACCACTGTGTCTCAGGAATTGGTTTTAAAGCCAATGCAGAAGGAATGCAGTATCATCACACAGGATAACATGGATGAATCTTGAAGACCTTATGTTGAGTGAAGTAAGCCAGGCACTGAAGGACAAATATTACATGATCTCACTGATTTGACTTTAGCAAACTGAGCAGTCTCACTGAGCTAGAGTTTGGAAGATAGGTTTACAGGGGAAAGAAAAGGAGTAGAGGGTGGTGAGCCAATGTCCATACGGGCAAAATTTATGATAAGGTGGGTGGGCATGAGAGTGGTGCAGTGATGTGAGTGGGTTCAGGGGTGCTGGTCTGTGAGGGGGAATAGGGTGGGAGGGTTGGGTTAGACTACCCATGGAACTGGGGGGAAGATTGGGGAAGGAGCAGGTGAAATGTGGGGATTTGCAGGTCTGTGGTTAAAACTACAATGTTGAGAATGTTCTTTTGGAAAATATGGCAGGGAAGGGTTACTGGTGTAGGGTGTCATGTGTGGGGAGATATACAGGATAGGCCGCACCTAGGGAATGCTTCTATGGAATATGTAAGTGTTCATCTTGTCATAGTGTGTTATATCAGTGGTTGGAGACCCATACAATAAACAAGAAAATATTAAACTCCCACCTTGGGGAGTCTTGCTATATTCTCAAACAGAGGGACAAGAGTCTCTTGAGAACATAAGCAGTGCCTAATAAAAGAAAACAGACCAATTTGTCAAGCTGTCAATATTATTGCAAGTAACTATGAATCTTATTCTTCAAAAACTGAAACTTAGTGGTTACCATAGGTTCTGAGGGGAGAGCGAGGAAAGAATAGAATAGATGGAACATAGGGCATTTTTAGGGCATTAGAATTGTTTTGCATGATCTTGCAATAATGGATATAGGCCATTTTAAATTTTGTCAAACCCTGTAAAAATGTACTATCCAAAATGTAGATCATAATGTAAACCATTGACCATGTTTGGTAGCAATGCTTCAATATTTGTACATCAATTGTAACAAATGTACCATCTGCATAAAAAATGTTATTAATAGGGAAGAATGGAAAAGGGGGATGGCATTGGGTATATGGGAATCTTCTATATTTTCTATGTGACTTTTCTGTAAACTAAAGCTTCTTTGAAGATAAAATGAAAAAAGAAACTAAGACACTGGGGGAATATATGGAAGACAGTGTCACTGTACATACAAGACAGATCTTACAGTAATGAAAGACATGTCTAAAAATGTTTATATTATCTCAAATTTTAAAAATTTGCTTTTTTATTTTATTTGTCATGTTTAAAACTATTATTAGTATTTCATTTTCTTATTAATTTTATTTGGTTATTTTGTTGGATTCTTTTTTGCAGAGGTTTTGGATCACAGAAGGGTCACAACTGTGGCAGGGGAGGATCACTGGTGTGGGGTGTCAGTGATGGGGAGATGTACGGGGATGGGTGCACCTGGGCATGTCTCTAAGGCATATGAATATATTCAAGTGTTCTTGGGGTGTTGTATTGCTAGGTGGAAACCCACACAATAACCAAAAGAATATTGAATTTCCATCCTGGGGAGTTCTGCTACATTCTTTAATAGGAGAACAAGAATCCCCCAAGTAAAAGGGCAGTGCCTAGTGAAGGAAGACAGACCATTACACTAGGCCCTTGATATTGATGGTGGTACTTATGAACCTTTACTTGTGAAATTGAAACTTAACCTAGTATTATATATTGCCTAAGATTTACCTCCTGAAAGCCTCTTTGTTGCTCAAATGTGGACTCTCTCTAAGCCAAACTCAGCGTATAAACACACTACCTTCCTCCCAGTGTGGGACATGACTCCCAGGGATGAACCTCCCTGGCACAGAGGGATTATTACCAAGCACCATCTAGCAATGCATCTGGAAAAAGACCTTGACCAAAAGGGGGAAATATTTAATAAAATGAGTTTTTATGGCTAAGAGATTTCAAAGTGAGTTGGGAGGTCATTCCAGAGGTTACGCTTATGCACTTCTCAGCAGGATCTCATTGACTGCCTTAGTAAACAGTGATTCAGACAGCAGGCCTCCTGAGGGCTCTAGAGATATCCAGAAACTGTAAGCAGGGCAGACAAGTTCAGGAATTTGGCACCCTGTCAGTTGGCCTTACTTTGGATTTTATGCTCCTCAGTGTAACAAAGTTAGACTCATTTATAGTTTCCCTGCACATGGGTCTTCTGCCCCTTTTATTTAAACCTATAATTAACACTATACTTGTTAAATACATGTGCCAGGGACTTAAATCTTTGGTCCATTCATGTGCCAGTTGAGCCCTGAATCTCAGCAGAGTTGCAACACCTACTCTCCAGTTCATTGGTCTTACCCAGGGCAACTAACAAAAAGATGATGATGGACAACTTCTATCCCAAGGAACAGAAAGTGTCTGCAACTGCAAGCAGGAAAATTCCACCCATCTGTCCCATGGGATCTAAGCCCCCTTTCAATTAGAAACAGAGTGGTGTATCATTGATATAAATGCAGTGGCCACCAGAGGCTCTGAAGGGAGGGAGAGGGAAGAATAGGTGTAATATAGGTGCATTTTCAGGACATTGGAATTGTCCTACAGGACAATTGCAATGCCAGATACAGGCCATTATATATTTTATCATAACCTACAAAATTTTGCGGTACAGAGTGTAAACTATAATGTAAACTATAGTCCATGTTAGTGGCAGTGCTTCAATATGTGTTTACCTATTGTAACAAATGTACCACATTAATGAAGGATGTTGTTAATGTGGGGAAGTGTGGGAGGGGGAGAGCATGGGGCATATAGGGATCCCCTATATTTTTTATGTAACATTTATGTAATCTAAAGCTTCTCTAAAGATTAAAAAAAATAAAAAAATAAAGACGCATTAATCTTGATATCTGCTTTTGCTAGATATCAAGATTAACTTTGTTTTCAGATGATATGTGGCTTTCTCTTTCAACACCAAAGGTCTATGGTAATTTATAATTTTTAATTTCCTGAGGTGAAAATTTGAATATGGTTGGGTTGCTGATTTAGAGAGTTGTTTAGCTTCAGGTAAGCCAACTTAGCATTCTAACGTTCACATATGGTTCTCTTTCATACTAGCCCAAATATTGTAAAGCCACTGAAGCATAAAACAACAACCACACGTTCTTGCTGTTGTTGTTGATATTAAAGTCTAGACTTGGAAAGGACTCCCACTGCTTTCTGAATGATTTTAATCGAGTATTTATAGAATTATTAAAGGTTTTGAAGGGCTTACTGTACTTTATTTAATTTTATGGGTATAAGCTACTAGAGGGTAGTTTAGTGTTCAAAATGTGACTATTTAAAGATTTGAATAGTTTACCCTCATAAGAATGAGGATTTTTTTCCTAAAACTTCTTGAAGAATACCTATTTATCCAGAAAGTAATTACCTGGCTTATTTCTTGGCTCATGCCTCTCCACTTGCCTCTCCACTTTGTTAATACTCTTAATTATTTTACTGTTCTATGATTTGAATTTACATCTGGATTGAGCAAAAGAAGCAAGAGAAGAGGAATTTGTAGTCATTGCTTTCACTTGTTTTTCAGTCTTGCATCCGTTCCCACAACCACTCTGAAATGTTTGCACCTATTTCTCTACTATTAAGAATAATAAAAGGATCCTCTAATGTTTGCTGATTTTATTTCTCAGCAATTATAAATAATTTCATTTAGGCTTTGAGATGTTAAAATCATTTTCAGAAGTGTCATTGCTGGCATGAACAAATTTATTCAGCACGAGAGTCTTTTTAAGCGGAAAATTTTCATAGCAGTTGAGTCAGTGACTCATTTGATTTTCTGTCAAATGACTACAGTTTAGGATAATCCATGACAGGCTTTTACCTCTATTTTCTTAAATAATCAGAAATTATTTGAATGTGTATTTAGCCCAATTCTATATTTATTTGTTGAACTATATAGAATGTCATTTTGGGAAATAACAGTGATGCCTTGGCCAATGCCTCCCTACTTCTGGGAATTGCAACATTCAACCTCTGTCCACACAGCCAAAATGACATGCAGAGTTGAATTAATTAGCCGGCTATTTCAGATAAAATAACACACTACTGAGGAGAAAGTAGGAGTCTGAAGCTAGAATTTTTTTTTTCAAATTGGCTAAATTCAGCAGATCACTAACTGCTCAACTCACCGGATAACTGGCAACTCCTCTTTGTGGATGGAGGCATCTAGTCTTAATCTTTTAAATTTTCAAATTCTTGGAATAAATTCCTATTAGATCTAGAGTTACTCTTTTCAAAAACCTTCCTCTGTTCCGGCTGAAATTAAACTTTTTCCCTCCTGGTAGGTCAATCCTCTTTCTTTCAGTATTACCTAATTCAGCAAGATGGGATAAATTGATATTTAAAGTCACTCTCCCCCAAATGCCTCTTACAATAGAGAAAGAAAAAGAAAAGAGAAAGTCCTTTTTAATTTTAAAGCCTACCTCTTTTTATCTTTTCTAAGTAGGTAATGCCAACATCTATGAACTTCTTAGTAAGGGTTTTGGAGGAAGACAATTGTCCTTTCAAAGCAAACCAGACAAGTTAATTTCTTCTTGTGATTAAAAATAATTATGTGGACATTTTTAAACATGCCTGCGGTTGGTCACTGAGAATAAAAAGAAAATATCATGGTTACTGGTAATGAATGGATACCCCATATTTTTATACTATTTTTCAAGCCAAGATAATATAAAAGCCAAAAGTATATTCATGGATACCATGTTTGTCAGAATAATATGAAGGGGAAAACCTGGAAAACATGTGGAACTAATCAGGTCTTGTTCAGGACTGGAACAAGAATAAGTTGAGACTTGGTATTTAGAAAAACAAGCTTACAGCTTATCTGACAGGGGAAAAGAGGCTATTCTTTGGAACTGGGAATGTCAAAAGTAAAATTTAGAAAAGGAAGAGGGTGGCCAGGCAATTTGAAGTTACAGAGAAGAGCGTGTTGGAAATGGTGGGTTTTCCCTCTAGGAAGATAGAGAAATTGGATAAAAGATTTGGAAGGAGATGCTGTCCTGGCTTTTTTTTCATTAACAAGGGTTTTCTGATGGGCTTTGTGGCACACATTTGAGTGTCCATTGAGCAGCACAGCCTTGCCACATCTAAGATGCTGACATAAAGAGAATAGCAGGCACTAGAGTAAAATTTACACTGATCTGGTCATAAATGTTTAAATGACAAATCCTTAGAGTTCATGTTTTCTTCCACTCTTGGGTCAACTTGAAACTAAGAAGCTCTATTTTAATTTCTTTATGGTACAAAGCTACCCAGAAATGAATATCCTCGGAACCTTTTTAAGCTGAAAGCCAACAGAGCAGCAAATCTGTTAAAAGATACATTTCCTATGTAACGCATGCTTAGCATGAAATGCCCTGAGTAGGACAATGAAAATCAGTGTAACTTTTTAGAGGAAAGGGTCTGTTAGCATTTTTGTATGTCTGGTATTAAAAACAGAAAACTTTTTTGTCAATAGACACTGTCAGAGAAGTAGCAAAAAAAAAAAAATCATTTTCCATTTATTTAAAGACATAAATACAAATCAAAAAGGCATGGCATATTAAATCAGTGGCAAAGTTATTTTTTTTTTTTGACAAAATGAAAATATACTTTGGAATCCACAGAGGGTCCAAAGCTTAGCAATGAGGTCTTCCTAAATCATTTTACATTTAGGTTTGCACCTCCAGAAATGCTCAAAGAAATTGGCACTATTTGTTGATTCCACAAAAATATATTGTGTACTCACTATGTTTAAAATGCTGTGGGAATAACAAGATGAATCAGATAAATTCTTGCTCTCAAGAAACTTATATAATCATAGACAAGTGAAGACAAAAATAACTAGAAGGTAATCTCTACAAGAAAAATACTTGGGATCAGGGATCAGAATGTACAATAATCAAAGATTTTTTTTTAGCAGGCAATATAATGCAGAAGATGAAATTTGAGCTTCACTTTGAATACTAAGTAGTTTTTAAACAAACAAATGGAAGAGAAATTACCTTCCAGGCTGAGGGAATAGCATGGTCTATAGTCTTCTCTCTCTCCTGTTTTTACCACCTGAGCCCAGGACCTGACACACAGTAGGTGTTTAATAAGCATTTGCAGACTGACTGAATGAATGAATAAAGTAAATAGTTTATAAGCAAGGGCATAAGGCAAGGGGAAAGGAGATGAAGAAAATAAGGGGAATGCATGCTTTACATAATATTCCAACATTGGTATTTGGATTTTATTCTCCAGGCAAGGGAGAACTATTAAAGATTTTTATTTTTTTAATTATGTCATTTAAGCAAGAGATGAAGAACTGTGATTTTAAAATCATCAGCTTTACATTGTGACAGTATGTGTGTAGATAAATGTGGAAAAAGTGGCAGCAGAGGAATGAAAATCCCTCTCTGATGGATAAACTATAAAATAATCCTTTGAAGGATCAGATCCAATCAACCACCTTCCATAGAAAAGGGAATCTTGGGCAAGGGCTTTTAAATTCATTAAATTTTTCATTTTTATGTCTGTGTCTGTCTAGTAGACTATGCATTTTCCAAGGTCAGGAGACAGGTCTTGTTTGGCTTGGTATCTTAAGTGTCTTTTCACGCTTGATGTTCAGTAAAAGTCTGTGGGATAATTGAATGATCAAATGAATCCCCATATTCCTATTTTCTGATTCCTCATCCCTAGGAACACAGTAATTATAAGTTTGCTAAAGGAATAGTTATGCCACCAAAGAAGTTGACTTTATGTATTGGTATCAGTGAACCTTGTAGTTTTTCATCTTCCTGTGATAGGTATATCCATTCTCTGCATGCTGAGAAAATCAGGTTTCTAAGCCTGTACAAGTCAGAAGACCAGACCCTTTACAATTACAATAATTTTGCATGATAAATGCCATCTTGTGATAGAATGAGAAGGTCTTTTCCAATGGCATCCTGGCCTCATCACACCTGCTTTTCCCAAGAGTTCAAATTAGAAAGGTTGATAATTTCTTTACATTAAACGAACAGAATAATAAACAAATATGCCCGAGTTCCAGAAGGAACAATGTAGGTTAAATGGAAAGAAGAATTTTCTAACAACTGCTATGTACCTTTTTACCATATTTTGAGTTTCCTTCAGGGGTTATGAAATTTCATGTTTTGAGATGTTAAGAAACTGTCCTTTGGCATATAATGATTCAGGTAATCTAAATGATATGGAGGAGGGGCATGGTCCATGCTTTCTCTTTAATTCCATGATACAGTAATTTTCTGTCCACTGAGTATGCTTTTCATGTTTTACCAAAGAATGAAAGCAAGCTTTACAAATGGATTAATAGTAAAACAGATGACAACTTCAGTAGCGGCCCCATTAGCCATGTCAATACAAGCTCATATGCTGTGGAAAGAGAACATTTTATTAAATATCACCTGAAGACAGCAGAGTAGAAAGCAGCAGAAAAGAAAAAATGGTCACTGAAAAATTTAGTGCTGAGGAACACACACTGTATTTTTCACCATTTGCCATATTTACGGAAAAATCAATGGCAGATCGTCCGTGGTGTTACGGTGGTGTGACAAACTCTTATTATAGGTTAACATCCTATTACACCAGTTCATTTGTGTAAAACTTTCTGCTGGATTGGCAAATATCGATAGCATTGTCAAATAGGAAACAAAAGCTAAGGTATTCCAAGAATGAGAAGGAAAGGGACGTCTCTGAAAACAGTGATATTTATTTTATTTTTGTATGAATATTATGCTCCACAAAATATTTAAGATTATTAAAAATAATACACAAAATCCAACAAGATAGAACCAACATTTAAAAGGGAGTAAGGGATGAGAAAATTAAAAACAAGTTGGAAGTGAGTGGTTTATGCATCAAATGTTGGGAGATTTTGAGTGATTTGGGCCATGGTTGGGTGGCTCTGAAGTTTTATGCAGCCAACTTAAAGGAGATCTGATCAACTTTATGATTCTCAATGTTTAATGAGATATGAAAAAAAAATACAGGTCATTGTTAATGAGTATTCTTTTTTTTTTGGTTCTGGAACCAGAGTAAATTTCTCCTATGATTTCTCAGAGAGAGAGTGAGAGAGTACTGGAATATTCTTACAATACTTTCAAAATGAGCTTACTAATAATTTTCTGCTATGTTGTCTGATAAGAATTATACCCAAAAGCACCAAAGTAATAAATCTTTGGGGGAATTAAGAGAATGTGCTTGAGGGGTTATGCTTCCTGTTGGAATGGCATAGTGAAAGACAGATTTTTAAGTATCCTGAAGACTGGATGGTCTCTGTATCCATCTTTGGGTTATTTCTTCATTCTTTCTCCTGTCTCATTTTTATTTTTTCTTTCTCAGCGAAGCTTTAGATTGTTAAGTACCTGGTCTATATAGTTGGTTAACCTGGCTGAGCCATATGCCCGAACTATTAGTCCTGTTGGGAATAGGATTAACACACTTTTTTGAAATTCAAGGAGCCCAGCAAGAACATGTACCAGAATAGATAGCCATTCGGCCACCAAGATTTTTCTCAAGAAGAGTCTACAGAGCAATATCTTTTTGACCATGATGGTCAGAAGAAACCAAATTAATTTGGCAGCAACATGTCAGGGGGCAAATAAAAATGATTTATGCTTTCATAAATATTTCAGTGTGGACTGACAAAACCAAACCAAATAACAGTAACTTCAATTTCTGAAATTTGTGTCTGAGAATTGATGGCACAAACCTACCTCAGAGATGAGCATTTTAGAAATTAGGAACCACAGAAAAGAAAAATCAGGTGAAGAAAATATATTCAAGTCTCCTCAGCTGTCTGTTTGTTTGTCCTTCGTATACTTGCCATGCCTCCAATTCTTTTTGTCAGTCTTCTCTCACCCACTGTACTAGAGTACCATGGTGGAGTGATTCCATTGGATTATGTCCTAAATCAATTAGTGTCAATTTTGCTTGTATATTTTGGTAGGCAAATCAATGTTGAATGAACGAATGTTGCTTTTTTTTAGTTCCATTTATATAAGTAAAATCACTTTGTCAGTTTAGGAATACTCAAAAGTTTTATTCACAAATTAGTTAACTACTGAATTATAATGGTTGAATTATAGGTTTAAGATCTGGGAGGAAGAAAGAAGGAAAAATTGAGGGAAAATTTGGCTTGGGAAATAGAGCCTAAAAGTTGACAGAAGGAAAAAAACACACCTAACAATCTATTTTTCTATTTTTTCCTCAAAATATTTCATATATTTGAAACGAAACAAAAGAAAACAACACACAAATATCTCTTAGTCACACTCTTTAAAAATATTGGTTCAATATATGCCACCTGTCATTTAATCCTTTGTATGGTGGAGACAACAGGCAGGGAAGCAGATACATAGCCAAAGAAGTCCTTAAGAACTTTGGATTTTGTGCTGGTCCGATGTTATCAGTGCTGATGTGGTCGAAAGGCAAGAAATGAAGGCTGTTGAGAGTGGAGTGGAGTTTTAAGCTTAGTAGGTTATTCGTGGGTATGGGGCAGAGCAACTTTGGGAATTAGATGCATTTGCCCTGATCTTCAGTCGGTGAATGGGTATCCTTCCCTACAGTTTCAAAGTGGATCTGGCCGTGTTTAACTTCTCTCCCTGTGGGGGGCTAATCTCATAAAGATTTCAGCCACACAAGCAACAGTGTCTGGGGTGTAATGATCACTTTGAAGTTTGTTTGTTCGCCAGTGCATTTAAACAGTTTAAATGTTGCAGGAATAGGATTAGATGCCCCAGTGAATTCATTTCATTTACCCCCAGCAGTGGTTTCCCAATACTATATGGGTTTTACATGGTATTAATTTAGAAGCATGCTGCTTTTGAAGATTTTCCCCATCGCCCTCTCAATTTTCTATCTCTCTCAAGGTTTTGCCTAGGAAAATACTGGAGGTCAGAGCTTAGTAGAAAGGGGCATTACTGTTATGCCTTAAGGGAATGCAAAAGATAATTTTGTGAATTATCTTCTAAAGTGTTAGCTCAGTAAGGCGAAAGAGAAGACAATGAGAGCAAAATTAAGGGTACTTTAAAACTTGTGCAAAGATTAAATACAAATATTGAAGTGCTGTGCAGCTTGAATCTCCAGATCAGTCATGCTGTTTTAGCAGTGGAGAATTTTGAACCCTGATTGTTGCACTGGCCAGGCAATGAGTTAAAGATTATTTTTTGAAGCTTTACTCCTTAGAAACTACAATGAATATTTATCTTCCTCAAACATAACCCCCAAAATTGTATTTGAAAATAAGTGGTGACTTGTAGTGATAGAAGTTCTTTTACACCAAATCCTAGCACAGTGGTTCCCTATAGCATAAAATAGATTTAGCTTCTCTATCTCTGAACATGGAAGGAAAAAGTTCTCTGAGTTCCTGTGTCCACTGAGAAATGACCTCTGGGCCCAGCAGTTCATGTGGATGATAATTAATACATTACTTATGGAAAATTTCATGAACATGATCAAAACTTTCATGACATAAGAATAAGTATTATTTTCAATTTCCACACTCTCCCAGGTAGCTCAAATGATATATTTTAGCTAAAGTAAAATTTTGATTTCATGAAAATCTTTGGAATATTAAACCAGGGCTTGCCAGATAGATTTTATCTATATGTTTACCCTCTTTAGAGGATCTTAGAATTTTGTTGTTTATTTTTCTTAAAAACAAACTAGAAGTAATACAGGCTCATTTTAGAAAACTCTGAAAAAAAAATAGGAAGTTATAGAGAATAAAATAAGAACCACAGGTAAAATTCTATAATGTTGACAAAATAACTGTTAAAATGTTGAGATATTTCCTTTTCTTTTTTTCTATGTAGATTTTGACATATGCATGATCATACTATAAAAAATGCTTTCTTCACTTATGTTATAGCATGAACATTTTCTCATTTTATTAAAATTATTACCAAATGTAACTTTAATGTCTGCATAATATTTCATTAAATGAAAATTCTACAATTCTTTTTAGTATTCCTTTTTTTTTGGACATTTAGACTTTTCCCAACCCCTTGGTCTATAGTTTCTATAGAAATAATTCTAATTACTACATTAGGATGAATTTCTAAAACTGGAATCACTGGGCCAAAAGATCTGAACAGTTTAGAGATTCTGATATATATTGTCAAACTGTTTTTCAGAAATGTTCTATGAAATTATTAGGGAAGTTTAATGTTTTAAAATATGCTTATTTGGGAAACGGATGTGGCTCAAGAGGTTCGGCGTCCGTCTACCATATGGAGAGACCGGGGTTCGATCCCCGGTACCTCCCGGTAAAAAATAAAATAAAATAAATAAAATATGCTTATTAGACTTTAGATGTTTTTTCATATTCCTTTTTCATTCTCCAGTTTTCTTTTGTCTACTTTTTCATTGGGAACATTTGTACTAAACTTAGAGTTTTTCTAAAGCTCAACATATTAGAGATATTACCTGTAGTGGATTGAAGATGGATGTACCTCAGAAAGACATGTTCTTAAATTTAATCCATTCCTGTGGGTGTGGACCCATTGTAAGTACGACCTTTTGAGGTGCCTACTTCATTTAGGGTGTGGCCCACTTCATTCAAGATCGGTCTTAATCCTCTTACTGGAGAGAGAGCGAGAGCGAGAGCGAGAGTGAGAGAGAGAGTGCTATGAAAGCAAGAAGCTAAAAGCAAGGAAACCAAGAGAAGGGAGAAACGGGCAGACAATGCCATGTGCCTTACCATGTAGCAGAGGAGCCAAAGACAGGAATTGCCATGAGCCAGTCTTTGGAAAGAAACTATTGCCTTGATGATGCCTTAATTTGGACATTTTCATGGCCTCAAACTGTAAGCTAAAAAATTCCCATTGTTTAAAGCCAACCCATTTCATGGTATCTGCTTTGAGCAGCCAAGGACACTAAAGCATTACACATCTCTGTATTTGTTGCAAATATCTTCCCCTAAGTTAGGAATTATTATTATTTTATGAATTTTTCTTCACAGTCTTATTTTGCTGCTATAACATCTTAATAAAGCTGTTTAGATGACCATTTTTAGAGCTATATAGATGATTGAATTACAAGTTATTTTGCTTTAGAAATTCTGAGTGACTGCCTCAGTCTTATAGAGCAGCCAGAAAGTTGCTACAAGTATGACAAAACATTTTTTAAGGGGATCAAATACATTTCAAAAAAGTTAGTCTTCACTGAAGATCATGCTTTGGTCATTCTACCTGCTAAACTTCCCCACCCCCAGCTCTACCTTCTTTCTGTTGTTCCCTGAAAGAGAAAACTTTTCTCCCTTTAAAGTAGAGTGAGCAATCTATTGATCTTCTCTTTCCACTGTCTGGTTAGATCACCTGGGGACTTGGGGCAGATTTCTTAGATCATTGTTTGCTTACCACACACAAAAGTCTCTTCCTGCAGAAATGGCAATGTCCCTCTGTCTGATCCTATTTTAAGGCACTTGCAGCATCCTATACTTAGTAGTACAATATATAGTCACCTAGGCAATGAGGCTTGATACACCTTATTCTGATCATACTTTTGTTCAGTTCACCAAAGCAGAATTAGCATAATCTCTCACTACAGTCATTTTACAATCATCTCATATGCTTAAGGATATTCTAGACCTTGACCAATCTCTAATTTTTCTTGATGACCCAGAGGCCTTTAGGTGGGACCTGCTTTGGGCCTTGAGTTAAGAATTTGTCTTGCCCATAGTCGACACCAGTCGCAATCAAGGTATATTTTACCCTTACTTGATAGCTGTACTTGATGTTTTGCTAGGCAGTTATAGAGACTTAATAGACAGCTTAATCTGTGCAGTTTCATTTGGGGTGATGGAAAATTTTGGAAATGGAAGGTGGTAGTACAACATTGTGATGATAATTAACAGTACTGAATTATATATTTGAATGTGATTAAAGGAGACATTTTAGGTTGTATATATGCTACTAGAATGAAAAAAAAACAAGCAAACATAGGACTGTACAACACAGTGAACCTTAATGTAAACCATGGGCTATATTTAATTATAAAAATGTTCTTCCCTCAATTGTAACAAAATGTACCACACCAATGCAAGGTGCTAATAATAGGGTGGTATATATAACTCTTTATTTTATGCATGATTTTTCTGTAAACCTACAACTTCTCTAATAAAGAAAGTAGACAGCTTGAATGATATGCCTAGATACCAGACTATTAGAAATATTTGTTTTCTTTCCTGTGGTTATTAATTTTGAGTTTCTTTAAAATGTAATTATAAAGTATTCATTTACACAGCTACGGAACTATTTGGAGGTTTATGTTTTAAGGTAAAAAGACCTGTTTCATGGCATAACCTATAGAGATTATGGAGGTCTTCAGCTGTGCATGCTGGAGGAACAAACACCACTTAAGCTAGGCTCTGCTTCCTAAACAAGTATTTAATCTCCTCATTAAAGATATATGAAACTAAAAATCAATGACCACCGGTGGTTAGTGCTTTTTAGTGGAACTAATGGATACACCTTGTCTAACATTAGAAACTTCACTTGTGGTTTACAGCTATACATGAGGAGAAAACAGAGATCTAGGAATAAAGTCTCTGGCTAGGGTCATAATTGGACTGTGAGTTCTGGATAAGCAGGCCTCATAAATATGTAACGTGTGGAATAAAGTATTGCCAATTCACAATCTTTCATATAAATAGATATGGAGAACTCTTACTATAAAGCTCAAGACTAAAGCCGGCAAAATGTTGCTTGGATACATGCCCTATTGAGTTCCATTAGAAAGACTCTTAAATGTGCAAATTTAAATCTCTGACATGCTGACATCATGAACTATTCAAACTGATAAGTATTTCACAAGACTTGTTTGGAGATATTTAAAAAAACCAAAACTTCATTTCACCAAACAAATACAAGTTAAAATACTGGTATATTTCAGGTAAATAATAAATAAGAACAACCTAGTAATTTGGGCAAACACCCAGAACCTGAAATGAATCTTACACAAACCATTTTATCAATAAAACTAGAATATCTCTAAGAAAATCTTGGGGTATTCATGACCTACTCATTTTACTGCTAGGTTTCTAAGTTTTTTGGTTTGTTTTGTTTGTTTTTGCCTATGTTTGTTCTAACCAATAAAAGGAAAAATGATGAACACACAAGACAGACTGTGAGATCTAAGAAACCAGAAACCATACCAGCCTTCTTCACACCATAGAGTAGGGCTCCCTACATTGCGGGCACTCACATTTTAATTAAATCAATGAATGAAAGGTAATGAAGTTAGTATATGAAACTTGGCTAGATTGTGAACTCATGCAGGAGTCATGAAGAATAATTTTAGGGTTATGAAGAACCATCTTAGGTACCTTTGCATATAGTACCAACTCTGAATTATTGCCAAATCTTTGCTTCTTTGTATAGCTCTGTCTCTAGACATTTCATTCATGCTTTTGTAATTTAAATTTAATAGAAATGAAGCAGCTATATACAAAACGATATTAAAGTTGCTTTCTGACATAAAGGACTTGCTTTTAATTCTAAGCACAAAGTCAGGTGCCCAATAAAAATTACAGAGAAATGTCTTTTGTGAAATGGAGAAGTGTCCCACATAGCATTTTAGCCTAGAAGATGTTCCTTTTCTCTGAACTCCAGGGAAACTTCTACCAATACTGATGCAGAAAGCATTAAGAGAAGTTTTTCATAAGATGTTTTTGGGAAGTCCAAATGAAAGAAGTGCAACTTGTTCTAACGTTGCACAAGGGAGAGAAGCAGATAACACAGAATTAGGAAAAAGGAAGAATAGACTCCATACAATCACAGGACAGAAAGACAGCAAAACTCTAGTACAAAGTTCTCTCAAATGCTCCACTGTAGATACACCGGTTGTACTTATGTCCATTTCTCACATTTTATCCTTCAGATAAGTATTTAGCAATCTGCATATAGTTGATTACATAATGTAATCATTCAGTCCTTTTCAATGAAATTCTTTTGTTGTTCTTACAAAATTCCAAAGTTTAAAGACCCCTTTGGCCAGGGGCACTGAACTGATAGACCCAAATGATGGTTTTGTCATTATTCTGCTTTCCTGATTGGGTACTATAGGGGAGAACCCTTAACGCACAATTCACTCCTAATGAGCTCACATAAAAGTGACTGTTAGGGTGAAAGTCATTCGAAATGGTTCATTATGGGAAAGTTTTCTTGGGCATAACCAGCTGCTATCTGGGCACAGCCTCCTGGATTTCTTTAAATAGTCACTATAAATATTAGCAGAACATTGGGTCATTTTTCAATTCCAGTGGGTGAAATTGTACTTACCTAGCTGAAAGGAGCCACAAATAGATGCTGACTCAGCCAAGGCATGAGAGGAGTTTTGTTTATCAAAGTAAGAACCAAGGAAAGTCAGCTGAGACTTGCTCACTATGAATAAGTAGGGGTTGAGAAAGAGCTCTACTTTGTGTTGGGCAGCAATTGACAAAAAGTTTATAACTGAGGTGTCAGGTACCTTTGTATTATTTTCGTTTTGTCTAAGGAGATGAGAAAGCAGAGTCTTTTTGTCAAGAACTTGAAATACCTACTGAAAAAAAAAATCTGATCTTAATGACTTCTGTCTGCAAGATAACCTTTAGGGGAAAAAAAGTGAGACTTGCTTTTGTGGTTCCTGGATTGATGCTTGAATTTTATTTTATTTTTTTTAAATGAGTTTACTTGATCTTATGCTGTTATTTTTAATCATCAAACTTACTAGTGGCTGTTCTTGTCTTCTGTATTTTAACTTATTCGTCTCTATGAACTTTAATTGGATAATTCACCCTGAGATAATTCAAAGTCAAATCAATAAAGTAAATATTATTGCTGTGAGGGCACGTCTTTTGGTACTAAAAGAAGACACTGTGGAGTATGGTAAATGATAGCCATATGGGGTGGAAAGAGAAAACAACTGTCCATAATTTTCAAGAGAGGAGCCACAGAAAGGCATAGGAATAGACGCTGCTTGCCATGATGTATTAAACAGACAAGCATAACTTTTTAAGGTACTCAGAGCTTTTAAATAGTGAGTTTATTGTATAATTGCTTATGGTCATCTTCTACCAGTCTCCTCTTTCTCATTGCACTTCAGTGACCCTAGACTTCTTGCTGTTCCTTAAACATGTCAAGTGAGCTCTTGTCTTTGCATCTACCATATTCTCTATGCTAGCTGCATTTAGGTCTCCTCTCAAATGCCATCTTATGAAAAAGGCCTTTCCTGAACACCCTACATAAAATAATAAGAAGCTTTCTTACCCCATATGCCTTCACTTTGCTTTACTTCTCTGTATAGCACTTACCTGTCAAATATATATATTTCAGTAGTGTCTGTCCCCTCTCACTATAATGTAAGTTGTGTGAGAACAAGGACTTTGATTTTTCTTTTTAATATTTTTGCCGTATAAATTTTTTCCTGGTATATATGTGCTGATAATATTTTGTTGAATAAATGAAACTATGGACCAATGGCTATGAAGAGTTTTTAAATAAAATCTTATTGTTTTGGAAATAAAGGTACACTTCATAATGTGTACCTTCTTTACTGGAATGTAATTTTCATTTATTTTTTTAAAAAAGAAAAACATACATATTATAGAAATTTTAGAAAACATTGGGAAACTCTAAAAGGAAAATGTGAATCACATTTTATTTCACCATCGGAGATGACTAATGTTAATTTGATGTATAACTCATGTGAATGTTTTAGGTAGGATTTTTTTAAAAATTGGTATTATATCTTACAAGTATTTTGAAACCTGCTTCTTTTTCCTATTTAAGTTGTTTACAATTTTCCACTGTTACAAACAATATTGTGAAGAATGTCATTATAGTAAATTTTTATAACTACTCATGGTTATCTTCTTAGGATGAATTTCTATAAGTGGAAATTCAAAATCACAGTAAGTATATATTTTTCAGTTGCTTTATACTTAGCACCAAATTACTCACCAGTAAGATTATAGCAAATTATTCTGTCAATATCAGTGTACAATAATGTAAGTATATTAATTTTATATAATGAGAAGGGGGAAAATGTTGATTTCTTTGAAAGCTATGACCAAATTTACTTTAGAATAAAATTGTGTTTGTTTGGAAAATTAATTTAATACAAGCTTGGGGAGAAAGTAAGCCCCCTGATGGCTGAGGAGTCATCTTGTGGAGGGGAATAGAAGCTTTGTATGAAGCAAGGGTAGAAATTCTTTTTTCATCCTGAATTGAGTAAGATGGTAAGAGCACTAAACTAGTTGAATGGCCAGAAAACTCCATAAAGATGGGAAGTTTCACCAATTCTTCAGTATCATTTTTTTTAAAACTACTGTTCAAGTTGTTTGCACTTCTGTTATAGAAACCCATCTTATTTAAACCTAAGTGAGTGTGTGTGTGGATGTTTGAGTAGACGTTTAAAGAAGGTTGAATTTTAATCTGAGGTTTCTGTGGGGCAGCAGGTCAGTCAGCAAACATAGAGACAGAAGCCTAAAGGAAAAGTAGGTCATGGAAGCCAGCTACTCAGGACCATGTTGAAATCTTGGAAATAACTTGTATTTTGCATTTTTGGAACAATTGGGTGGTAGAGATGGTTAAGCCAAATTAATGAATATCCTAGGGGCATGGATGGCCACAGCTTACATCTGGCTTATATATTAGTAAACTCTAGATATTATTTTAGAAGATATTTTAACATGAATATTAAAACTGTCATAGCAGGGAATTTTCAAAACCAGTTCTGCTATTGCTGCCATGAGATCAAAAATAGCAAGGAGAATGGAAATTCCTAAACCATGTTTCTCATTGGTCACAATTAGATATATAAATGCATTTAGTGATTGTAAAGGCAGATCAGCTTGAAAAAGTATAATACTGTGAAAGATTGTCAAATTTAGCAAGTAAAAATATTGAATACTTATACTACCTTAAGAAAAGATTCACTGTTTATTTGAGACACAAATTTAACTGGATGCCCTTTATTTTATCTGGCAACCCTAACTAGATTGTTTCATCTTAAAAGGATGAAATGACCTCCAAGAGATTCATTAAATGATAACAGTATGAGTTCTATTAAAATAATAAGGGGGCATGGATGTGGCTCAAAAGGTTGGGTGTCCATCTCCCAAATGGAGGGACCCGGGTTCGATCCCCGGGACGTCCCTGTAAAAAAAATTAATAAATAAAATAAAATAAAATAAAATAAAATAAAATAAAATAAAATAAAATAAAATAAAATAAAATAAAATAAAATAAAATAAAATAATAAGGAACATCCCAAGTGAAGGTAGTAGATTCAAAGACTTGTAGATGACTGTTCTATGAGATTGGAGTCCAAAGTCACAGTTGTCTTTACTAAGTAGTTATTTTGTGAGCCCAGAAAACTATATGTAATTCCTAAACTGGCATACAAAGCACTCTTTACTTGGCCTGTGGTTAGTTCAGTGTATATGTTAATGACCCAGAAAAAAAAAAAAAAAAAAAAGACCCAGAGACCAAGGGGCACATAGACCTACAAGACTTTGGTTGTATTGATCTTTTAAATGTAAAATGCTGAACACTCATTGGTTTACTGCATGGGCTTGTCTTTGGTATAGAAGAGATGAGAAACTAAAAAGTTTCTCTATTATCATTGATTTCAGTACCCAAGAAAGTTACCTCCATGGTTTTGCTCATTGTTTGGATATTTCTTTAAAATTTATTGAAGTATATCACTCATGCATGAACATAAATAAACAAAATGTATAGCAATAGTTGTGACCTTACAAAACAAACATACATAACATCATACAACAGTCTCATACCTCACCCTACCACAAATACCTTGCACTGTTGTTTAACAATTTTAACTAATGATTAAAGAGCATCCTCAAACTATTACTACTAACCAAAGTATTTTCCCCCAACCCACTCTATTATTATTATTATTTTTATATCATTTATACATGAATATACATAAATAATAAGTGCATAGTAAAAGTTGTGAACTTACACAGCACACATTCATAACATCATACAGGGGTCCCACACATCAATCCTCCACCAACACCTTGCATTCTCATGAGACATTTGTTACAAGTTATGAAAGAATATTATCAAACTCTTACTGCTGATTATAGTCCTTATCTTACATTTGGTGTATTTTCCCCCCAACCCACCCTATTATTATTTTTTGAATATATTTTTATGACGGAAGTTGTTAACTTACAAAACAATTGTGCATATGTGCGGAATTACCAAACAACACCCCTCTATCAACACACCACACTGTGGTGGAACATTTGTTACATATTATGAGATAATATCATCCGATTATTACCAGGTCCATAGTGTACATTTGGCACATATTTTCCATACTACCCCATTATCAACACAGTACATCTTTGCCATAGATGCAAGAATATTACATTATTACTCTTTTTTTTTTACCGGGAGGTCCCAGGGATTGAACCCAGGTCCCTCCATATGGGAGATGGACGCCCAACCATTTGAGCCACATCCGTTCCCCATATTATTACTCTTAAACACAGTCCAAGGTCACTCCAGTTGTATTTTTCCATGCCTCTCCACATTCCCACTACCCTGCAATAGTGATGTACATCTGCTCTTGCTCATAAAGGATATTCTTGCATCTGTACCATCAACCACACTTCTCATCTACCTCTGGGTTTACTCTGCTATTCAGCCCCTAGATTATTCTCTAAATTTCTGTCAATTGGCATTTACATCCTAGACTACCATTTTCAGCCCATCCCCATTTATAAATCAGCTGTTACTCACTATAATGTGTTACCATCAACTCTGTACATTTCCACACTTTTACAGTAAAGCTAATTAAAACTTCTACACACATTAAACATCAGTAGTCCATCTCAGTCCTCCTCTTATCTCCTTTAAGAATCCACCACCTACCACTAGGTCTTGAAGATATTTTCCTACATTTTCTTCTAGAAGCTCTATGGTTCTTGCTTTCATATTTCGTTTTTTTTAAATTCATTTTGAGTTAATTTTTGTATAAGGTGTGAGATAGGGATCTTCTTTCCTTCTTTTGCTATGGATGTCCAGTTTTCTCAGCATCATTTGTTGAATGGACTGTTCTGCCTGAGCTGGGTGAGTTTGACAGGCTAGTCAAAAATCACTTGACCATAGATATGAAGGTCTGTTTCTGAACCATCAATTCTGTTCTATTGGTCTATGCATTTGTCTTTTTGCCAGTACCATGCTGTTTTTACCACTGTAGCTTGGTTATGTGATTTAAAGTCCAGAAATGAGAGTCCACCAAATTTACTTTTCCTTTTTAGGATGTTTCTGGCTATTCAGGACCCCTTACCCTTCCAAATAAATTTGAAAATCATGTTTCCATTTATTTAAAAAATGCTGGTAGAATTTTTATCGGGATTGCATTGAATCTGTATATCAATTTGAGTAGAACTGACATCTTAATGATATTTAGTCTTCCAATCTGTGAGTGTGGAATGTTCTTCCAATTATTTAGGACTTTTTAAAATTACTTTTATTATATATATATATATATTTTTTTTTTATTTATTTATTTTTTAAAGATTTTATTTATTTATTCATTTATCCCCCCCTTGCTGCTTGTGCTCGCTGGGTCAGCTAAACGGGAGCCCTACTGATTGAGCCACAGCCGCTTCCCTATTTTTTATTTTTTTGACAGTTATTTTTATTTTTTTAAATATATATTTTTATTTTTTTAAAGGTATTTAGTTTACATAAATGTTACATAAAAATATAAGGGGTTCCCATATGCCCCACTTCCTGTACCTCCCACATTTTCCCACATTAGCAACATCTTTCATTAGTGTGGTACATTCGTTACAATTGAACACATTTTAGAGCATTGCCACTAAGCGTGGATTATAGTTTACCTTGTAGTTTACACTCTCTCCTGAACAATATTGTAGGTTATGGCAAGATATGTAATGGCCCGTATCTTTCATTGTAATGTCATTCAGGAAAATTCCCAATTCCCCAAAATGCCCCCATATTTCACCTGTATTTCCCTCTCCCTGCCCTCAGAACCTTTAGTGGCCACCGCCTCTTCATGAATGATATAGTTTCTTCCATTGTTAGACTCACAATAAGTCTAGAGTAGAATACCAGTAAGTCTTTTAACAATGAGTTGTAGTTTTCTGAATACAAGTGCTCCACACCTTTGGTTAAGTTTATTCCTAAATATTTGGGTTTTATCTGTCATATTTTACCTTCACCACTCCCTTGACACTTTCAGTTACTTTTACTGATATAATCTTCATTTATAGACTCTCCTCCAGGCCTCCCTCCCCCTTCCTTCCCTCTCAGGCTGTAGCACATCCTTTAGTATTTCTTGCAAAGCAGTCCCTTGGTTACAAACTCTCTCAGTTTCTGTTTATCTGTGAATATTCTAAACTCACCCTCATTTTTGAAAGACAATCTTGTCAGATATAAAATCCTTGGTTGGATGTTTTTCTCTTGCAGTATCTTAAATATATCATACCACTGTCTTCTTGCCTCCATGGTTTCTGTTCAGAAATCAGCACTTAATCTCATTGGGTATCCCTTATATGTTATACATTGCTTTTCTCAGAATTCTCTCTTTGTCTTTGGCATTTGAAATTCTGATTAGTATGTGTTGGAGTTGGTCTATTCAAATTTTTTCAGATTGGAGAACATCGTGTTTCTTGGACATGGGTATCTATGTCCTTCAATAGGGCTAGGAAATTTTCTACCATTATTTCTTCAAATATTCCTTCTGCCCCTTTTCCCTTCTCTTTTCCTTCTGGGATACCCATGGCACATGTGTTTGCATGTCTCTTGATGTCATTTAGTTACCTGAGACCTTGTTCAAGTTTTCCAAACTTTTCTTCATCTGTTCTTTTATATGTTCACTTTCAGAGGCAATTTCTTTAAGTTCACCAACCCTTTCTTCTGCCTCCTTAAGTCTGCTATTATATGATTCCAATGTATTTTTAATTTCATTTATTGCAACTTCCATTCCCATAAGATCTGCTATTTTTCTATGTATGCTTTCAAATTCTTCTTTATGCTCATCCAATGTCTTAATATCCTTAATTTCTTTAGCCAACTCATTGAATTTATTAAGGAGATTTGTTTGAACATCTATGATTAGTTGTCTCAATACTTAATGTAATCTGGAGGCTTATTTTGTTCCTTTAACTGGGACATATCTTCTTGTTTCTTTGTGTGGATTATAATTTTTTGTTGGTGTCTTGGCATCTGGCTTACTAGAGAATTTATTCTGGGTGCAGTTTTCTCTTTAGTTTAGAGCTTCCTGCCCTTTTTCTCTTGCTGGTTGTGTAGTAGGAGCCAAGAATGTAGTTGGTGCTATAAGCCATGGAGGCTCAAGCTGCCCTCAGTGCCCCAAGGACTGATGAAGCTTCTCCCAACTTTCTCCTTTGCCAGGGGTAGGGACAGAGCCATAGCTGTGTGGAATAATCTAAGTCATGCAGGCCTAAACTGTAGTTGCCTAGAGAGACTGATGAAGCTGTACATACCTTTTTTCCCCTGCCTGGGGCAGGCATGGAGCTGCAGGCGTGGGCAGCATCTATGAAGGACAGGTCCAGGATGACCACAGTTGCCCCGGTAGAATTCTGATTATTCAGTCTTTGTCAGCCAAATGTACCTGCAGTTACCTGGATAGGCTGTTGCAGCCGTCATCAGCTTCCTCACTGCTTGAGGTGGGGCTGAAGCCTAGGCTAGGGTGCAGGCCAATCTGGGTGAAAGAAATTGGTCTCTACTGTCACCATGATTTTCAGTCAGCCTGGCTCCCACTCATGCTGGGGGTGGAGTAAAAATGGCGGCTACCAGCCTCTTTCTTTTTTTTTTTCAGGGTCATTCAACTGGTTTAAGCTGTTTTTCATATTTCCTTGCTTCAACAGGGTGTTCATGACCACAAAAAGCACAATCTGGCACCAAGAGAGGGTTGCATTTCATAACCTTTTCGTTTACATATAATTCATTCCTTTGTATCCTAGCAACAGGGAGAGAGATAAGTTTTTTTTTTTTTTTTTTTTTTTTTAATTTATTTTTTTATTATGGGTAAAAATCAAAATTCTCACTATACATACAAACATTTGCAAAATGATATATAAATATATATGCATATATGTGTATTTGCTTACAAAAATGTTATTTATATATATATATGTATATATATATATACATATATTTTAAGAGGTGCTTAGATTACCCAAAATATTACATGGAACCCACTGGGATTCCCATGTTGCCCACCTCCCACACCTCCCACCACATCCCACACAAACATCTCCTACAGTGTGGCCCACCACCCTCAATGAACTTACACATCCTGGAGCCTTGCCACCAACCATAGACCACAGTTCACACTGTAGACCACACTCTCTCCCACT